>CM068827.1:119641428-119807680 GCA_028554795.2 Sinohyriopsis cumingii
ACCATGTGGTTTGTTCTTGTTTCATATATATATATATATATATATATATATATATATATATATATATATATATATATATATATATATATATATATATATATATATATATATATATATATATATATATATATATATATATACACATATATATATATACACATATATATATACACACACACACATATATATATATATATATATATATATATATATATATATATATATATATATATATATATATATATATATATATATATATATATATATATATATATATATATATATATATATATATATATATATATATATATATATATCAAATGGTTGAAGATTGACCAAGGACTGTGATGTCTGTAAAATGTCTTTTCAGGTGTATTCAGAGTATCCATAAGATAATACATTCAAACCACCAGCATTCTCTTCGTTTTGAAATCACGTGCTCTTGTTCTCTTTCCTTATCATGGCCGAATAAAGTAATTTATTTTGTTATTCACGTCGGATTCGATGACCTTATACTCTTTACTTCTTCCCTGTCACATTTCACTTAAGCAAGGTTTTCCTATTATACAGTCAGTGCTGTCTACTCGTCATTTCATAGCAACATAAATTCGCCATTTTCTATAATTTGATCGTATTGCTAGCATAATTATTTGTCATTTAAACTTTACTGTCCTTTTTTATAGCAGTTAATTACAGATTCATTATTTCACTGAGAACATACGAAGTGCAGGTCTAATTAATGATTGATTTATTAGGAGAGTTTGCTTTCCAATCACTTAAGAGGTTAATGCGTACCGTTTATGCTCCATTATAAATCGAGTCAGAGCGCAAATAACAATGATTCTGATCTGCCGTAGCATAATGCGCTTTCAGATCAGGGTCAGTATTGTTTGTTCTACTGATTACTCTAACATTATGCGACGGCAGATCTGGATTTTTGCAGTTTCTCGTTGGACTCGTCTTATAAGCGAGTACAGTCGGAACATGAAGGAGATTTTGACAAGTCACTATAAACGGGGGGTGGGGTGGGGGGTCTGTTTATATGGCGGCGCTCTACAGTTTCGTATTTTGCATGGGTTAGAATTTTAAAGAAAAAGAATTTCCCCGGCTTTCCTCACTGGTTACACTGGCTATTTAAAAAAGACCTTGTATATCTTAGGCATAATTGTAAAACTTTTAATTCCCTTTATTTTGGTGTATGATTGATGGGTGTACTATCGGTTATAGAAAATACAGCTTGGCCTTACTCCAGATCTGCACCTTTCAAAAAAGTGTTAGCTCCACTTGGTCATTTTCACTTCTGAACTTCAGAGGTAAATTGTATAAAAAAGAGCCGATTTCTTTTTTACATTTTATATATTTGGTAATTCATTCTTTGCACTTTCAGAAGCTGTATTTTCTATTCTGGCAAAATTCTTTTACCCTATTTTAATAGCTGCTATGGATAGTGTACTTTAGGCTAATTCAGGCTGATTTTTTAGCACAAGGGAGTAGTCATTTTAGTTAGCAGTATGCTTAAATCATGTACAATTTCCAAAAGTACAATATCCAAAGAAATATCATCCACATTACATTAATGTAGCATAGAGGTATGCCAACATTCTCTTCATTTTGCGTGTTTTAAATGCAAACAAATTCACCTTACATACGTCACTCTCTCAAAAGTAGATAATAACTGGTGAGCGCCCCCATTACGTTTGTACAAAGGGGCCCCGAGTGGCCGAGTGGTCTAAAGCACTCACCGTTATGGATCATTGCCATCTCACCTCTATCTGCTTAGGTTCGAGTCTCGGGTTCGGCCAATGTGGGTAAGTGAGAAAGCTTGCCAATAGATTCACGTGGGTAGGTGGTTCTTTCAGAGGGTTTCTCCACGTTCTTCCTCCATCATTTATACTAGCTGCCATGTAAAGCCAATCTTGTGCTGAATAAGGGCGTTAAACCCTACAAAAACAACGTTTGTACAAAGATAGCAGTCCAAGAAAACAGATATGCTATATGATCACATGGCACCAGTTAATTAAGATAACTTACTTTTTTTCAAGGTTAGACTAACTGTAACAAGACATAAGCATTTTCGTAACTTAAGCAACGCTTACTTGACAACAAAGCATGATTTTAGAAGCAAATAAGCATTTAACAAGCAAGTGTGAGTGATGCAGTAAATTCACTAAAAATGTGTTCATAGCACGTGACCAGTGTGACCTAATCACAAAATTTAACAGGACGGACGGATTGCACGTACGTACGTTCAATGTTAATAATGTATACCCATTCCACATTCGTGGTAGGAAATACAAAATATTCATACGTTCTTCATATTCAGCACTATTTGATGGTAAGATCAGCTGATGTGTAACAGATATTTAAAAGTAGATTTTCTTCATTTAAATGCATAATCCACAAAGGAAATTTTGTTAGCTTTTTAATTATTAATACAGCTTCAAAATTCACTTTATGAACTTATTTTGTAGGATTATAATGACGAGTTAGAAAAACTTCGACGTGAGGTTCAAAGGTATCGTCTTGAGCTAAGTAACCGTGATAACAATTTTAACCGGATGTTTACCGACCACCAGCCGTTAATTGTGGACTCCAAAGCAGGAAAGATTGGGATGTCTCAGACACAAGCAATGACTTCCTCTAGTCCCATGTCGGCCTTCTCGATACCAGCCAGTCCTACTGCCAGGGAGAAAACGTTCTCTTACGCTGTGTTGCATTCTTTTGATGAATCTCCGGTAAGAAAATCTTTTTTCTTCACTCATGTTTTTTCTTGTCGTTAAATAAAATCAAAGCAAATTTAGGGAAGTCCTGCAACAGGCATCTCTCCATTTCATCTCACGAGCAGAGAACATACGTTTGTGTATTAAATTTGTTTGTTTGTTTGCATTTTGCTAAGATTTTAAGACCTTTAATATGCTTTTCTTTTGCTTTCAGCCCTTCAGTAAAAGATTTTGCAGGAATGGAAAGCCTACAATGCTCTCCTGCGACCACATTTATTCTGTATCAGTTTCCATAACATATTAGACTTTTTATAAATTATAAGTAGCTAAAGCCTATCGTATGCCTGTATGCGCTTTTGTGCGACTCCGGTTGCCATTCCCATTTCCAGAGTGTCTAGAATGATTTGTTGCAGCCATTTTAAAGGTGTTTGGTAATTAATCCTTCAATCTCAGGCGTTTCTCCGCAACCTTCTAACATTTACATAAAGTTCATCTTTATACTCTTCTGCATCTTAGGGTGTTTCTTACCCTTTTTCAGTGTTCAAATCAAGATGTTCACGTTTCTGTATCACACAGACCATGGTATGGCAAAAGATCTTCTACCATGCTATGCCAACATCTTTTGAGAGCAATGGCATATATATATTTTTATTTTCATTTTCCGTTAAATTCCGTAAAATTCAAATAATGTTACAGCTAAAAGTTGTAACTTTTACCAATATTTGCATTTAAACTCTTTTTACTCTGTTCCACTGATTGTAGGTTGGTGAAGAAACTCTCTTATTTACACTTTTGAGGTCTTTCACAGACTTATCGCAAAGGAAATTGCGACTTTCATACTATTTTCTACATTTTTTCCCCTATTTAATGCCATACAATCAATGTTACCAGAAGCATAGTTGTTTGTCCGACCGTAGACCCGTCCGTTCGTTGTTCGATCTTCCATTGTTACACTCGTCTCAAAAACCGCTCAACAGAATTTGACCAAATAGCGACCTGGTACAAACGGCTTCAAATTTGTTCAAAAGATTTTTGATGATAATTACTAAACAAAAAAACCTTTAAGCTAATTCTTCCTTAATACCGCTCAATATAATTTCACCAGATTTGACTGAAAAACATATTAGCATGGATTTTGTACATGATACCAGTCATCAAATATGGCCACCGTAGCTTTAAATAAATAAAAAAAACAACCTCTTCTTAAACAACCATAAAAAGAATTTCACCAAATTTTATAGAAATCATCCTGGCATAACGCAGTTTGAAATCTAAAGAAACAATGCCAATCTACTGTAATATGTGGCTATCACTGCTCCATCTTAGCCTGCAAAGTTTACAATATCTTAACCCTTTTTTTTTGAAGGGGGGGGGGGTACCAGACAGATGCCCCCCCCCCCACCTAGCCAAAGAATAAAAGTGTTTTTATGTTTCACTGAGTCCCCCACATATGTTGCTTTGTTTTTTAATTTAAACAGAATTTCGATCAAAAATTTTAAATGAATTTTTGACGGGGTATTTATTTCCTAGTGTATTCTATAGGATTGTTCTTCCGAGTCGGTTTCGATCACCTGACTCGGAGTCCCTCTCCTAGTAGTAATTTTGGGCGAAGTAACGGTGTAATAATATTTTGAGGGAGAAAAAAAAACCTATTGTTTTAGTGTGTGCTATGTGTGTGTCGTTCTTCGCAAATCTATATTCTGTTGAGGTCAGCTGTGTTCGAGAGAGCTCCATATTTACTTTATTTTTTTTACTTCACTCTCTCGAACTTGGCTACCTTTATTTATTTATTATGTTTCCGAAAAGGGTTGCCAAAAATTTTATTTCCTATACAGCTGAGTAACAGTATAGGTGTTAGTATAGATTGGTTTCTATTGTGTTGTATGCCTACTTTTCCATGTCGCATGTCTGTTCCTTCCTTCCTAGCTCCATGTGAGTGTAGGTCTCTGTCCTATAATTCTCAAAGATAAAAGAAAGGTATTAGTATTCAATATACATTTGCTTAAGTAGAAATGGAGAGGTATACGTTCTACTATTATTTATCAAGAGTAGGCAGGAGTAATGTCCCGTTGGGGTAACTACCATTGATAGTTATCATTACATTGCCTCTCACTCTAGTTTATTTTCCTATGACTATTATTTGGCCACAGGCCATCATTGTTGTAACGATATAGTCAGTAATTTTATATAGCGTATTTTTAGTAAAATTCCCATCAAGATATAAAGTGCTTTGTTGTTTATATTTATCTGTTTTGTTTATTTCAGCTATTACATTGTCCCTGTTTATTTTTGTTTTTTCACATTGTATTATCACATGGAATTTAGAAAACGGGCCTCTTTTACACAGTGGACATTTTGGCGGTACTCTGACTATGCGCCGTCTCACTGCAGCCTCTCCTGTCAACCATGCATTGTGCATGTATTTAAAGCAGAGGCTTTGAATTTTAAGGGAGCCTAGTTTCATCCAGTGCCCCCATGTTCTGTCCCAGTTAACGTATAAATTTTCTTTTTCTGCTGTGCTTTTAATATTTTTTGTTACGTCCTCCCTTATCCAGTTATATGTTAAAGTTTCTTCTTTATTCCATAGTTCTTTTTTATCTCTATATTTTATTAGTAAATCTTTAATGTTTTTGAATTTTCTTGGAATTTCTAATTGTTTTATTAACTTATTATTTTTGTAAATATCGTCCCTATTTCTTATCGAGAATCCATAACGGTATATGTAAATACCTTCCCATGGACTCTTTGGTTCTACTCTTAGCCTTTTAAATTTATTTAAAATATTGCCGGCTTTAAGTAGTATAGGGTTGGGGAGTCCTACCCCTCCCCTTTCTCTAGCTTTATATAGTGTTTCTATATTAATATAATGAAGTTTAAAATCCCAAATGTAGTCTATTATTTTATTATCTATTGTGCTTAATGCTTTGTTACTAATATCTATAGATTTTAAGATATAATTAATATGGGCGTACATGTATGTTTTCGCTACTTGTACTCTCTCCATTAGGCATAGTGGCGTTAGTGCCCAGATTTTCACATTCTGTTCGATTGCTTCTCTTATTTGTCTGCAGTTTTCCTTCTCTTCATTTTCTCCAAAATTGACTCCCAAAACTTTGACCCTTTTCTTGATTAAATGTGGGGGCAAACCTGGGTGGTTACCTCTCCAGTTTCCTATTTTGAGTATTTCCGTTTTGTCGTGATTAATCTGTGATCCTGATGCTTTGCTAAATCTGTCAAATTCTTGGATCAGGTGTTTAAAGGAGTTATGATCGTTTATAAAGTTTGTACAATCGTCGGCGTGTTGTAACATTTTCACTTCTTCTTTTATATTCGGTATTTTAATACCTTCAATATTTTTTATTTAGTTTAATGCTCTTGCTTAGTATTTCAATCGCTATTACATATAATAGCATAGATAGTGGGCAGCCTTGCCTCACCGATCTTTTAATATCAAATTTACCCGTCTTTGCTCGATTCACCTGCGCTCTTGAAGTTATTTTTTTGTACAGGATTTTGGTCCATATTTGAAATCTGTTTCCAAAGCCAAATTTCTCTAAGACTTTTTGTATATAGTTGTGTTCTAATCTTTCAAAGGCTTTTTCTTGGTCAAAAAGTACCATAGCAGCTTTTTGTCCACTATCATTTATATGTTCAATAATTGCTTTTATACTTAATATATTATTTTGTATGTCTCTGCCTTTGGGACCACATGTTTGATTTATATTTATTATTTTCCCCATTTCCTTTTTTATCCTATTCGCTAAAATTTTGCTTAGTATTTTATAGTCCGTATTTAGGAGGGAGATGGGCCTCCAATTTTTAAGATCTTCCCTATCCCCCTTTCCTTTATACAGTAGTGTTATTATCCCTTCCCTCATACTCTCTGTCATGACATCATTTCTAAGTAAAATATTATTATACAACCATTCTAAGATGAGCGACAGCTCACCACAGAATTTCTCATAGAAGTCCGTGGTGAGCCCATCTCCACCTGGGGATTTTCCTTTGGTGAGGCTTCGAATACTTTCCACTATTTCTTTTTGCGAGATGAACTCATAACATAAGTCTTTATGTGCTGATGATATCCTCTCGCACTGAATATTTTTTAGATAGTCATAAATTTTGTAGTCTTCAATTTTTTGAGATGTATATATTTGGGTGTAGTATTCCTCAATGTATTTGAGTATTTTATTTTTATCAGTAGTTTTTTCCCCATTAATTTTCAAGGTCTCCATAATTTTTTCTCCCTCCCCCCTCCTAATCTCTTCTCGCTTATACAGCCCTTCCGCTTTTCTGTATATATGTGTGAATTTTCCCGCTCTCATTTCTTTACCCCTGATGTTTTCTTCTATTACTTTGTTTAGTCTATCGTTTAGGTTTTTTTCATATCTGCTGTGTTTTCCCTCTTTAACTGCCATTCATTTCCTCTTTCTCCATTTTAAGTTTTTTACTTCTGATATTTGAAGTTTCAATAGCTATACTTTTTATTTTTAATTTAAATTTATCCCATTCTCTAATAATATCCATGTTTCCTCTTTCAATAAACCTTTTTAATTCATTTTTAATTTCGTTTATAAAATTGGGATCCTCCAATAACTTATTGTTAAATTTCCAGCCCCCTTTTCCCCAGTTATTTTTAGCTTTAAAATTTACTGTCATGTATATAAGTTTGTGATCAGAGATCTTAAAATCAATAATTACAGCCTGTTCGTGTGTTTCTTCTTTAAAGTTTGTACACAAGAATTTATCTATTCTACTCCCTTTGTTTATTTTATATTCATATGTATATTGTTTCCTAAGTATATTTAACTGTCGGTATACATCTTTAAATGTATGCCTATTTATGAAGTTTTCCATTTCTATCTTAAATCTTATATCACTGGTTGTTAGTTCCCCCTCCCTATCTATAGTATCCCCTACCCAGTTATAGCCCCTCCTAATATTACATCTTCCATTGTATATCTTTCTAAATATTTTGATAGATTTCTAATAAATTCCTGTCTTGGATATTTGTTGGACGGCATATAGAGGTTAATAAAATGTATTTTCCCAATTTTGACATGTAGTAGTCTCCCTTTAAAATCTTTACCCTCTTCTATTCTCTCCCATTGGATTCCTGGTTTATTTTTAATTATTGTTGCCACACCCCCTTTCACATCTTTCCCCTCAAAAGTCATTTTTCAACAGAATTCCATTTAAGTGACTTTCACAAAAAGATATCACATCATTTTTAAAACCATTATGGGTTTCTTGTAAAAAAAAGAATATCACAATTTAGGCCTTTATTGAATTTGGCAATTTTTTCTATATTTATTCCATTTACATTTATTGAGTATACTTGGAAGTTCGTTCGTTCCACTTCTGGTTGCCTCCAGGTTGCCGCATTTATGGTTGCCACTTGATTTTGTTTTGATTTTTATTCATAATAATTTTTTAGATTTTTATTCAACGGGGGCACTGGCTTCAGTCAAAAGGGTGGGTATCTAATCCCAGCTACACCTTGGCGGATCGAGTAGATATTTTTGTGCGTCGGGACTGAATTTCAGTGGTTGCGGCGGCAAGCCATCGCATCTATTAAAAGTTCCTACATGATCGAGACAAGTTGAACACACAATTTGAATGGACTGATAAATAAGCAATTTTCCACTGCCGTTCCGTGTTTGTACTGCTGTTAACACTATTGGTTAGTTGGCATTACAAACTGAGCGAAGCAACTCAACTCATGAAATCCAATAGATCCCGCAAGGACAAAGCACTGAAATGTCTGCTCAATCCGCCAAGGTGTAGTTAGGGTTAACGTATCGGAACCTTGGCTAGCGAAGATGTCACTGCTCAAAAAGGACAAACCTTTAGACGACTTTTTTTCTTCTTAGAAACTGTTCGGCAGAAATTGACGATATTTGAAATTGGTCTTTCTGGTAATAGAGACTTTCAAATTTATTTAAATTATGCAAATTCTTGATTAAATATGTCCGTATTTATTAAAAATAGAAAACTTTTAAAACAATGTGCAAGTAAGCTGGTACGTTAAGGCACGCCGTACCGTTAAGGCACGTAAAGACGGGGTCAGAGGAGGGGGGTGGGGGTTACCGTACCGGTAAGAGTTAAACTCTAATTGCATTTAAGCAACTTTTCAAACTTTTTAAAGCTACACACAGAATTTGAGAAAATTTTTAAGAATGTATTCTGGCATGAATGGAATTTAATTTATACAAATGACGCTATAAGATGTGGTTGCTGTTACTAAAAACAGAAAATCCATAGCAACTTCTTCAAAAACAGCACTTAACAGACTTTGATCTAATTTGAGAGAAATGTTGTTGCTTGATTTATACAAAATTATGTTGTTCCATCATCAAAACTGGCTACTGCTAGTAAAAGTAGAATAACATTTACACAACTTTATCAAGAGAAAAAAGAAACGTTTAACGTAATTCGACCAATTTTGACACAAAGCAGTATAGCACGTGCATAGCATATGCAATGGACAGCACAGGAAAAAGTTCAATGAAGCACCCTACTGACCATGATTTCTTGTTAAACGAAAGCAAGAGGAATAGCTCATGAGTACTATTTTAAGTTGCGGATTATCCCCCCTGCTGAAAAAAAGCTGAAAACATTTAGAATTTTAAAAAAATCACAATACAAGATAAATCACGCCAAACATAAGTAGACAATGCAGCAACTATGTGCTCCAAATTTTCTCTTCACTCAACGGTTTCAATACGTGTTGTGAATGTGTTTTCATAAGCGGTCATATGTCAATAACAACCGTAAGCGATATCAGGCCCGCCGTGGCCTTGTGTTCGAAGGTTGAAGTTAAATAAATTAAATTGCTGATTACTGGGGTATCAGTAATCTTTGAACCAGATGCTTGTCTTTGAATGTTTTTGACATTTTATTTCGTTGCTGTCTTCGTAAGATAATGTTTACATGCTCTTTTGTAGATTTCCCGTAATTCAATGGCTTACAATAATTTCCTCCCATTTTGTGAAATGCACGGGATCGACAGTAAGCTCATACACGTTGCCTGCAGAGCCGATACTTTAAAATGGCATATATTTTGAGTTCACCTGACCGTAAAGCAAAGCGAGATTATGGTATGGCCCTGTGTCAGTCGAGCATCGTCTGTGGTGCGTTGGTCCATAATTGCTATTTTCTTCTTAAAAACCACTTGACTAGTTTTCGCACGGAGCATCCTGATATAAAGGGCCATGAAAGTTATACAAATCATGCCGCTCCGTTATAAAATAAATGGCCGTCACTACTAAAGATGTAAAAATATTTAAATGACTTTCACTGAATTTGACATAAATCATCCTGGATTGATATATTTTAAAGTTTGAACAAGATACCGCACCGACATAAAATATGGTCATCAGTACAAAATAGAAACAAATCTTTAAGCGACATCTTCCAAGACACCGCTCAGCAGATTTTGACAAATTTCGACTGAAATCATTATGGCACAAATGGCTTTCAGATTATGTACAAATAATAACGATCCAAAATCAATATTGGCCACGGTTACTATAAATATAATTTTTTATTTTTGAAATTCAGATTCTTCGCAAAAAGTTAAAAACTGAATTTGATAAAAGTTGAGCAGAAAATGCATTCTGGCTATTAGGTACTTTCAACTTAAATGATGCCGAGGTAGCTTTCGTTGATAAAAATAGACACACTTTAAACGAGTTCTTAAAAACCATAAAGCAGAATTTCACAAAAGATGCCCAAAACAACAACAACAACAATAAAAACTTTGCGAAATGGCTTTAAAATACGTGAAAAGGATGCATAATCTGATCAAAGCCGACAGAAACGCACAGGAAGAAAGGGCTTTTATTAAGGTGATAAAGATGCCTGATCCAACGATAAAAATGGCAGCCATTGGTTAAAAAAATATATTAAAACTACTTCTCAATAATTGCTCAATAAATTTTGACCAACTTTTAAAGAAAACGTTTCTGGCATAAAGGATTTTCAGTATTGGTGAAACGATGCTAATGTGACATTAAATATTGGAGACGATACACTGCATTTGTTTCGTTCCTTTAGCACATCTTTTTCAGCAGTCAGTAACCTCTTTGAAGTCTTTTTACGACTATTATAAACTGTACGATGTTCCCTTCAGCTATTGTATGGCCCTACAAATTAAGATAATCGTCAATAAAATCCTGCCCCTATTTGTTCATTTGGGACCTAAACCAGCCCCTTTTTGTACATTTGGAACCTAACTTCATAAAGCCCTCATAGCTTAAATAGCTTCTCTAAGGTTGCGTTTGACCATCAACGTTTGGAACGCGATGGGGTCTAGCAGTTGATATTTAAATTTCTTTAGATTTTTTTTTTTGACTTGAAAAGCTATCGTATATTTAGCTTCTCGTGCAATTGCTGGACAATACTGAGCAAATTATCGCGTTTTGTCTTTGCGGAAAAAATCCGAATAAAATCAGATTTCCACTGTCCTATGTTGGACAGTGGAACTCTGATTTTAATTAGATTGCGGGCGGAGATAATGCGACTTCCCTGCAGACTAATTGTGAGAAAAGCATAACATCTATCACGCTTCAAACACATATTTCTCTGCTGTAATGTTTTATTTTTATCATTTGTCTATTTATTTGAGAACATCAAACTTCGAGCAAGTTTTGCGAATAATTATCCACGTAATGTAAAAAGGTCATGAAGAAAAGCAAGACAGATGAATCTCGTTCTGACATTTCTTTACAATAAGACGTCATAAAGTAATGCCGATATACACTGATTTCCGAAAGCAGTGTCGTATGTCACAAGGCTGGTTATTATTCATTGCATCTGTGTTAATGTAGATCAGGTTATCAGCTATTACTTTACATGACACTAACGTACAATAGAAAACTAGTAACTATACTTTGATTATTTAAACAAATCCTTCATGTTAATTTCAGAAACGTTCCAGTTCTCGACTATCGTCTGCGTCCGGTGGAAAGCTTCCCGTACTTACTCCGGAACAGAAGACACGCCTAACCAAGCTGATGAAACCTAGGCCCCTTCCAAAAGAAATGCTCTTTTCCAAATAGCCTTTAAAATACAGATAGTTGTATTAGCTGCATAAACACTCTTTTGCTCAAGGGCGTTCCATCAATGGAGCAACACTCATTCGGCTCAAAGTGTTTCGTAACTCCTACAGGCATGCATTCTCTTAAGAGCTT
Source organism: Sinohyriopsis cumingii (assembly GCA_028554795.2). Classification (NCBI taxonomy): domain Eukaryota; kingdom Metazoa; phylum Mollusca; class Bivalvia; order Unionida; family Unionidae; genus Sinohyriopsis; species Sinohyriopsis cumingii. The sequence goes on from CM068827.1 coordinate 119,653,343, forward strand.
CCTCACGGATGTCAGATTGTTTATGATTACACTAGTTTCTTGGTAATATGTTAACCGAAATTAAAAAACTCCAGTAGTTTGAAAGTGTTTTACATCCAATACGAAGTCACAGAAATTCATGTAATTTAGAGAGCATAAAAATAAACCAATCAGAGACTGAAAGGAGGCAATGTGTTCATGCAAAGATATCTGCCAGTACACGGAGTGTCCCATCATAATACACGTCATCATAAAAACTACGATTCAGTATTAGTGTTCAAAAGTTGGGTGTGAAATTTGCGCTGAGATTTGATACTACGCCAACGTAAGTTTGTACAGCAGCACAGTTAGGCTATTTAGTACGCAGGTAATTGGAGTAAAATGATTTGCGTAAGTACGAATCACGGTAGCCAACCCTGGCTGATCTAATGGTAGGGTTCGAACCCGCTCACTTTTGGTCACGAGTCCACCACGCTAACAACGGAGTTGAAACGACAGAGACGTAAGCGGACTTGCGAGGCTAGCAAACTTCTAACGTGCCAGGATTCACTTGAATATTGGTATGCCTGTCTTGAAGTGACATAGTCTAACATTTTTTAATAATTTTGTCTGGATGTGACATAGTCTAACATTTTATAATACTTTTGTCTCGACGGGAGATATTTTAGCTTTTTTTTATATACTTTTGCGTAGAACATACGGACAAGAAAGACAGTTGAACTTCACGTATCTTTATACAAGGATAGGACTGATATGTGTCAATGAATGCATGTTCTTCTCGGAAAATAAAGTATACTTTTCTAACAATTGTATTCTTGTCCAGTGCAAAGGAAGAGATTTCCCAAGCAATGGTCCCCATCGTCGCTAGCCAAGGTTACTATATGATAATAATATCAACACCATGGCGTATCGATTCGATATTTCTGTGCTTCGGGCCTGTGAATTTCATTGGATGCGGCGGTTCAAATTTGAACACCGTTCCTACATAATCGAGACAAGCGGAGAACGCAACTTGATGGACTGATAAATAAGCTATTTTCCACTGCCAGTCTGTGTTTGCAAAAAATACCTTTCACTCAAATACACCTGTAATGGCTTCCCTCTGGTACATAGTCATACTCTCGATGTTAAACTTCCAAAGTATATGTTATGTATACCTGATTTAATTTATATCTGACTTAATTGTTTGTAAGTTTAAAAAAAAATATTTTTAATTTCATTATATGTCAAAATAATGTAATTCTGTTTACTAGGAACTCTATACTTTTTCCAGAAAATAGTTTGACCTTGACTGTTCATTTTTGTAAATACATAAGGATGACCTGGTTCCCGACCTTAATTCAAAATAAGTAACATCCACGTGAACAAGTTATTTTAATTTATTTTTTGTGTGGGAATAATAAAGTTGAGATCGAGGCTGTATTGGATACGTGACCCTCGACTTGTACATAGTTTTAATGAAGTGAAGAACGTTTATTCTCGGAGTAAAATTATTGTTTCTTATCAAGGACATACAGGGTCTACGAAATTTTTTTTATGTGAACATGATCCCATGACCCTTATCCGGACATCTGTTCTGCATAAAATTCAAGTTTTAAACCATCGTTTTAGAGAAATAATCACAGTCGGGCTTTCAAACACTGGGGCTTTAAGGTGTTTCTTTTGTTGTGTCATTTTGGGAATTACATTTGAATGTTTATTCAAATTATTTGGATTCAAAAGGATTAATTCATTTTTCTGGAAATATTTTTGAGTGCTCATAAAGAATTCTTGAACAAAGACATTTCTTAAAAAAATTTATTCGGATTTCCAAAACCGGAGTGATATTTCTTGTTTCTGCAAGGAACTGTAGGCAACCACACTTTACAGGATACAGCATTCGTCATCGCCTTCTATCTTGGATTCTTCGTCAGGACTCGAACTTGAAATCATTAGAACATTTCAATATTAGGACTTGTACAATTTTATTCGCGGATTATTCTTGGATTATTTTTTAATTTGATTCGTAAAACCGTACGTTCTTTTTTCCCTTCATTTTTACAATATTTTTCCAGAGAAAAAATAATTTGTTAATCTTTTTCAAAGCTTGTTTGTTTTATCTCTTTCTTGTGTTACTGTTTGTTATAGCCTAAACACGTAACATAAGAATATCCTTTTTAGGTAAATGACCCTACCAATTTCGGCTGATGTAAATACACCATGCTATTGGTTAGCTGACCTTACATACTAAGGCAGGCAACTGATGAAATTCAATAGATGTCGCTAGGACAAAGTACCAATATATCTGTTCGATCCGCCAAGGCGTAGGTAGGATCATCACATTGGAACCTTGGCTAGCGAAAATGCTGGTCCCCGGGATGGGTGAGTTGCAAGAGTTACTCACCTCTGTATGTACTGTACTCTACACAGTACACTTCTCCACAACACTGCTTACATTTTTACTAACGAACCATAGGTACCTGATGCAAATAAAATGGGTCAATATCATGGAAATATTATGTTTTAGTACCTAGCTCCTTAGAAAATCATATAATAAGACACAAGGTTTGTAACTCGAAAAATTGCGATCTCTTAGTGGTATTCGCGTATACAGTGAAACCTGTCACAATTCCATTTATCATAATTATCCTTTTCAATGAGCTTTATGACTTAGATATGGGATAAATTAAGAGGCGTAGCATGCCAAAGTTTTATTATTTTAGTCTGTCAGACATTGTTTCACTTGAAACAGATCACCAGTGTTTTCCAGACGGTGCGACTGTATTATGACACTGTCGCGCCAGAGTAGAAACGGCAGCATGTATTTATATAAGTAATTAAATACCTTTTACGAGATATATGTTAGTTACAGAAAAATTCCAACAGTCTCAGTTTCCACCAACGTTCTTACAAAATGATTCATATTATTCAAACCTACCTTCATCATAGATAGCTAAACAAGAGCGTCATAAAATGGAAAATTGCTAATTGCCCAAAAGAATCGGACCATTTCCCCGGCTAGATTATCACCAATCGGCTGTTGTCTCGACATTATCCGGTCCATGCTTTTACCGCATACCACCGCAAACCACCACAAATGTAGAATGTATGTGGAGGAGTTTATATATAGTAGTTTATTCACAACAGTCAGTGTTTTTCAACAATACATCAATCGGCCGTACGTGAGAACAAATCTCAAAACGACGAATAAAATATCAAATAGACTGTTCTACTCAAAACCTTGGAAAGTTTATTACGAACTACAAAGAGACGACGGAACTTCCAACAAGCAAGAAACAAACGTATCGAGAAGAATATTAAAGAAAATAGCAAAACCAAAACGCTTACTCAGAAAATATTGCCGACGCGATGTTAGAGATGATTGGTATGTGTGTGAAACGTACGTTTGTAAAGTGAATAATACAAGACAGAAAAAGTGCCATCCATCATATTATATACTGACAACCAAATAACATTCTTACATTCTTTGGAGGAAAAAAAAACAAGGGTCAAATAATCTCACAACAATTGTATACAGAAACAGAGTATCGTAAGGAAAGGCACCAATAAACATCCATTTTGTTTCGGCCCGTGCTTTTGAACAAAGAGGCAAGTTCTGAGACAATACAAAATATTACTATCCCTTTGCAGCCTAACTCGAGAACAACATCAGAGGTGTCGAAATAAGACAACATAAGCATGTGTCATTTTGTACAGATGAAACAGCTGCCCTGACCAGAACTGTGGAGATGCCCTTTGAAAAATGTGTCTCGGGTGCAATGTACACATGGAAAAAAATTTAATTCCAACTCAAGAGAAAAGTTGGAGTGACTGGTAATCCGAAAGTAATTATCATAGATAAAATTTCTGGAGACGATGGGTTGGTTAATGAGGACAGCTCCGTCGTCTTTGAGGGGGGATCCTCCGAAATGAGGCAGCTTTTTCGCGACCAACCTTTCTTCATTAAATATTATGACAGTCATGTAAAAGAGAAATAGTGTTGCCATGTAAATGAACCAAAAAGAAGAAATCTCATCGAAGACTTATGGGCAAACAATAATGCCGAATCACTTACATCATGCTAAATAAAAAAAAAACCAAAAAAAAAACAACAGTGTCTGGAAGCCACGATATACCTCTGAGCTGGTTCATCTATTATTTCAAGTAGTATACCTCCAGTTCGTAGATTTCAGATGTGCACTACTCGGTGAAGGCAATTAGGCCTACTGTTTGCACCGTTAATCATGCCGCATATTGCGTCAACAACATAATATTGCGTTGTAACTGAGGAGAAGCGCAAGACATTTTCCTGAAACTCCTTAAGAATTCGAAAAACAAAATGTAAGACATACCATAAACAGTTCTCTGTTTCAAATGGCGCTAAGAACATTGCTCGACAGCCAAAACCAACACAAACGTCAGAGAAGTGAAAAAATAAAAGCAATTTGAATGACTTGACAAGGGAGTGACTTTGATTATTAAATTTATGTATATTCATTCTGTAAGATGTTCCTTGATTTCATTTTCTTGCTGAACTTTAATATTGTAAAGGGGGAGGGCTACTTCTATTTGTATTTATATTAATTTCTTTTCTTCTCAGTTTAGTGTCGGTCAGTATGATTGTAGCTCCTTCATAAATCATTCATAATGATTCATTTATTATAAAGCATAAATCATGATAGAAAGGCGGTGTATTTGTGTGTTTTGCATGAAGATCCACTCTGACATGTAAATATTATATGTATGTATGTGCCTGTGTGTGTGCATGTGTGTGTAATGTTTTAATATTATGCAATGACTAGTTACTGTAAATATGTTTTGTTAAAAATACTGTTTTCTCTGGTTTCTTCGTAATAAAAATCATATACAACTTCCGTGCAGATGATCTAAAATGGCAGATTGAGATGGTAGATACAAGGATTTAGTTCCCTTTGAACATTTCTGCGGTACTTATATACAACTAGAAACAAACGCAAAACTGAAATGAAAAATTATTTGAATTAAAAAAAGATTTCAAAATAAAAATTGCTTCTAACTGGCCTTTTGATATGGTGTAATTTGCGGAAGTCTATCATATGACGAATTGTAATCAATATCCCGGTCTCAAAAGCTTTATGTAGAACGCATTTGTCCACATGATTTCAATTTCATTACTAAATTTCAAGGGGAGGAGGTAAGCTCTTTTTTGGAAAACTCTTAACATTTACATTAAATCTGTTAAAAAATCAGTAAATACTATATGTTGTGAAATACTGTCTGAATAACCTCTCCTGCCTACATCCTAGGAAGGTATGGAATTGCTAAGAAAAATTGTAGACTCTTAAATTAATATGCATGAAATAAGACACAGAAATCCAGTAAACTTTTTTAAACAAATATTATTTAGACAGTACTCATCAGCACAATCAGATTTTGGGGAAATCAAATAAAAAACAATTATGAAAAAGAAATGCAAAAACAGTTACTAAAAAATTGTACTAATATTAGTATCCCAGCTTGGCGGACGTAAAGGCTACGACATCGTAGCTAGTTACTAAAATGCGATGACAAAATACTAAAGCACACTCAAATGTAGTCAAATGAAGTTAAGTATTTCAGTTATCTAATGAATGTAATGGATGCTTTGATGATTATGAAACAAAGAAATGCATATATCGTGATAACATTTTACAGCTGTAAATCTGACTCGGTGTAAAATTAACAATCTCATTTATATTGTATGGTAACTTTGACATTTTGTTTACTTCCAATGTATTTTCATAGATAACATTATAATGCATTTTAAATGTGGTTTGCGGTAGGTTTGTGGTAGTTTGCAGTGGTTTACGGTAAAGATATGGATCCGGCATTATCTGCTTTATAAGTAGATTGCAATGTATGTAGCCTGTAAAAGTTGGTGGGAATAATCGGCAGAGACAACTAAAATACCCATTTTGACTGTAACCCGGCAACCTTTTTCTTTTGGAAAATAATCATATGCTTATTGAAATGCCGCTGGCATCTTCCTAGTGGCATCATACTGTACCAATACAGCTTCAGTCTTGAAAATACCGGTCATCTGTGGCAACAGGACAATTGCCTGGCCAGACGAAATATCACACAAATTTTAATATTCTCTGTTTCAACTTCTAAGAGTTATTGCTCACAGACAGTATCAAGCTTACATCTGTAAACAACACCCTCCCCCTCAAAAAAAACCCCTCACAACAACAAAGCAACAACAACCAAGGTGGTTTCCTTTGTAAAATTATCTAGATTGACAACCTGTAGACAGCTTAGGTGTAAGATCTTTATAACTTATGCAAGCCATAGTGTTAAGCAATATTGAACTTTGGCGCTCGGTATGGGTAGAAAATACATTCAGGTTTATTCCCAAGGTGCAATTCTGCGTGTACTCGGCCCAGGGATGAGTAGGTAGTAACGATTTACTCGGTCCAGTTAATTTTTGCCCGGTCAGGACAAGTAGACGAGTGTTTTTTTGTGAGAGATGTTGCCGTTTGTATATTTCAGGTTTAATGGTTTGAGGAAACTTCACTTTGGGCCAAATATATATTTCAGGTTTAACGGTTTGATGTAACTTCACTTCTGGGCCAATTCAGAACTGGTGAAGATTAAATTTATTCTGTTTGTATGAGAAGTACTTATTCCATATCAATACCTATAGCATTCTTCAACATAAATACAAGTATTTTTAAAGATCTATTTGGAGAACATTTTCAAGTTAACCAATCATACTGGTTTATTTTAAGTAAGGGATACTGTTTAATTTAATATCACACTCTAACGAGAAGACATCTGAACCTTATCTTTTTAATTACGGTCATCACGCAATATGAATGACTTTAGTAAAGACATGCTTGGCGTAGCTCCTTGCTTCTGTATTTTTTCTTCGGTGCGGATTTATAAAAGTTAAAATATCGTTTAATATTTTGGGCCAAAATTTGCACTACATTCCAAATCTATCTTTTAAAACAGAAGTTGATGACAATATTCTACTGCGAATATGAACAGTTCCTGTCTAATAACACAGACTGAAATCATGCTTAAGCCTGCTAAGGTGAAGGTTACTTTTAGAGTCATCGTGACTATACGAAAAAACTAACTGAAAACAAAGTCAGCATCTCGGAATTATTTCCAGTGGGGTGCAATTTTAGTGGATACAGACATTAAAGAGTTTTACACGGTGGTGTCACCGGCACATGATTCATGGGGAAAACAACGATAACACACGTCCAATTAAATGGGAGTATGTAATCCATGAATCAACTATATGTGTGGGTGACATGGTATTATTACTGGTACACAAAGATCGAATACACATGCCTCAAGTCAATTTGGACAATGGATCATAATCGATTAACTCGCAGACAATGGAATATCCCATTACGTAGGTAGATGTGACAGAAGTCACTGTCACGATGTTCTATTATTTGTAGAATAATTAGAGAAGATAAAATCGGATAAGACCGAACAAAAAGCCAAGCTATTGAGGATTTCAAAGCCCCATTTCCACCATTTATCGTGAATTTCATGATTCTTTCAATCTAACTAAAGTTTGGAAGAAAAGATATTATGTGTTAAAAAGGCTATCGGACATAAACCATTATTTGAAATAATCAAGATGTTAAATTTAAACGACATAGAATGAATCACATCACTACTTTTGAAAGGAGGGATATCGAAATTACGAGCGACTTCGTTGACTAATTATGGGGTGGCACCTCTTAATTCTAAACCTAACATCTTGATTATTTCAAAGAATGTCTTTTTTTTTAACATACCATTTCTACTGTATTACTCGACTTATACAGATACCCAATTAGTAGAAACAGATGCATAGAAAACTGAAAAATGAACGTCAATATTGCATTGGTTTTCCCACTTCCGTGACCCTGCTTCTTTATACACCTTTGCAAAAGTGCAGGGGCGCCAGCAGAATGTTTTCGGGGGGGGGGGGGGGGGGGGTAACACGTAGTGGTCACGTATTAAGTTTTGCGGATGTGGACCAAAAAACGTTTAGAGGTAGAATATGGGGAGGCAAGCCCCCCCCCCCCCCGCCTTGACCCAATGTGTGAAAAAGTGTCAAAAGTGAATAAATATTGTAGTAAAGTGTTAAAAAATTCAGGCATTGCTACATGGTTTAAATCATTCAAACGCCTGTGGTTCTGATGATATGCATCCTAAAATAAATAAGAAACTGGCTTCAGAGATGACACTAGTGTTTACTTACCTACTTCAACATTCTTTTGACATTTGCAACATTTCAAAGGAATGGTCTCTGGAAAATATATGCCCACTGTTCGATAAAGGTGATTGCGTAACGGCCAATTATTACCATCAGTCTCACTCACTACTGATCCTTGTAAAGTGCTTGAACATGTTTTCTGTTCAAACATCATGAAGCAATTAGATATATTTTCTATCTTATCTGACAAAATACTTCCGGAACTAAAAAGCTGTGTTGATGATGCTTGTGCTACAAATTGCAAATGTTATTCACCAGGTAAATATTTGGTTTTACAATGGTTAAAGAGAAGGCTATTTCATTTCCAGAATTGCCACAAAAGCACTCCTTGATGGATAGACTATTTTTATGTTTATGAGAAATATTTTTGGTGGTAAGTGGTTTTAAATCTGGTTTGTCCAAAGTAGCATTTGGTGTTCCTCAAGGCACATTACTTGGACCAGTGCTTTTCTCGTTGCTCATCAATGCACATCAATGACATCGTGATTGAAATTTTTTTGAGACATTAGCTCTTTGCAAATTGTGTATACTACAAATCAATCAATACCCAGAAGGCTACCAAGATGTCACAAAACGGCATTAATAAATAGGACGGCATGCACGGAAATGGGGCATATGATTCCAACCTAAAAATGCAATATAATGAAAATGCCAATAATAAAATGCCATAATACGAATATGTTAATAGTCACTGGAAGCTATTACTTACCAAGGTTTGTTACATGGGATTCTGACTATACCCCTGGACGTAAGACCTCAATAATGAATGCGATGTTTTGGAAGCCATTAACGCAACATAGGCTGGAAAAAACTAATACATTTCTACAAAAGCTTAAAAACAAAGCAAAATTATCCTACCATTTGATCAAACAAAAAAAAAAAAAACAAAAAAAAAAAAACAACAACATTATAAATCAAAATGTTTTACTTACATGGTTCTCTACACATGAACAGATAATTCAGTTGTGTTGCTTTGTCTCAAGAATAATGACAGATTGAATTTATTTGCACAAATATTAATCACAGCTGCTGAATCCTCGGAAAACCAGACTGATACATTTTCAAAATTTGTACAGCGACATTTTGTCTATTTGCAGTAATGGCAGCCATATTTGATAGAAGATCAGCTTCATTCAAAAATGCTTACCATACCTTCCTGCCAGGATGAGTTCTGTCAAATTTGGTCAAATTCTGATGGACAGCTTTTGAGACGTTCCTTAAAGGTTAACAATGGTAGTCATAATTGATGGTGGATGATGGGTCTGTCTTATTTTAACAAATTTGACAAAAACCTTTATGCCTGGGTTTTCTGTCAAATTTAGTCAAATTCTATTGTGTTCATTTGGTAAAGAAGTTGCAACTAGCAATTGTGAATAAAACATTTCTATTGAAAATGCACACACACACACACACACACACACACACACACACACACACTAAACTTCATTCAGGTACCATGACTATTACCATTTGCTAGGAAGAGTACTATTCACCACCTTTTTTCCGAAAAGAAATAAGATGCCATGTTTAAAATTACAAATGGAACAATCAAGAGCATGTTTTTTTTTCTTCTTCAAAACAAATATAATTACATCACAAATTGAAGCATATAAATGAATTTCTAACAGACACTTTTGTGTCTTGAAAATCCTGTTGGAGAACCCTACATTTACTTGTACAGTAGGTGGGTAAGTTTATATGTAGAGCTCCCTGTTTGTTCTTCCAGAGTATGATGGATCCTTAAATATAAGACCCCATTTTCACTCATTCTGAATATTCTTTGTGCCTCTATATCTACATATGGTCCCCATTCTGTTTCACGTCCCTTTTCACAGGACCCACATTTGTTAAAGAAGTTATTAAAAAAAACAATGCTTTGGCTTTAATTGTGTGCAATTTAATAATATAGGTTATTAAATATAATACACAATCATCTTCTAAAGTGAAAAATGGAATAAATAGGAATACGGTCAATTGGGTTAGCTCCGATTAGTTTGTCCTGAATATATCTGCTCACCACTGGACTTATTTTCATCCAGACCTCTGGACCATCAATTTCCGATGACCGAGGGTTCAGAATACATATCATGAAGATCAGAGGAATTAGGTCATGGTTTTGAGACCTAATTTTGATGAATATATGGACTGCCCCTCTGGAAACATGCATAGACAGTAGAAAGATGATTATCTAGATTCTAGTTATCTGGATTATTCATTCACAGAGACTACAACCATTTCCCCCAAGGTTTAAATTTTTACAATGTAGATGTATTATAAATAAACTTATTTGTCAATCATAATGCAAAGACAGATCAGAGCTACAGAAATCAGAACAAAATACAACAAAATATAACCTTTTGCAATTATACTTACAATGGTTTTATGAATAACTAAACTATAATTTTTTAATTAAAAATAATATAATTTAATAATGTAATTTAATTATTTAATTGGGGGGTGCGAGGCCTGGGCCTGACGTCCCGCTTGCCAAAGGAAAGTGAAGCGTCTCTCATAGCCTCTCCTTCCCAGGTGTAGTGATCGCCGCAGGACCACTGTCTCGCTCTGCGGGGCAGGAGGTTACTTACATATGGCCTCTCGTACACTATTGTGTCCACAGCAGCACCTTCACGCGGTGCCCCCTGTTTTAACAGAGCCTGTTGTGTGGCGCGACCGAGTACCCGGCGGTATAACTGGGTGGGCAGACTGGGCTCATTAGCCTTGGCAGGCAACCAGTCTAAGAGAAGGGAAACTCTGACCCCAAACCCGGGCAGATGAAGCTCGTTAGCCTTGTCAGGCAGTTCATCTAGGAGAAGGAAACTCTGATTCAAAACCAACCAAGTCCCATCCATTGGATTATGGCTCCACTGCCTTGTGGATATCTTCGGGAGAAGGAAAGGCTACGGGAGTAAACCCAGACAGAAAATCAGGAGAGGAGCCCCTAAGGCGGCTGGGGGTCGACTACGACCTCATTCCGGCAGCTCCTGCATCCAAACTGGTGCCAAATGTCATGCTCAGCATTCCTTTGGACCCCACCAGCAAGGACGAGAGGGGGATCCTGACGTCTGGGCAACCCAGGATCTCCATACTCCACGCCCAGGCTTGCGCCCTGGAGAGGACACTCCAGTCTCGCTACTGAGTGAGGAAACAACACGGAAGCTGACAGTTTACGGGTTATAAGTCCCACCCGATTGGCCTAGGGAAGGGGCGCCACGGGTCAGCTTTGACGGTGGGAGGGATCATTGTGTCCCACTGGCCAACTATCGCCCGCCTCAAGCCGGGCAGCCCCCGGTCAATAAGGTGTTGACCCGCCATCGTCTGCCTGCTCCAGTGGGTGTCTGGAGCTCAGTGTGTTGTTCAACATGACAAGCAGACGGTAATTCCACACCAGACAAAAGAAACAGGAAACCAATAAAGAAGACTCCAGCTCTTCGATTTGCAAGCTCGAATGTGCGCACCATGTGTACAGGCATCTCCAACGACCTCAGAGAAGTGGACGACACCAGAAAGACGGCCATCATCGATAGAGAACTCACCAGACTAAATAACAGCATAGCTGCCCTCCAGGAAACCAGGCTCGCCTCTAGTGGCTCCCTCAGAGAGGAAAACTACACCTTCTTCTGGAAGGGTCGAGAACCTGAGGAGCCCCGTCAGCGCGGAGTGGGCTTTGCCATCAAAAACAAGCTCCTGGCCTCGGTTGAACCTCCCACAGGGGGCACTGAGCGTCTCTTGTCCATCCGCCTCACCACTGCTTCAGGTCCTGTCAACATCATCAGTGTCTACGCCCCAACCCTCACGTCATCAGAAGACGAGAAGGATCAGTTCTATGGGCAGCTGGACGAACAGATCAAACGATGCCCCAAAAATGAACCACTATTCCTCCTCGGCGACTTTAATGCCAGAGTAGGTGCTGACCACGAGTCATGGCCTACCTGCCTCGGATATCATGGCACTGGAAAGAAAAACGAAAACGGCCAGAGACTGATGAAGCTATGCACCTACCATAGCCTGTGCATCACAAACACCTTCTTCAAGTGTAAGCCACAACACAAAGTGTCATGGAAACACCCCAGATCTCATCACTGGCACCAACTTGACTTGGTCATCACCAGGCGCTCTGCCCTTAACAGCGTCCTCTCCACCAGAACGTACCACAGTGCAGACTGTGACTCCGACCATGCCCTTGTGAGCAGCAGAGTGCGACTACAGCTACACACGCTACACCGCTCAAAACCAAAAGGACGTCCTCGCATAAACACTGCGCAAATGTCAGTCTCTGCCAAGGTGGAGGAGTATGTGTCTGCCCTGAACAAGGCTCTCCAGGACCTGCCTGAGTACGACGCTACAGCCAAGTGGAACGCCATGAAGGGTGCCATCTACAGTACAGCTATGTCAACGTTTGGCAAGAAGGAACGACCCAGCCAGGACTGGTTCAATGCACACCTATCAAGGATGGAACCACAAATCGAGGAGAAACGAAAAGCCTTCATAGCTTACAAAGAATGCCCTAATGAACCGACGCTTGCTGCTCTCAAAAGTGCCCGAAGTAACACCCAACGCATTGCTAGACAGTGTGCGAACGAGTACTGGCAACAACTGTGTGAAGGGATCCAGCGCAGTGCCGAGTCCGGACACATCCAAGGTATGTACAGTGGCATCAAGAAGGCTCTAGGCCCTACAGTGAAAGGGGTCGTTCCCCTGAAATCCCTGACGGGAGAGAAGATCACAGACCGTGGGCAACAGATGGCTAGATGGGTGGAGCACTACTCAGAACTATACTCCCGAGAAACGTCAGTCACTGATGCAGCCATCAGCAACATAAAGAATCTGCCCACCGTGGAAGAGCTCGACAAAGTGCCAACCTTAGAGGAGCTCAGCAAAGCAATCGACTGCCTTCCAAACGACAAAGCACCAGGTAGTGACAGCATCCCGCCCGAAGCTATCAAACGTGGAAAACCAGCTTTGATTAAACCACTGCACGAGCTACTTTGCCGCTGCTGGGAGGAAGGAGTAGTCCCCCAAGACATGCGTGATGCCACAATTGTGACCCTTTACAAAAACAAGGGCGACCGCAGTGACTGTAATAATTACAGAGGGATCTCGCTCTTGAGTATTGTTGGTAAAGTGTACGCCCGCATCATACTCAACAGGCTGCAGTTGCTGGCAGACCGTGTGTACCCGGAATCACAGTGCGGCTTCAGAGCAGGCAGGTCGACGACAGACATGATCTTCTCCCTACGACAACTCCAAGAGAAGAGCAGAGAGCAAGGTCAACCACTCTACATGATGTTCATCGACCTCACCAAGGCCTTTGACTTGGTCAGCAGGAAGGGCCTTTTTGAACTTCTGATTAAGATCGGTTGACCCCCAAAACTCCTCAGCATGATAATCTCTTTCCATGCAGATATGAAGGGAACAGTCCTGTATGATGGATCCTCCTCAACCTCCTTCCCAATTAACAGTGGTGTGAAGCAGGGCTGCGTGCTGGCACCAACACTTTTTGGGATCTTCTTCTCCCTGCTCCTGTCCTACGCCTTCGACACGTCCACGGATGGCATGTATCTACACACCAGGTCCGACGGGAGGCTATTCAACCTGGCACGACTGCGCTCAAAGACCAAAGTGAGAGCTGTGCTCATCAGGGAGATGCTTTTTGCAGATGACGCAGCTGTTGTGGCCCACACCGAGGAAGCTCTCCAGAGACTAGGAGACCGTTTTGCTGTTGCCTGCACGCAGTTTGGTCTCACCATCAGCTTGGAAAAAGCAAATGTCAGCGTGCAAGATACCACCATTGCCCCTTCAATCAAAATCAACGGTGTCACCCTGGAAGCAGTCAACAACTTTACCTGCCTAGGGTCAACCATCAGCAACACTCTCTCGATTGATATGGAGCTGGACAGAAGGCTTGGAAAGGCAAACACCATCGTGGCTCGATTAACGAAGAGGGTGTGGGAAAACAACGCGCTGACAGAGCACACCAAGGTCCGAGTCTACCAGGCCTGCGTTCTCAGCACCCTTCTATATGGAAGTGAGACCTGGAGTACCTACATGAGGCAAGAACGCCGGCTCAACTCCTTCCAAATACGGTGCCTAAAACGCATCCTGAAAATCAGCTGGCAAGACCATGTTCCACACAGCGAGATCCTGCAGCGTGCAAGTACCCCCAGCATGTACTCCCTGCTAATTAAACGCCGCCTTCGATGGCTGGGTCACGTCCGACGCATGGAGGATGGAAGGCTGCCAAAGGACATCCTATATGGACAGCTGGCCACTGGCATGAGAAGAGTCGTTTCAAAGATGTGTGCAAGAGGGACATGAAGGCATGCAACATTTCACCCGATGGCTGGGAAGAGCTGTCCGAGGACCGAGGCACCTGGAGACTGATGGTAAACAATGGCATATCAGTCGCTGATGCGAGGAGAGGCCATTTGGCGGCAGAGAAACGTAAGAGAAAGAAGAACGCAGCAGCAACCACAGTAACGCAGACTTCCCAGTATGTCTGCACCAACTGCAATAGGGACTGTCACTCACGTATAGGCCTGCACAGCCACAGCAGACGATGCCAACAGAGACAGACAACACCCCAAGGGCGCTATTCGCATGGTCTTTCGAGACCGAGTCGCCAATGATGATGATGAATTATTTAATTAGGAGAAAGGGATATACAAAGAAAGAAAGAAAGTTTATTCTTACACCTGATTGTTTTTGAATGCTGCTGTGACAGAAGGGGCAGATCCATTGGGACTGAGGTCTGAGTTGGTCACACCTTTCAAAGAGCAAAAAACACCTGGAACATTTTCTATTGTAAGTTTTCTGTTCAGTTAGATGGATAAATGTATGCCCTGCAAATGCATAAAATGCCAAAGCTCTCAGGGACTTTGTTCCTGAGCCTGCACTAAGGGTTCGATCCAATGGACACTTGTGCCAACTGTGAAAAATCTATGTTAACTGAAGGATTATCATAGTTGATGGTGAACTGTGTAAGGTCAAGGGTCCTGTGAATATGTACCATACTGAAACAATGCATCAAAAGTAAGTCACAGAGGCCTATTTAATTTATCATAACAGAGTTCTTCAGAAAATACATACATAGATTTTGTCAAAGCATAAGGTCTTGGGATAGTTTGGTTGTTATGGTCGTAGATGACACAAAATAATTGAAATCTTAGTTACACTTGAACATGAAGAGAGCATACCATGTAATGTTTTCTATACACAAGTATGGTCAATGTTTCAAACGGTTTGCCCGAGCGTAGTACTTGATACAAAGAAAACTAAGTTCGAATAAAATATGCAATAGATTTATTCATACAAACATTGGAAACAACAGTAAACTACACTGCAGATAAGAAGAATCACGTTGTGAGAAAAATTGCTAACATTTCCTGCCTCATGTTTAAAAATGTCTTCTGAGAGAATTTCAAAGTACTTTGGGTAATGTCAATACGTGTTATATAATATTACGACTTTAGACCGATTCTGAAGAAACGAATGTACCTGTCCGTAAATTGGCCATTGCGTTACGGTCGAATTCGCGGTTACTTCAAAGAGAACCTTACCCAGGGGTGAGAAAATCTGTTTGTTTTGCAATCAGCACTGATGTCACTGGTCGGCTCTGGCTTAGAGTCCAGAAACCCGATATTATAACGTATGAATGATACTACCATTGACAGTTTTCAAAGAGACCACCAGCATCCAATCAGAACTAAGATAGTCAAATTTTGGGCGGGTATCTCACGCAGCCAGACATTATTCTATTACATTCATTGCGAAAGAATCGATTCACGTTTGGACGTGGAAAGAGTAGGTCATAGAGAAGTTGGAGAATACTAGACTGCACTCTGGGAGCAAACTGGGCACTCGTAAAAGAGCGGGAAAGAGAGTTATATGAACTTCGGACGAGATTTGGAACATAGGTTTCTGAGGTAAAATATCTTCGTCCGAATCTGTCTCACTTTCATAACTAGGTGTCGAAAGATTTATACGTTATTAAGTGCTTTTAATTTAGAAGAACTTTAATCTTCTATGCACAGCTGAATTATCAACATGCCGTAACGTAGCGTATAGCAATTTAGTAATATTCAAGATGAATGTATGTAGTTGTTAAGATAAAATGGAAGTGTAATCTGCTACGATTTTGCATCGTGGTGCAGAACTGAATTTAATAGTGAGTAGTGCTAAAACTTGTACTTGTTTGTATTTGAATAGTGTGGATTATGCAGAGTTAAGCCCAGTTGGCCATGTGCACGTATAATTAGTCATTTTTATATTTGTATGTGTCTTTTATAATTTGTAAGGTAGGAAATGCGTAGGAATAGTGTTGATGTTGATAGTTTACGATATAGAGAATTAGGGATATGCGTGTATGTATTAGAAGTCGTGATATTATGGTTGTTGATATAGTCTTTATTATAGAACAAGCATGTGTGGAATATTTAGATGTGTGTGAGTTGACTTAATGATTTAATTGCCATTATGCTGATAAAAGATATGTGAGAGTGTATTAATTCTCCTCTGTTTGAATAAGGAGGCAAATTTGTTCATCTCTTCTAATCCACAGGAAGCTTTCCGGGTGGGATAGGACGCCACCCGAAGATTAGAGAGAAGGAGACGAGGAGAGCAAGCGGAATTAGGCAGTTGTGCAAAGGCATAGGGCCTGGAGGCGGAAACACGGGTACCAGAAGTACCGACAAGGAGGCCGGGAGAACAGAAACAAGGATACCGGAAGTATCGACAAAGGAATACAAGGCGGAAGCTACAGATGAGTAACATAGAAGGGACACGGGAAGGAAAACACACTCACCTTTAATTTCACGTGATGAAATAACTAGCAATTCGGCTAGGTCTTGTATTGATTGGAAGCAATTGCTTTGAAACTTTTTCCTGTAATTGTTGAATACCGAGATATAGTTATTGTTATACCTTTCACCTTATTATTTTTATATTTTATACACCTAGACCGTCGGCTTTGCGACTGGGGGCTCAAAGCTATTTAACCTTTAATTGTCTGTCCTTCTCCGGGGTTAGTAATAATTCCGTAGGAGGCACATGACACAAACCGTACATATATTTTTCATCCATACTACAGGTACCAACATCTGATACTGGAGAAGGTTATCTAGGATTTACCCATCTATGGGTACTAACATCTGATACCCGAGAAGGATATTCGAGGTCTACCCATATGTGGGTACTAACATCTGATACCCGAGAAGGATATTCGAGGTCTGCCCATCTGTGGGTACTAACATCTGATACCCGAGAAGGATATTCGAGGTCTGCCCATCTGTGGGTACTAACATCTGATACCCGAAAAGGATATTCGAGGTCTGCCCATCTGTGAGTACTAACAATTACCTGATACTGGAGAAGGCTATCTCGGGTTTGCCCATCTATGGGTACTAACATTTATCTGACACAGGAAAGGATATTTTGGGTTACCCATCTTTGGGTAATATTTATCTGACACAGGAAAAGGATATATGAGCGTTACCTGTCAATTGGTACTAACATTTATCCGGTACCAGAGAATGGTATTTTGGGTTTACGATGACTGCACTTTACATAACAAGCTTATACAGAACAAAGATTTTGATAGATTGGAGCACTGGTAGTTGCCCTTACTTCTTTATTCTCAACATATGAAAGTTATATATGTCCTTGAAGCTTTTACCCAGGTTTGAAATTAATGAGTATGGAAGATAGGATAGTAGCATGGATAGAGAAATAGTAATTTGGAAACGTTGCCAAAAAAGGTAAATTATTGATATGGTGTTGTTTTTTTACTCCATATTTAAAAATACGTTAGCATTATCATTGTCATGATTAGATAGTTTTGTTTTAATACTACTAGTATGTTCAGTGTTTTATGACTGAAGTCATCTCCCATTCGTCGTTGCATACATTTTTATATAAAAAGTACCTAGGAGAAACTCAATCACCAAAATGTTTGCTATATCCCAGCTCATGATGTTCTTCAAATACCTCCACACAGAAGAGTGTAGTACTGAGATTGTATAGGGCATAGGAATGCCGCCAAAATATTAGTATTTAACAATGCAGTCATCAAGTAACTAGTTAATGCATTGTAAAATACTTAAAATACTTCCTACGTTTCAAGAATGTACCTGAAGCATGGCAAGCTTCAACTGTGTGACAACCTTTGGCCATGTGAGCAAGTGTTTATTCTTTCCATTATCATAACACAGTTCACGGAAAGAATATATTTGCATGACTTTATTAGGAAATTCGAACAACAAATTTGTGACAAATACCATGTATTTTTGAACAGCAGTATGGTGTACACTTATGAATATATGAACCTGGCATGATTTGATGAAGTACAAGAATGTTGATCCTATAAATGAAACACGACAGGTAGGGGTGAAACGATTCATCGATATATCGTTGCATCGATACTTTTGCTATAACGATACGCATATCAATACAAGAGATGGAGAATCGATACAGCAGTCATTAATTATTTTTATTTTGCCTTGTTATTCTTTAAATATAGAATTCATCTGAAACGGCATTTGCAGTCCTGAACACTCAGTTTTATTAGTAAAAGTGGAAAATATTTGAGAATACTCGCTGGCCATCTGCAAATTAAAACAAAGTGACATAGTTCGTAATCTGCCCCCCATCCCCCATTTCATGCTAATTATCTTAACACAGCAGCATGCTCAGCTTAAAGGATGCATTCCACATGTGTACCACGTGTAAAATGGAAGTACTTTACTCATCATTAAATGATCACTTTTTTTTTCGAAGTTTCTACATTGAATTTTATCTTGTCTGCTTTGGTCGATTTGAAAGCTACACTACCGGTGAAATCTCATTGGTAGTTATTGATTATTCCGGTCCAGGTTAAATAATAACAACTACCAATCAGGAATTAGCATAGCTTATTCCCTGCGTAACAAACAGGAAGTAGTAGAAAAGCAACAGAGAAGCGTAAAAAATGTGTACCCTGAAAGGTGCCAGACATTGAATTTCGGAGATATTGAAAACTCCCCAAGTCAAGCGGAAATCTTGACAGCACTTAGAGTGCAAGGCATCCCTATACAAGAAATAGACGGCCTACAGAACGGGGGGAAAAACAAGTTCATACTTTACCTCAAAGGGAACACTTCTTTAGTAAAAGAAAAGGAGATAGAAATAAAGGGCCTAAAAGTCCAAATAACAGAAGCATAGCCAATTATTAGAGAGGTTGAGGCCAGAACTATAGACGTTTTTATATCGGGCCACCCGCTAGAAATTGAAACACAGGAGATTACAGACAAATTAGTATCCAAATTCAGAGTTAAAGTACAATCCAGCAAAATGGCCACTGTTTGTGGTTTTCAAACAGTTAAAACAGGGGTCAGGATAATAAGAGTCCCTAGACAAGAGGCAAAGCAAATTCCAACTTTTTTTATGTAATGGGATTTTTTTGCTCAGATCATGGTACAGGGGGTCGGAGAGAGAGAGACCCTGTACCAGGTGCAAACAAATAGGCCATGCAACTAAATCAACTAACACAAAATAGGCCACAGACATACGCGGATAAAGTGACACAGAATCTAGAAATCTCTCAAACACAAACATCCAACGATAGATTACAAGATGATGTAGGCAGGCTGATACAACAAATCAGAAATGAAGCTGAAGGAGACTGAAGGAGAGGTAGTAACAAGCATACCTGAACTCAATCAATCAGAAATAGAGGGGGAACCAAAAAAATCGTCACAATGGGCAAAATTTTTAACACCAGACAAAACAGGGGAAGAAAAATTGAAACCCAGAATAGATTTGATGTATTAAGAGAGGAAGGGGAGTTAGAAATAGATCAGGAAGACTCAGAAATGAGCGGGCTGCTTCCCCTAGCCTCAACACCAATACCAACTGAGAGAAGAAAGAGAAAGTTACTAAAGTCCCCCTCGTTATCGTCTCTTAGCGACGAAGCATCGAAAGGGAAGTACTCAATAGTCAAGGAAAATGATGGCAACTTGCCAAAAAGGATAAGGGATAAAAACCCTAAAGACAGGACAGGACATGAAAATGAGGGAACAAATGAAACCGGAAATGACAGTGACGTAGGGACGGACAAAGACAATAACGACATGAGTGAAAAGGACAATGGAAAAGACGAACACGACGACAAAGAAGATGACGGAATTATGCAAATCAGATACAAAGTAAGAACGCTAAGCTCCGACGAAGAAACTGAACAGAAAACTGAAATGGACACGGAACTTGAACAAGAAACAGACAATACAGAAATCAGAACAAACTACGAATCAGAAGTCGAGGAGGGGCCGGTGCCCATTAAATTAGTTTAGAATAATTTTTAAAATAGGAAAATTGACAATTTTATGTTAGATAAATATTTAACAAAATCAAAATAACCTTGAACGAGACGGCCACCTGGAGGAAAACAAAAATGGAGGGAACAAACTTCCAAATAGCTCAATTAATACAAATGGGATAGATAGGGATAAAATTCAAAAACTTATAAAACTCACTGAATATTACGTCATACTGTTACAGGAGACACATAATAAATTAACTGACGAATTTAATTGCAATGATTGAGGAAATAATGAATGGAATTGTTATACTAAATAATTTTAAAAAAGATGACATACGGGCGGGAGTGGCTACTATTATAAAAAATTAAAATGGTTTAAATTATGAGCGAATAGAAGAAGTAGAAGATCTAAAAGTAATTCATATAAAAATAAAACAATTACATATAGTAAATGTATATTGCCCGGCGACAAGGTATAAGAGACATGAATTTATTTAAAATTTAAGCAAACATTTATACAATTATACAATTGGAAACTTAGTTCTTGGGGGGGGATTTTAACTGGGTTGGCGAAGTAGTAGATAGAACAGGGGGGCTAGGAACAAATGATCACAGCTCCAAAGAAATAATGAAACAACTTTTAACAGGACATAAACTAGTGGATATATATATATATATATATATATATATATATATATATATATATATATATATATATATATATATATATATATATATATATATATATATGAGATTAAACTTACTCAAAACTGAATTTACATATGAATACGGAAATAAAGGCAGTAGAATAGATAAATTTTACGTTACCATATTGGAAGAAAATATATATTAAAAGGCATAAATAATTGATTTTAAGATATCAGATCATAAACTAGTCACTTTAGAAATGAAAACAAATTATAGGGAAAAGTGGGGGAAAGGATCGTGGAAGCTCAATAACCAAATATTAGAAGAAGAAGATTTTATCAACGAAATTAAAATGGGACTTGTCCAAATAAAAAATGAATCTGGGAAAGAATTTAGTAAAATAATTCAAGATTGGGGTTTGCTTAAAAACAAAATAAAAGAAATAGCCATCTACCACTCAAAAAAGAGGAAAAAATTAAAACAATGGGAGAAAGAGGAATTAAAATTTAGACTTAAAAACATAACATTAACAGAGAAACAAAGAAAGAATACACACAAAAATTAAATCAAATTCTAAAAGAGGAAAAAAATAGAAAAGCCATAAGGGCGGGAAAATATAACAGTATTTATACAAAAGCAGAAGGATTATACAAGAGAGAAGAAATGAGGCGAGGGGGTGGAAAAACTATCGAAAAACTACGTGAAAATGGAAAAGAAGTTAAAGATAAATTAGAAATAATAGAAATGATAAAATAATATTATAAAAAATTATACACATCACAGGAAATAGATGATAAGGAAATTTTGAAATACTTAGATGAAATTGAATGTGAGAAAATAACGTCAGAAAACAGGTACATGTGTGACGAATTTATTACAGCGAAAGAAATTCAAAAAACTATTGAGGAGTTAGCGAAAGGAAAATCCCCAGGAAGAGATGGCCTCACGGCGGAATTCTACAGAAAATTCCAAAGTGAGGTAGCGCCGATTCTTGAAAATTTGTACAATAATATATTACTTAAAAATGATACAATGACCGATTCAATGAGGGAAGGGCTAATTACAATCATATATAAAGGGAAGGAAGATAGGGAAGATTTAAAAAATTGGAGACCCATCTCTCTCCTAAAAACAGATTATAAAATATTAAGTAGAATACGTGCAAATAGAATTAAGAAAGGAATAAACCAAATAATAAATGTAAATCAAACATGTGGGGGAAAAGGAAGAAACATACAAAGTAACATTTTAAACATAAAAACCATAATTGATTTCATTAATGAAACAGGTGCGAAATGTGCTATGGTACTTTTCGACCAGGAAAAAGCTTTCGATAGAATTGAGCTTAACTACATACAAAAAGTATTAGAAAAATTTGGTTTTGGAAACAATTTTCTAAATTGGACCAAAATCCTGTACACCAACATATCTGCAAGGGTACAGGTAAATGGGGCCATAACGGGTAAATCTGATATACAAAGATCAGTGAGGCAAGGTTGCCCACTGTCGATGCTATTATATGTAATATCAATTGAAATTCTAAGCATAAAAATTAGAACCAACAAAGGAATCGAAGATATAAAAATTCCGAATTTAAAAGAGGAATTTAAGATGCTGCAACACGCAGATGATTGTACCAATTTTATTAAGGATCCAAATTCCTTTAAACCCTTAGAAAAGGAATATAATTTATTTGGAAAAGCATCAGGATCAAAAATTAACCATGAAAAAACAGAAATACTAAAAATAGGAAACTAGAGGGGAAATCACCCTGGATTACCCGGCACCTAATTAAGGACACAGTAAAAGCATTAGGAATTTTCTTCGGGAGAAACGAAGAAAAAGAAAACTGTAAAAGGGTGACAAAACAAATAAATGAAAATATCAAAATCTGGGCACTTACGCCAATTTGCTTAATGGAGCGCGCGCAAATAGCAAAAACTTATTTATATTCAAACCTAAATTATCTTCTAAACTCTGTAGATATAGCGAACAAAATACTGGATAAAATAGATAATGGAATTATAAAATATACATGGAATTTTAAAACACACTATGTAAAAAAATCTACTTTGTATAGATCTAAATATAGGAGAAGACTGGCCTTACCAAGTCCCATCTTAATAAAATGTACCAATATTTTAAATAGATTCAAATATCTTAAAAGCCAACCGTCAACTCCTTGGGAGGCTTTATATATTTATTGGTTTGGTTTTTCAGTGAAAAATAGGATGGATGTTTATAAAAATAATAAACTAGTGAAAAAACTAGAACATTTAGAAAAGAACTATTATGCAAATATAGGGAAAATAAAGAAATATGGGAAATTGATACAAAAAAAACATATAATCAGAATTAGAGAAAATTTAACCTATAGGATAAAAAATAAAGTAGAGGAAGAAAGTATAGGGGTAAATTGGGAAAGGGTCTGGGGACATTGGGCCATCATCGACTCACTGAATATCCAGAATATGCTCTTCAAATACCTCCATAACTCATGGCTGACTGGTGAAGTAGCGATCAGAAGGAGGAGGATATGAATTAATGTGAAATGCCCTATGTGCAAAGTAGCCAATTTTACCAAATTTCATGCCATAGCACAGTGTAAGACCAGAAAACAAGAAAGGATTAAATTAATAATGGAAATATACAAAAAAGAAAAGTATAAAAGAAATCAATTATTATATTTAGATGGAAATTTTGATAAACAATTACTAAGAAATGTTACGGATTACATAATTACAACAATGAAAACATGTGGCCAAGTGATAACAATTAAAAAATAAGGAATGAACTTAAAAAAATTTTTTTTGATAACTATATTAATTTTAAAACAAGTGACAAACACCAAAGATAATCAATTAACTTAACAAAAATGTAAAATAAAAGTTTAAATGTTTAATTTTTTTTTCTCTCAAAAATTTAATTAATTACATTTTTTTCAAGTACTTTGTCTGTCTTTATGGGTCTATCCTAAAATCAAATTACTATTTAGATGGGGAACAGGGACCCCTATGGGGAAAAGTATGTGATAATGACATCATAGGGCTGTCACATGGTGCCATGTGAAGAGAACAGGTCTATGAAAGAGTCCAGAAAAACGTCCCCATAGGGAATACACTCACACAACAATACACGAAAACCAAGTTCCAAATCTTTCTCCTCTTATAGTAATACCTTCCTACTGTACAGCTCCCTTGCTGTACAGAATTTTCCCCTTTAAATGGGAATCTAAACCCTTTAGAAAATCTTTGGCAATAAACTAATAAATAAAAAGAGGCAGCCTAATTCGAGTTGGGAGATATACATGAAAAATAAAGAGAGTATTGACACCACCCGAACACAGCTGACCTCATTTCCCAAAACTAGTAATGCAAAGAACAACACATCATATAGCACTCATGATACATTAGGAAATTTTTTTTCTGTAAAACCTTAGTACACTGTTACTTTGCCCAAATTCAAAATTATCTAACCAGACTAAATAAATAAAATTTTAAATATTTGATCTAATAATAAGGATCTTAGAACAACTGGGAAAAATTTGAAATAGATGGCTATCCTGACACAAAAACAAAGTATAGCACACATACAATATAGCATATACATAAATAGCACACATGGGATATTAGGAGACCTCTAGCCAAGGTCAACTAAAAAGAATAGGGAAGGAATCCCGAGTTAGGTGACTGAAACCTATTCGGATGAACAACCCTATAGAATACACTAGGGAAATCAAAAATACCCCGTCAAAATTCTTAAAAATCTTTTTGACCGAAATTCTTTTGAATAAAGCAGACAAACAACACATCTGAGAGGGACACAATTACACATAACACACCTTTTATTTTTTTGGACAAGTAGGGGGGGCATCTGTCTGGAGCACCCCCCCCCAAAAAAAAGTAAAAAATGTGTACTAATTCGCACACTTGGAGAAAAGTGATGCGAGATAACTCCCCCACATTAGCTGAAAGTTCTGCATATGAAAATGTGCTTGGCGAAATATACAATTTGTACTGAACTGTTCTTGTTGCGACATGTGTTTTTCGGGTAGGCAACTGTTTACACATTTTACTTCTTCAAGCATGACATGGACGGTTGTTACACTAAACATGATTGGCACACTGTGCCTTGGAATAAGCGTTATGGCATAGTTTGAACCTTCCATGAAGGAAGTTTTAAAAATGTATGCTTAAAATATGGGCTACCTAGAAAACCCAAAATGTCTGATTCCCGAAGTGTTTCATTATTGGCTGATGATAGTGATATCAACAATAATTTTTTAAAGTTGTGAAATATATAGGATTATTGGAGCTAGGAAATTGTTAATGGAGATACCTGTGAGTGATTTTGAGCCTGAAAATGGTGTTAAATATGAGTCAGCTGTATATATTGTATGAACAAAAAAAAAGATGGTATGACGGTCAATCTCCCTTTCAGCGGTATTTTGAAATAAATTGTAGAAAGGACAGAATACTGAGCCTAATTAAAATACAGACAATTTAAAAGTATAATGCAATTTTCATTTTCTTTTATCAATCAATTTAGACCTGTGGATCATATACTACAAAATCATATATCTATATCAGGGTTAAGATAAAATGAATAAATAAGGATGAAAAAAAAGAAATTAAGTAGTAAAGATATTTATTTTGAACACCTCTGTCTGCACAAGCAGACTATGAGATTGACAGACTTAAAACCCTAACACAGCATGTTGGAACAGATAAGAAAACTGGCATGATAGTCAGTAAACTATTGATGCAAGACAGTAAGTTTTATATAGCCATAAAGATCAGTTATCCAACAAAGCTTGCTATGCATTGCCCTTTCTGAAGGAAGCACAGAACGATATTCATTCACAGATAAGGAACAGAGTATACTCAAAAATAAATAACATTAATACTTATAAAACTAGAGGTGACATCTTTTAAAGACTTTGATTTCAGTAAGCTCCAAAAAGTGGAGCAGGAAGAAAGAGATATGTTGAAGTGTTTGGTAAATATTGAACTACGACCGTTTCCTACTCTCCCTCCTTCTTTTTTACTCACACCGCTCCGGTGGCCTAGTGGTTAGAGCGTCCGCCTCGGATGCGGGAGGTCGTGGGTTCAAACCCCGGCCAAGTCATACGAATGACTTACAAAAATGGTAC
Source organism: Sinohyriopsis cumingii (assembly GCA_028554795.2). Taxonomy (NCBI): domain Eukaryota; kingdom Metazoa; phylum Mollusca; class Bivalvia; order Unionida; family Unionidae; genus Sinohyriopsis; species Sinohyriopsis cumingii. The sequence continues at coordinate 119,679,635 of CM068827.1, forward strand.
TAACAGCTGCCTCGCTTGGTGCTCAGCATCAAGAGGTTAGTGTTAGGACTGGTCAGCCTGGTGTCAGGATAATGTGACTGGATAGGACATCATGCTAGACATCACTATAAACTGTCACGTTGCAGACGTGGTAGCGATATGACTGAAAAATTGTTAAAGCTACATTAAAAATCCAAATCACATCACACGCACACACATCTTTTCTACTCTCCCCTCCTTTGGGTGACAAAGGGTAAAGTCGCCCTTAAGATGAAATCCTGGCTGAGCATCTCTCCTTAAATTGTACATGGGGAACAATTTGAGAATTTCTTTTTTTATGCAGAGATATTTAACCAGTGAATGAAAGTGCTGATGGAATAAATAAAATTAGCATAGAATCAGCAGGGGGCAGATTTCAAACTGCTCAGGTTTATCACCTTGAGTAAAATTTAAAAAAAAACATCTGCAGGAAATACAATGTGATAGATTTTGTTGGTATTCATCCTCATTCCCATGCCTGGATTTGTTCTAGATGAGATTTTCTTTGCACAAGGAAATTGCATTATTTGTTCTGTTTTGAAGATAACATCTTAATGTAGATAACATCTTAATGTCTTCCAAGTTTAAGTGAGACATGAAATTTGTAGTAAGATATTTTCAAAGCTGTAATGCCATGCAAAACAAAGGGCCTGGTGGCTAAAGTGAGTTGAATGGAGCCATTATTAAATGACCTGAAACACTGAATAAAACTCACTGACAACCAACAGGCAGTCTGTTTGAAAGTATTTATATTTTCTTGTCAATGATGAAAATTGCATATTGATATTTGATAACTATGTCTCTATCTGTAATCTGCATACTGGAAATAAAACCAGTATGTCAACATACACAAAGGGGCACCACCTACCTTACAAAGATGGAAAGACCATCAATTTCATATGTCATATGTGTATCAATATGTATCGTATTGCAGGCTGTGTATAGTGGATCGTATCAATACGTGGCACATGTGTATAATTTCATCCCTAATGACAGGGTAGGGCTATGAAAGCAGTTTGATGGAGATCAACACGTAGCTAAGGACAAACTTAAGATTTGTAATGATTGTTACCAGAAAAAAGCATGCTTGCACATACAGTCCCACTGGTATGTTAAATCTCCAATTTACCATTGCCTTTAGGTCATAAAACTTGACATGTGCTTGAACCAAAATTGGTGCTACACCTGACCATGACAATAACAGAGGCCCAAGTGGGCCTGGGATTAATTAAATTCATTATAGGTATATATTCAGATTCATGAACAAAGAATTAAAACTAGATGTAATTCTTATAGCATTTTTATTTTTCAGAAATAAGTAATGAATCAAAAATACATGCAAATGAGGACATTGTTTTTACAATGTTTTCATAATGGCACTAACTTTGCATCTTAGATTGTTACAAATAGGCATTAAATTATACACTTTATAATATGTTGAAATGTAATTACAGCCTTTGTTTGAATACTTGTATTTTTTTTACAAGAGGGCAAAGTAAAACTGGATTACTCAAATAATTCAGTTCAATAGAGAACAAAACAATGGATGCATTTTACCTATTATTTTACCATAACACAAAAATTTTAGGTAAAAACAATGTGCAGTCTACCCGAGTTTTAGTAATAAATCAAAGTACTGACAATACTGCTGGCTTGGCAGGTGTAGGTTATATCAATTTACACATCAGATGGAAGAACACAACTCCATAGATATTCATGGTACTTCTTTTACTACCATATATATGCTACTCTAAATAATCTTTGTAATATTTTCTTAATTTATTTTAACAAGAGAATTAACTAAAACATCCTTTGTGTAATTATAATGGTGATTTCCTTTTACCATTTCAAATAGTACCATTTTTGTGGAACAATATCCAGGGAAATATTTATAAGGTACAATTATGTACTTAAACTTGAGTTGCCTCCCATCAGATACAAAAGTGATATATTTTTTCTCTCAGTAAGACCATAAAGTTTGTTACTGTTATCAGTAATATAAAATGCATTAAAAAAAAGAGAATGGACACCTTGCCATAAGCAGGGTGGGACTGAAATCCCTCAAAGCTAATTTATGCTTTTCATTGTATAGATTTCTCTGAGCAAATCACCTTTTGCAAAAAAGAAAATACCGATTTCTGATTCCTTTATCCCTGGGTTGATACCAAGCATAAAATTATTGATATATCAAATATACATTGGCAATAAAAAATATCACATACATTATTATATTATTCAATGAGTAGAATCTAGTCAAAGAAAAAATGTGATGCTGGCATGGTTTCCAGTACATCTGTATAAATTGCATAGATTAATCTTAACATAATGCTGCATCTAAATATCCACTCCCATACTTTCACAAAATTATGGCATATATTTACTTAGGATATCTTTGACTGAGAATAAGCCCAGTCCCTACATTTTGGCAAATTTACTAAACTGGCCCCTGGCCTTACCATGGGAGAAATACTGCAGTGAATACTCAACTGCAAATGACATAAACCAGTTTTGCTGTTGCCAAATGCAGATTGGGGGTCTATACAGTAAGTTCTACTTGCAATGTGTAGAGAACATTGTTAACCCTGATTTGCTGGTGTATTTATGACTTCAAGGCAGATATGGGTCTAAGTTGTGTGTGTTTGTGTGTGTGTGTAAATACTGATTTCTTGATTAAATTGTCATCTTTGAATGCAAAAGTTAGACATGATTAATTTTGACTTGCACACATTTCAACTTTCTTTTCATTGAATTCACTTTGCATATACATAACCTTTTTGCAAGCTTTGTTTCAACTACAGGTTTTGTTGTAATAAAAAATACTGCAAAATCTTTTGCAAGTTACAAGTACATAAAAACATACCTATAATGCAAGTCTTATGAAATACATGCAAATACAGATCACACAAACATAACATACAAACTCAAGTACAGACAAAAAAAAAGAATAGTCACAAGAATAATCTTGAGTTTAAAATGAGTATGCAAAAATCATGTGTTTTACAATGAAGAATGTAATTTTGTTGGTAAACAATAAGACTTGTTCTTTTCAGAGTTTCTTTATAAGGTGAAAGAATAGTGCATACATTGTGATTGGAACTGGCAGTGTTTCGGTTACATTTTGGGATAATTTTCCTGGTCGTAAGGTTTTGTGTCATTCCAATATTCATCAATGGGTTGGCTGAAGGCATCATTTTTTCTGAACGGTGTATCTCCTGTCTTAATGCTTGTAACTCCCTAAAAATGAAAAGCAGAGAAAAGAAATAATAATAATAATCATAATTATAATCTGATTTGAGCATAGAGCCAACCCCAAGGACAGGGTTGTAAAAAACCTAGTCCATCAGACAGGGATAAATTGAAAATTTGTCTGGGCATGTGAATGTTTTGCATTTTCCCAACAATATAATGTAAAAGCAGATATCCAGATTTTGTACTATTTCATAAAAATGTCAACTGGCATATCCTGGTGCTCAGTTTTAACTGCATTCAAGATGGCAGATCAACAGTCAGTTCAAATTCCAGATGCCTATCACTGAAGTCTAACCAGAAAGATCAGATTAATTCAAGATGGCTGACACTGAGGTCTAACCTGGAACATCAGATCAAGTTCAAGTTCACAGATCAACATAACAGATTCAAGATGGCAGATTAACATGAGATCAGATTTAAGATGGCATTGCAGGCAATGAAGTCGAACCAGAAACATCAAATTAGATTCCAGATGCCAGACACTGGAGTGTATTGAGAAACCTCACATCAGATTAAAGATGGCAGATCAACATGAGATCAGAAACAAGATGGCTGCCATAGATGTCCAACCAGACACATTTTCAGCTACAGTTCAGAATTATCTATAATTGCTCATGTTAATAATAATAAATAAGATTAAAACAGTAATATGATAATATTGTGTAAAAATGACCAAATATCAAAGAAATGCCATTCTTATTGTTATATTATTCCAACCACAATACTTTCCCCAGAAAATGAAGACTTAGGGTTTCAATGTTTAATTATAATTCGATAGATCTTGAAGTTTTTGGATGGAAATACAAAACTGATATTGCTGTCATCAAATAGGGCCTTATACTACAATACTTACAGTTATCCGGTCTTTATGTTCACTCCAGAAGGTGACTGGCTGCTCTGTTCTATAATTGTGATTCTGAAAAGAAAAAAGTACACATGAACAGACAAATACAGTACATGAAATTGATACCAGACAAAAGCATGAATTTTGTTATGCAGCATAACCTGTCCTAAAGGACACCTGATTTTAACAGACAATGACTAATAATGGATACATTTGCAAAGTATCATTTACATTATATTTTAGATTTGCTTTGAATTAGCAGACACCGGACATAATGGTTCAGTCCCTTGCCTGCATGCAAAATGCATTTGTTTCTTTATTTATGCTTATTGTAAATCAAAATCCAACAGTGTATTTTAGCTTGGTTTCATACATACAGGTGAATTTGAAACTATTGGCCATTATTAGTATCAGTCCTCTATATAGAAACATATGCATAGAAAAGTTCAACTGTATTTGCCTCTGGACTTTGGTCTAAGCCGTGTCATGCTGACAGGTTAAAGAACTAATATTTCATCATCATGGATTGTTGGCAAAAATAGGCACAGCTGAATTAAAAAAGCAAACATGACATAGTGTGGTTACAATTCAGATATTACAAAATTATACAACTAGAACATCAATCTTGGTTTGATATGGTCTATTCACTGCACTGAACACAAACCAAACTCACGATGAAGTAAACCATTTGGAGATCTGCTGATTATTTTACATCATTTATTCATTTTATCTATGAAATATGACAGGTCAGAACATATGGTAGGCACATTAGGTTTTCACAGGTTCAAACAAATATTTCCATATGCATGAGTTTTTCCATGGCTGATTTACATTTTCTTATTTATGCAGTTAATGTATGTTAACTAATGGAGAATAAACTTTTGAATGAGTAATCCATTTAAAATTTGTAAGAGGTAAAGATTTTAAAAGCAGGCTATTAGCTAGTAAAGAGAATTCTTCATCAACTAGCATACAAGAATCAACTTCCTGAGATAAAAATCTCAACTTGGACTCAAAACACTGCAATTAGAATCCACATTTGGTCTTTTGATATCATCAAAATTCTGCATTAAATACCATACTGCCTGGAATTTTAGGAATATTCCAAGTTTTCTTAAATTATTTAATCATAAACAATTGTAATTATTTTGTTGAAGTTTAATTATTTGTCCAGTGAACTGTTTTCCAAAGGAAAATCTGAATTCAATTTGTTGCAATTCAGAATGTACTAAAAACATTTACTTACATTTCTACCTATAACTTTTATGAAACTAAAATATTAATTTTTAAAAGGCATGGAAAAATTATAGGGTATGCAGTGATGCTAATCGGTAATATCCAGTTTGTACTTTGAAATGTTATTGAAGATCAAGTGTAAAAAAATCTGAGTAGATGAATAAAGTCCATGAAACTGTTATAAACCATTCAGCATAACAATCAATAATATTCTGATCTGAAATGCAGCAACTCTAATTTATTCTGCTTCAAGTTATTGGAAATCTAATATTTCCAATTTTTAGCATATGTTCACAAGTTGTGCTCAGAGAACATTGAAGCCATGTGCCAAGTCTGTACTACCTATGTGCTCAGAACAATGTAACAATGTGACAAGTCTGTACTACCTATGTGCTCAGAACATTGTAACTATGTGACAACTGTGCAGTGCCTAATTACTCATTAAGCATACTATGTGCATGCTTAGGGCACCAGTCCAACAGGGGCACCAGAAAAAATTCAAATTAACTGTAGATGATAAAATGGATTGAATTATATATGACTGTTTCGATCTGCATGTATGAATATTTTGATTTGGAATGATGGCAACACTGGTATTTTCCCACCTTTTTATCTTTTAATATTGTTATTTTGAGTGTCACATTTTGTAGGAAGACTGAGGGGAGGGCATCATCAGTGCTTAGGGCCCTAGAAGGCCTGAATCTGGCATTTCAAGTCTGTACTACCTTTGTGGGTGGTGGAGGCCTGTGAACAAAGTCTTCTTTATTGAAATCTTTCATGGTTACTGATCTGAAGTCTGTGGGCTCTGGTGGACTTGGGTTGAGATCTTCTTTAAACACTTCTTGCCTGCATGAAATATAATTAAAACCAAGACTTAATTTTATTTTAAGAATGTACAACCTACTCCTACACTAAAATACTAAAGTTTGCATAGAATACTCTGCAACCATTCTGTCATTGGGAATAACTGAATAAAAACTATTAATGTATGCTGAGGCAGTGAGAAGTCGGATCTAAACAGGCTCTCTGATGCAAAAAAAAAATTAAGTGCAAGAAGTTGGCATTCAATTTTGTTATAGAAGTCTATATAAATATTATTAGAAAGATGAAAGATACACTAAAACCTGTGTATAAAAGTGACTCAGGGGTGAAGGGCATCTACATGTGGCCCCTGAGTAAGTGGTATATTTGTAGTTTAATGATATACTGATATATCAGTTCAAAATTATATTGTGGTTCATATTGGCAGGGTTTGTGTGTGTGTGATTTGGATTTTAACGTAGCTTTAAAAAAAAGTCAGTCATATCGCTATGATGTCTGCAGTGTGGCAGTTTATGGTGATGTCTAGCACTGGGCATCAGGCCGCAGACATGTAGTATCATGTCCTACCCAGTCACATTATCCTGACACCCGAGGCTGACCAGTCCTAACACTAAGCTGTTAATGCTGAGCACCTAGCGAGGCAGCTGTTAGTACCATTTTTTTAATAAGTCTTTGGCATGACTCGGTCAGGGTTCAAACCTGCAACCTCCCACATCCAAGGCGGATGCTCTAACCACTAGGCCACCAGAGCGGTTCATTTCATATTGGCACTAACTCATTCATATCAGTATTTTGACCCTAACTATATATTATTAAAATATTACACAGTATTACACAGTACCAGTCAAACATTTGGTTTAATAATGGTTGATGGTCAATCAAAAAAGAATAAGCTTAAATTGCTGAATAAGAGGGAAAAAGGGCCACTTAGACTCACCTTGACCTTAAATTCAAGAAAAACAGTATAATGTTCAAGCATGAGACATTCTGAAGGGACTACTAATCAACCACACAAATGCATCTAAATATCACCGCTCCAGTGGCCTAGTGATTAGAGCATCTGCCTCGGATGCGGGAGGTCATGGGTTCAGTCCCTGACTAAGCCATACCAAAGACTTACAAAAATGGTACTAACAGCTGCCTCGCTTGGCACTCAGCATTATGAGGTTAGTGTTAGGACTGGTCAGCCTGGTGTCAGGATAATGTGACTGGGTGGGACATCATGCTATATGTCTGCGGCATGATGCCCCAGTGCTAGACATCACTATTAACTGCCACAGTGCATACATCATAGCGATATGACTGAAAAATTGTTAAAGCTACATTAAAAATCCAAATCACACGCACGCATCTAAATATCCATTCTGTAAAAGTTGGAAATTACTTTTTAATTGTTTGCTCTCTCTAGCTTATTTGAGCATACTTGTACCATACTTGTAATTTTTCACAAAATATGGAAAAATAAAAGTTATATTATTTATTATAATAAAACTCACCAAACCAAGTCAATAGTAGGCATCACACAGGTGTTCAAAATGGTGTACTTTGTAGCAATATTTATTGACACATATTACAATACAATTATTGGTACTGCAATATATCCCTATATGAATTTGGCTGGCAATATTCACCCCTATTGAATATACAGGTAACTTTGCATTACTGCATGCATAAATACAGTGCTAAAGAAATTATTTCTGAGACAGATCAAGAGCAAGTGGCTTTAAAAAAACAATCATTTGTCCTGCTCAGAATCCACTTAGCCAACTGGGCCTTTTAAAAAAACACACTATTATTATACAATTATTATGCTGCGATGTTGAAACTGTTATGCTTTAAATTAAAAAAATGTAAACAATTTTGAAACTGTCTGATTTTCTGTGTGTATTTGCCTCTCAAAATAGTGTATTTCAGAGAAAAATTGCATGTGACCTTGTATACTACCAATCTGATTTAATTTCAATTCATTCAAAGCATTTTTTTCTCCAGATCTGGATGCAAACTAACATTCAGTAATTTTGTTTTCTGAATACTGAAAAATCTCTGGGTTTCTTGATCAAAGTTGAAAATAGAAATGAAGGTGCAGAGGCATTGGTCATTTTTTTATTATATCAACAAGTAAAAAGGGTAGCTTTGTTGTATAATTAGTACATACCACAGTAGTGTGGATGTGTGACAATTTCAGAAAACACTCACTCCAAACCAGTGGCAACCAACTCTGAACTACATGGATTAAAATGCAATGTAATTCTCTCTCTTCCTTTGGAGTGAAAAATATTGTACTAGAGGCTTTAATAAGACACTAATCCTAACCTAACCTAGTTTGAAACAATCTGATATGCACTGCTCAATATACTGAACCAGTGTTGCATATAAAATCAGTATGAACAAGAGACAGGCCATTATTATTCATACAGGACAAGTGATTGCTAATTATAGGTAACCAATGAAATATGGAGAACAAAACGTTAACTGTTTTTCTACACAGGTTGCCCATGTGTGCAGATGGTGGCTGAGTCTGGTTTGACTGCTTATCTTTATATGTGCTGAATGTACGGTACACTAAATGATCAAAAAGCAATCTTTGGGTCCTTCTTTTAACTGGATTAGTAATAATTGTTTTTTTTTTAATGGTATGGCCTTATAGCATGTGATCTGTCAACAATTATGATAGATTCCAATATATCTGGCTATCATACTATAATTGTTATTCATAACAGTGATTCTTCTTTAATTTTATAAGTAGGCTTCATGAGGTTATCATATTTTTTGACAGTTTGTGTACATACTCACTAATAAAAGCTTTAGGCTGTAATTACAGTAAATTATGTTAATTATTATACTAAACAGTCAATTGTACATACACAACTTGTTCTAGAAACATCTGTTTCATCAGCTCCTCTTTCCTTCCTGAAATCAAATATACATGATTAAAGTAATTATCCCATGATAAGTTAAGGGATTTATCTTGTAAACTGGATAAAGAACAGACTCTGAGCTTATCAACAGATTAGGCTTTCTTCTAAAATACATGTAGTTTTCAAGCTCTTGTGTTTAGTGGGAAATGGGATTATCATGAGAGAAACACTGCATTAACTGATATTCAAAAATAGTCAATATTATTACAAAAATGTTTGGTCAGATGAATTGAGAGAATTATCTGTAACCCATAAATGCAATATACCACTGACCATTAGGCAGACTCTATGTTAAAGTCTAAAATTTGGCCAAACAAGGTTTTTAAAAAGAAATCTCCAAAACATAGTTAAAGGTACTTTTTTATTATGAAACAAAGCGTTTAAGAATTTGTAACATTTTTAGAAACTTTTCTTAAGGTTTTTCTTCTTTAAAGAATTCAAAATATTAAGAACTCAGTTCAAATCCATTTTGTCTGACAAATATTTGGTACAGATTTCATCATTAAAGTCAGAAAAATTCAACTGTATTGAAAACAATCACAACATATGGGAAAAAATACTTAGTGAACAATCTGAGCAAGGTACACAAATGTAGCTATAATGTAAAATATAAATGAGCTCATGGAGAGATATTTCTTTACCAGAACATTATATTGGAAATGGATCAAACTTGTCTTCCCATCCAAGACAATATTTGGTATACATTTGACTTAAAGTGTTAGAGTGATGAATTATTTAAATATCTAGTGTTCAAAGCAGCTTCAAATAATTTATTTTCTCAGAATAGTTTTCATTTTCACTTTAGAAATTATTTTATATATGTATCTACCATATTTTCTGGCCTTTAAGTCAATGTCAAGTACATGTCAAATTTGCAAACTTTATAGATTTTCCATCCTTTATCCATATATATGTTGATGTTGAGTATATGATCAACACCTTAGATTTGTCTTTTTTTGCTAGCAGCTTCCAGTTTCATGAATATTAATAGTACCATTGTATGCTATTCCAGAAAAATTGGGAAACTGCAGTCACTGACACTAGAATGCTTTTACCCCCATTTTGTTTGAGAGAGAAAGATTATAGAACTCACAGTACTACCAGTAATTCAGTTCCCATAGTAAACCTATGCAAACACCATAATATTAAAAATTCAATAACTTTAAATTTCTGAGTGCTCATGATCAAACCTATAGTTATCAGTATAGACGAAACTACAGATGACAGCTGTGTAGAGAAAAGGATATGAGCCAAGGCATGTTCTGGACATACACATTTTTGAAGCATGTGCCTTCAGTTCCGCAACAAAGAGTTAGGTGCTAATTTCAGTAATGAGTGTTCCAAACTGTTAAAGGATTGAAACTCCATCAAGAAAACAATGTCACTATTTTTTAAGTTACAAGTAGGATAAGATCTCAAAAGATTCTTTTTCCTACAAAATAACTTTCATTATAAACCAATTCTGTCCACCCAAACCCATATATACTCTATTTTATGTTCACCCATTTCCAGGCTGGTTCCCATTATTCCATACAATTAGTACCATGTGTCGTAAAGAGTAATTGTACTATGTATTGTTCAGTTAACTGGCAATTGTGACCTTCCTCAACTACAAGTGGACTACTATATTCCATTATCAACTGACACCTCTTAATAAACAATTCTTTCTTGTTTTAATTGTGATATCCACTGCCACAAGAACAACATGGTTAATTAACTGTGCAATGTTAATTAAATATGCCTATAGCTTTGACCAGAATAGTTGCTCATTTTCATTTTTTAAATTAACTTTTGTCAGTAACCACATTTTTATCTATTCCTCCATGGTGTAGTAAATATTACCATTTTGTAGAAACTTCATTCATTTATACATATTTTGAATTAAGATTGGATTTTTTCTGGGCTGTTTCAATCAAACATGCATGGCAATCCAGGAAAATTATACAAAATTCTAAATTGCGTCAGCTGGTGACCACTTCACAATGAATGTGCTTTACATGTGTCCCAATTATGTTTTTACTGAAAAAGCCCTTATTTAGTTTAATTACATTTTGTTAATGTTGACCTACAGCAGATTTTATAATTACAACTAAAATAACATGGGATAAAAAGATCAAAATATGACTAACCTTTAATATATTCATTTTAACTTCATGACTGCTTGAGATTTAGAACAAGTTGATTCAATGCTGACAAACTTTAATGTTTTCAATAAAATATTCAGTACTAGGTTTGCAAAGAAGCTACACCAAATATAAAGTTCAGACTGGTTTTGAGATGACATTCAAAATATATATAAACCTGACCGTATTTCCATGACTGAAGTGGTAATATTATAACACTAAAACATCTGTTCTCAAAAATCTAAATTCATCCACAAAAGGGTATTTTGAATTACCTTATACTAAATGTCTACCAGTTATAATGGACTACATAAACATAAAATGTTTTACATATTTATTTCCCAATATATCTTTTTGTATTTATAAAAATCTTAAACTATAATGTTTCTATATTACATGACAATTGGAAAGTATTGGTGAATAAGCCTTATTTCAGCAAGCTTCATCTAGCCTTAATTGATGGCAATATCTCTCTTAAATCAACTACAGTACAGTGTGCTGTAAATAAAAACTGAATATGAGATTCAAAAGAACATTTATTATTATCAACATCCATTTTTGTTGTCATTTACTCAATACAGCTGAATATAAGTAGGATTCGAAAACTGATAACAACATTTGTAGAAATGCTTTGAAGTTTTACATTTTTTTTAAAGTTTCACTGACACTAATCATCACAAACCCATTCATTTACATTGTAGAAAAATACTGTAATTAGTTAAGTATTATCTATACTCATCCACAAGAAATCTAGACCAGGAAATGTCATTATGTAATGCACCATAATTATAGGGTATAAACTATTCACTTGAGATCATAGACAGAATTATGTGATAACTGCAGATTTTACTTGATGTTTATCACAGTTAACACATTCACTAATATGGTATTTGATAGAACTGGAGAGAGTTTATGAAATAAATGTACCACCACAGTGGTTGAAACCCCCACCACAATGTCTGAAATGAACTAATGCAGAACTTAACCATTAAGGTGTGATGTAAGAGTAGGTAGACAAGGGTAACATTTATGCTTATATCACTATCATGGTGAGGCATACAAATCAATGATCCAAACCTGTTGTTCTGACTGTTGGCTTTGGGGGTTCTCTATAAGTAACTCGCACTGTTGTTAGATTATCAACTTTGCCATCAAAATTTGTGGTCAAGATTCCTGGGTGTCCATCATGAAACTTATGTGCATCACTTGTTATCTTTTTCTTTTCTTCATCACTAATTGTGTCATATGGCGCAACTGCTCTCTAAAGAATGAAAAATTAATTCAATGTTATGAATTTTAATATAGATACCATAAATCACAAAATATAAGACGGCATACAATTTTCTTGAATTTAGTGAGTGAATTTTCAACCTTCACTTTTTTAGCAACTAAATTCAGAAATTCCAATTATATTTTTCAAAGTTTCATTCACATTGGATTTATATTCATTTTATACCTATAATTTGTTCCACGTAATAACTGAATACTGCATGTCATGAATGTTACATTATTTCTGGAAGAACCAGATGTTTTTAAAATTGGTCCTTGATCCTATCTCATTTTCTCAGATGACCAACCAACATCTGGAGCCAAACTTTTAAAACTTTTATTCACTGAATATTGGCTGTAACAACATTAGCTGGAGGTGTATCTAGTCAAGGACCAAAAACAGACCTTAATGTAAAGAGTTATAGCTATACAGAACTGTCATCTTAGTAAAATCCTTTTAAACATGTACATTGTCTAGTCAGCTTCCTTGAGAATATATGGAATGAAAGGGAGGTAATTATTCTGCATTTTGTGATTTAAATTACTGCCATTAATTACTGGTAACAAATATAAAATCCATTCAGATATCATCTTTATTTGCCAAGCAGCTATCTACATAAAACATGAATGAGGTTTTTTTACCATACATTTGTTTGTTTCATATTATTTTATTTACAACAATCAAGCAACAAAGGTATTATAGTTAATACTGAATGAAATTCTGTGTGCACATGCAGACAGACTGCTTACTGTAATTTTTCTGATTTCTAAAACAGTCCAAAGTCCAATTTAGTAAAAACTGTCTCGTCTGCATACCATATTTGTGACGTCATGTTTTAATATTTCCAAAACAAATTGAACAAATAAAAATAGGTACTCATGTATATACATGTTCAAAAAGATGTTTTCAGAATATACGAAATTACTGAGATTATTAAAGACAGTGAACTACATCAAATCCGTTGCTTGGAAACAGAATCGTTCATTCAAATACGACGACCGTGTTACTAACGAAACTCCCGTTTGATTACAAAAAAATTGTGTTTAGGATTCCCTGACGACAATCGGTTAGAAATGATAAATTGATGCATGAAATTGCTAAGTTTTGTGCATTTTTTTTATTTTATATCTTTGGTGCCGTCTCTTTTCAAAATCGGTGTGTGTGTGTGTGTGTGTGTGTGTGTGTGTTACAAACAAGTGGAAGTGTGTGGGAATACTATACAGTAGTGTGCAGTTTTCTTTCTCAGGATTGGTGCAGTGACGGTACAACCTAGACCAAAAAGGTCTCCGCTTCTTTTCTTTCTGACATTACCTCTACTGTAACAGTAATGTCAGAAAGAATAAAAAGCGAATACCTACTTCAGAGGATGATGTTATATTGTAAATAGTCATTTATGCATTGGTACCTCTTCTACCCAGTTCTCAAGTAGACATTTTCCCTGTGAATTATTAAACCGTATTTCATTTCTTCCTTGATTTAAAAGGCTCATTTTTACGCTTGATTCTAGCGTTGAACAGAATGTATTGTATGCACTGTTTATACGGAAGTAATATGGCGACTGCTTCCTTGACAACTGGTCTTGATAACTACACACGCACGGATAGTTGCCGAGCAGAAAAAAGAAACGGCATTAATAAGAATTTGTATGATCGTGGTATTGTACAAATTTAAGAAGAAGAATATTATGCTGATGATGAATATAAACATGACTACGAAATGATTAAAAGATCATTTTCTTTGCTAGCTTCTGGTAATAATCTATTTTAATTGACGCGGTTATGCGGTAGGCCTCTCTGGTAAAATAACTGTTTATAGTGTGGGTTGTTCTTTTTTTTCCTATATTTCTGTTCAGATCTTATTTCGAGGTCTTACGAAAATAACGGCAAACAACGAGTCTGAAATTATAATATGTATGAAATATAATCAGAACATTTTATATTTCTATTTTTTGTCTTTCTTTTCTTTTTGAAAAGGAATAAATTTTGCAACAAAGCCGCATTTTCGTACTTTAAAATATGCTCTCTCTCTCTCTCTCTCTCTCTCTCTCCCCCCCCCCCCCAAATTTTATCGCTACGGGCAGCTGCCTTCTCTTTCATATGTGAAATCTGCCACTGATCGCACTGCATTGAATTAAAGGAATAAATGAATTAATCAAATCAAATAAATGTCATTTCCATCCAAATGAGCATCGTTTGTATCACAAGAGATTTGGAGCGTGGGTTAATTAAAAACCATACAATCACAAACATTTCTAATCAGAATTTCTCCTTAAATCGTGTGTATGCAATTCTGTGTGTGTTGTGGAACATTTCAACAATTATTTCTGGATGACGAGATGTCGATCCTTTGAAGAAAGCTTCTACCATAACTAAATCGTGTGGATTAATCTATAGAAAGAAAGTCATGCCCGAGAACAAACTTGTCATGATATCCGCTCAGTCCTCCGCCAAAGCTTTTCGCTACCTCCATTACTTGCATGAAAGCGAAGCCAAATGGACACAACATGCTAGAAACGATAAAGAAAAGAAAATTGGAAGTATAACAGTCCGTCGATTGCTGTGATTTAGAAAACCTCGAGACCATACATGCATTCCAGAGATGCTTCTTTCCTGGATGCCTTATTTCTATTTTTTTTCCTTTTTCTTCAACGAGACTTGAAAAATCCTTTGAGAGAGTTATACATGGAAGAGTTGTACAAGCAAATAAAACAACGACACATGAGTTTAGAAAGAGAAGGATAAAAAATGATAGAAATGTGAGAACACGATTACGATCAACAATTCAAAACCCATCCAGAATTTAGACGCACTGCTGAAAATTACGACATGGTGAAAATCGAACATTCGAATCCATGTGACAGTTTGGAGGACGAACCCATGCGACGTAGACGAATCTCGAAGAAAGGATATCAAATACATCGATGTGTGTTCCTTGTGTCCTTGGGTGTGCAAATGTGCTCGATTTTCTACCTGTCACCCCCACTGTTGACAGAACACATCAACGTGGAATACATTCGTCAATACTAAGGGTTGATCAAATGCGGAACGTTACCAGCAACCAACCTGTACCTAGCCTGTGCTTCCACATCTTTGCCAAGGAAAACTGATGTCTCCTTTATGTCGCATGGGTACTAAAACACGTAATCAATAGCAACCTTATTGATACAAGGATGAAGAACGCGCTGTGACAGGAATGCCAGTGTTAAATTGTTTCATCCTATATATCATGAATACCAACTGTTAAAAGTATACGTAAGTTGGCACTTTCCTACAACAAGCTGTTTGCTATGCTTCTTGGAATTAGACTCCTAAAGACGAAGACAAATTCAAAGAATGGTATCGAACTCAAGAAGAAATCACTTTAGAACACGTGGAAAAGAATAAAGGAAGATGATTGTTTGCCAAAATCATGTCGAATTGTTTGTGAGAATATTTGATGTAACGTCCGATGTTAGCAACCACGGAATGCTTGCAGATTCAATTTTCTACTTGCAGCTGGTGGACGACAAAGGAAAACGAATGAGACACGTGGAAATCATCCGTAAAGATTTGATTTTGGTAATTTAACAGTTGCATCCTTTATGACATATACATTTTAACAAGTGGTACCTGAATGCTATACGAAGACTGGTTGTTCTGAAAGTGTTCAAATGGTCGCACATTGATCAAGTCTCCATAACTAAGAATTTTGATGCTACGACTTCTGCTTACAATGTGGCATTGGTACAGAGGACAAAATGACTTTGAGGATTACAATAAGCATCTACAAGAAGTATCGTCTCCAGAAGAGATTTCGTCACGCCGTGTAGTGTATTAGTTACTGACTGATCTGGCTCCAGATAATTTGCCACGAGATACCGTTAGGCCATATTGATGTACGGAGTCATTCATAAATTATGTATTTTCATGTCTTAAGTATTGTCGATTTAAATGAAAACATGTTTTTGATGTTGCACTATCTATGACAAGAGAGAAGAAGAAAAAAAAAAACAATAAACGTATATCAGATGTTTGCTCTCTTTGGTGATAATCTGGGAATTCTCAACGCTATTGTCGTCGCTGCTTTCTATTCGTCTATTCTCAAAGAGATTCACACAGAAAGTTAGATCGTAAAAGTTGGGAGTCATTCTATCTTAGCCATCAATTTAATATGTTGATTGATGGGCCCAGTGGTTCAGGCAAAACCGAATTTTCAAACGTTTGATCGAGTATAAAACACATATGTATGATCCTCTACCACAACGTATGGTGTTACAAAGAGTAGCTTACAAACTACTTCAAGAAAGTCAAGGCGAATCTATTTCTTTTGTAGAAGGCACTCCTTGCGATGGTGTTTTAATTTAGTCAAACACATATTTCAACTTCGATGATATGCTAGGAGGGGACGATGAAGAAATCAAACTTTTATATTATTAAAATTTAATTTCAGCAAAGTAAAAACCATCTCACCATCAGTCTATACTCCAATTGCGTGGTATTGTTTAAAAGTACAAGAGATAACTGTCAAGTGCCAATGTTAGCCAGTTATGAACTACTTGGTTGGGTCATGAATATTGCTGTGACACCCAAACAAACAACGCACATTAGTCATATATCTAAAACCTACCAATCCCGATCATTTGTGATTCTTGCTAATTTGTTTCATAACTGGTGTCAAGAAGGATGCCCTGTCGTTTACATGTCCCCACTGGCGTACGTTTAATAAAAAAGCTATAAAACTACCATTCACTTCTTTTCTTTCTAACAGTATTCAACATGACATCCTTTCAATCTCACCTTCCTGCCAAATTTGATTCGTGCACTGTATGCCATCAACTGCGATAAAAAGAATGCACAAGTCAGGTCACATTCGTCAAAGCTAGTATTAAAGAACTATTACGATGGATTACTTTAACTGCGCGTCATTTACTTCAAGGCTTCATTGACATATCCAATCAATAAAAAAGATTTTTTAAAGCATAAAGTTGCGTTGTCAGCAAATGCAGATTCAAAATAGTCACAAGAAGAAAATTCTTGCAGAAAACATCTCCTGTCGTTAAGAACGGTAATGCTGCTAGGACGCGCAAGTACTCCATAAAAGCAAGCCGCTCGGTTTCTCCTCCTGTCACTTCTACTTCTTCTTGATGATAATGCCTGCCAAACATGACTAAAGCTAAATGTTTTCTCATTTTAGGGCTACCCAGATCTCTAGAAAAGGGAGATACTAATCCTTGCAAAATGTTTGTTTTATATGTATGTTTGTGTGTGTGTCTTTGTCTTTCCCCGTAAAAACTTAAAGCCCTTTACTCCTTCCCTTGTGTTATTATATGTGAAAAGGTATAATTGTGTGTCTATAAACACTTTCTACCCTTGTGTGATATTAGGTTTGTGAGTATGTAAGTATATAATGTGAATGACACTCCAACCCTTTTCCTTGCAATGTAATGGTGTTTATTGGATAGTAATCAAAAGGTGATTTGCTTCATGGTAATGGTGTGTGCTGGATACAAATCAGAAAACGATTGTTAAATAGTAATGGGGTGCATTTGGATCTTAATAAAAAAGCAATTGATAGATAGTGGCATATGTGCGGATTGTAATAAAGTAGCAATTGTGTGCTAGGTTGTAACGGCGTGTGTTGGATTGTACATACAGATTTTAACATTACATTTGTCCTTGTCCCCATAAACTTTCGACCTCTTGTTCCTATAAACGTTTGACTCCATTTAAGTGTTTGTCAAAAAAAACTTTGTCTTATAAACACTTTTGTCCACATAATTTCATATTACGATTGTTATCTATATTTAATTTGTATTGTTTGTTCGCTTTTCTGCATGATCATATTTTATGTATATCTGTATTTTGTAAGTGACCTGAGTCCAAAATCGAGTAAACGGTCTACTGACTAGTGACATATATTTTGTAAACAACATAATACAGCTAATATTTCTATATGAGTATAGATTAAATATTCAGATCATTATAAATGGATGCAAACATGTTTATTTTAATCTTGGTTCTATTATTGTATCTTAGATATGTGTATCAAAGATGTTTACTTGAAAAATTACTCATTCCTACCTTAACATTCGAAGTGGAATCAGTCTTAGTGCTGTGTTCAGTTTTTATTTTGTTTGGATTTATTTATTTAAATTAGTCACTGGAATTACAAAGTGCTCATTAATACTTCTTTGAACAAATAATTAATTTGGAATTATATTTATTCAGTCGAGGACATTTGGGATTATATTATTGTGATACACGGTGAAATATTCTGCACTGAACTCTCCTTGGTTGTTATCGCTTATTCCGGTCAATGTTAAACAAAAACTACCAATCAGAAATTAGTGTAGCTTATTACCTATGTGACAAATAGGAAGCACTGGCAAAACAACAGACAAACTTCGCGCCAAAGTCATTAATTCATATGTAAAATACTGAAACAGAGATGTTGTCAGGGTGTGCAATGCGTGAATCGCGCAAAATTTGTACGAATTCGCACACTTGGAGAAAGATGATGCACGACAGCTCCTGCAAATTAGTTGAATGTCCTGCATCTGAAATGTGCTCGGCGAAGTATACAATATGTTATTAACCGTTATTGTCGCAACAGCAGTTTTTTTGGGTAGGTAACTGTTTACACATCGGGGCTGTTCAAGCATGACATGGATGGTTGTTAAACTTAATTTGATTTTTACATTTTGCCTTGGAATAAGCATCATTGCGTAGTTTGAACCTTCCATCAAGAAAGTTTTACAAATGCGTGTTAAAAATATGGCTACCTAGAAAATCCAAAGTGTCAGACTACCGGCCTGGTTCATTATATTTTCATTCAACAAACACTGGCTGATGACAGTAATGATGACAATAATTTTTAAGGTTCTGAAGTTTACTGGATTATTAAAGCTGGGAAAGCGTAAATGGATATACCAGCGAGTGATTTTGAACCCGAAAATGGATGTTAAATACGAGTCAGATATACATGTTGGATGGACAGAAATAGACGACATGACGCTCAGTCTCCTTTTTGAGCAGTATTTTGAAATTAAAGGTAGAAAGGGAAAAATACTGAACCTAATTAAAATACAGGCAATTTAAAAGTAGAATGCAAATGTCATTTATTCTTAATGAATCAATTTAACTCTGCTGATCATATGCTACCAAACCATATATTCATATCAGGGTTAAGATAAACTGAATAAATAAGGATGACACATTGGAAATTAAGAAGTAAAGATATTTATTTGAATACCTCTCTCTGCACAAGCAGACTATGTCATTGATAGACTAAAATTCCTAATATAGCTATATGGAACATATAAAAAATCTGACATGGTAGTCATTAAACTACTGGTTCAAGAAAGAAAGTTTATGTTAGTGAAAAGTCTTCTTTTGGAACAGATGTATCCAAATGATAATATATGTGAGCTCTGGAAAATTGTACATAACAGTCACAAAGATCAGTTCCCCAACATATTCATGCAGGCAGTGCTAGCTATGTTTGTGCTCCTTTAGAAGAGAGCACAGACAAATATTAATTCTCAGATAAGGAGCAGAGTACTCAGATATAATTAACAGATTAATGCTTATACAATTAGAGGTGACATCTTTTAAGATTTTGATTTCAGTGGAACTGTAAGAAAGTGGAGCAGGAAGAAAGAGAGACAGATACGTTAGGTAAATATTGAACTATGACCGTTTCCTCCTCCCCTCCCTCTTCTCTACTTCCCCTTATTTCGATGACAAATGGTAAAGTCCACCTTAAGATAAAATCCTGGCAGCATCTTTCTTTAAACTGTGCTTGGGGAACAACTTTGGAATTTCTCTTTCTATGCAGAGATATTTATCCAGTGAATGAAGATGCTGATGGAATAAATAAAATTAGCATATGATCAACACGGGGGCAGATTTTAAACCGCTCAAGTTTATCACCTTGTGTAAAATGTATATGAAACATATAGAATAGGACAAGGTGTGGTCAATAGTTTTTTCTTCTTCACTAACAATACAAGTATTTGTGGCCGCAGCAGCCTTTTGCATCTGCAGGAAGTACAGTGTGATATATTTTGTTGGTATTCATCCTCATTCCCATGCCTGGATTTGTTTTAGATGAGATTTTCTTTGCACTAGGAAATTGCATTATATCTTATGTTTTGAAGATAACATCGCAATGTTTTCCAAGTTTAAGCGAGACATCGAATTGCTAGAAAGATGTTTTCAAAGCATGCATGCCGTACAAAACATAGGGCTTGGTGGCTAATGTGAGTTAAATGGAGCCACTATTAAATGGCCTTAAACGCTGAATAAAACTCACTGACAACCAACAGGTAGTCTATTTGAAAGTATCTTTGTTATCTTGTCATCGATGAGAGCTGCACATAAATATATCACAACTATTGTCTATATGTAATCTGCATACTGGAAATACAGACAGTATGTCAACATACACAAAAGGGCACCACCTAGTGTCCAAAGATGGAAAGACCATCAAGTTGGTATGTGTATCGATATGTATAGTATCGCAGGCTGTGTATCGTGAATCGTATCGAAACTTGTCACAGATGTATCGTTTCACCCCTAATCTCTGATAACAGATCAAAATTAAAGTAAAATCACCATCTTTATTTTAGGAATTAGGAATATATGTAAAACCCATTCTCGATAGCGATAAAAAAAACTGTAACATCTGTTTTGAAGAGATATAAAAAGTCCAAACAAGTGTAAACTATGCAGAGTCCTCAGAAAAATATTTTAAATTGTACAACCAGAATGGCTATGAGTAAAATAAGGTATAGTATTTTTAAATTACTTATAACTTAGTACTGTAGTGCAAATAATCAATTTTGATGTTGATGTTGATAATAAAAAAAAAATACTACGAAACACTTCATGTTGCCTTACTGCCGTTATAAGTCCTTTGGCGCACAGAGAAATGGAACAACAAACGTAGTACTAAATTCATTACAAAAATATTTCTAACTGTGGCATAATAACTATTTATACACTGAGTAGTGACGAACTGAAACATGATATTATGAGATAATTATTTGATGTATTGGAGAGAGAAACTAGTGATAATATGTTGGATATTATTTCTAATGAAAGTGTTCACAAGTTGTGGATTTAGATCTTGACACCAATAAAGTAATTGTATTTAATAATAATAATAATAATAATAATAATATCTATGAAATAAAATCATATTTTTCACTATCACGAAATTAAAACTGAAATTGTATCTAACCCAATCATGTTTTAATTTATTTAGTGGGTTGCATAATTAAGGATATTAGGTAAATAGCTAATGATCATTGCCCGGGTGATGTTAAAAAATGTTTTTAGATACTTAAAAGCAATGCACTAATACAAACTTTAATTTCATGGTTTTAGAAGAAGAGAAAAAACAAGTAATGAAACCCCAGTGCAAAATAGGTGTGAATTTGATGCATGTTTATAACATAATTTATCAGATCTAGTATTTGCAAAATGGCAACCCTATGTGCAGCCATTTTCAGGAAAGTTCATAGAGGTGTAATAAAATAATACTGAGGAACTCCATAATAAAAAAATATACCTCTGTTGTTATTGTGGGGTTTAACGCCATTTTTCAGCACACGATAGGCTATACATGGCGGCCAGTGGTAATGGTGAAGGAAGAAACCGGGAAAACGACAGAAAGAACCACCGAGCCACGAGAAGCTACTGGCAAGCTTTTTCACATACCCACATTAGCCGAATCCGAGACTCGAACCCACGCAGACAGAGGTGAGATGGCAAATATACCTCTGGGGAGCTCATGAAAGTGTAATAATATAATAATACCGATATGCACAATCATACACAATACCACTGGAAAGCTGAAGAATATACAAAAGTAAGAGCAGGTTAAACTGCACTAAATTGTAATATCACTTACCCCACCCCAAAATATGCCATTGTTACCCCCCCCCAGACGCTTACAAATGTAAATTTATAGTCCATCAAGACAATCGACTACGTATACAAATTTCTAGATCCTCTAAAATATCTTAAAATAGCATTCAATGGCCCCTAAAAATCCTTTGAGACGATTTAAAACTGAAAAAATCTACTTTTAGAACATCTTTTTTGTATATCACTTGAGAGTTTTAGAAATAAAACAAAATAAAAGGTGTTTTGTACATGACTACATGAGTGTCATATTGATCCAAACTTCCTATGAATCACTGTTGTTATTAAACAGGTGTTGGGGGTGGGGTGGATGGGTGGGTGAGGTTAACAAACAATCGTGAGGGTGTGCGAATACTATAGACTCCTAAATTATTACTGTTCCAAAATATTATCCTACCTGAGGGAGATAACTCACTGAGAGGAGTATGTGTGAACGGGCTAGATTATCTATCATGGAATATGTTATAAGCTGACGGTAAATGATTGCAACTTAATTTTACCATTATTTACTGGTTGCGAGCGCAAAAATAAAGAGTATTTTTTAGCAAAAAGTTATTTAAAACTCCTCAATAGCACCATTATCCACAAACTCGGTCAAAAATCTGAAATTATAGATTGATAGGAAAAATCCCTTGCAGTGCTCAACATAATGAACTGAAAACATTTAATTTATGAAACAACCCCTTTAAACCTGAAACTGTGTTTTCAGTTTAGAAATAACCCCTTCGTGTCGCCATTTACTTGGACCTAAATTAACTCCAGAGTGAGTGACTTTAGAGCAGCCAATCAAATTTCTCCACCTCAGTTACACGCTTGTACAGAACCGGCATCCTGAATTTGAAGGCAACGTGCTGTCGATTTAAAAGAAGAAAAGTCATTATAGTAATGGCTACTTCAATCGTTATTTTACTCCTGGCGTTGCCCATGTTAATTTGGGCTGCTGACAAGCCGAAGGGACCAAAAGTAACTGACAAGGTAATGGTAGAGCTGTAGTGTTGTGCACGACCTGTGTTCAATGTTACTAACACTGTTAGCCTATATCCTGATAAGTTAATTAGGCTTAAGACTAAGATGGCCCTTTTATGCACCCGTTCAGACCAGTTATTAGAATAATTAATTTCGACAATTATTTGAAGTAAAATTTACCTGTACGTGCGATTTTGTTGTTGCAACGCTGAAGCAATGAAACGGAGAGTGTCATCTGCAAACTTTGATTTTTGCCTCCCCAAAAAGGGAACATTGCCTGGGAACATGGCACACTGCAGGAGTGGATTGCATTCATTTACCTTCCAAACGTTGGAAGGGGATACTACAGAATTTTGAAATCTAGAAATCTAGTTGAATTTAAAGTAAGAAAGATATATGAATTGGATCACGTAATACTCATAGTCAGTGATGCTCAAGGATAGTTCACATGATCTCTTAGTTATACTATGTAAGACATCCACCTCGATATTTGTGTTGTAATGGTGCACCTGGACCAGACAAGTAGTGACATGCCATTTTTAAATTTTTTTCAAGACAATACTGGTGACGGAAACCAACATTGGTTAGCATTATTTATGCTGGAGTTTCAGCATTTTACTCTTGAGGACTCTAGGGTCATTTGCTAGTAATGAAGAAATTTATTTTGACCATTGGGGAAGGTCAGTAAAATCCAGCTCCTTTGAACCCATGGTATTAAATCCTTCAAAACACTATGTTAGTTTTAATCTGTCGGAACAGCACAACTGCATTTGTACTGGATATTGACATGAAATTTCAATTGCTGACGCATGCGTGGAAGGCAGTCACCCCATGGTAAGAATAACAACTGTGCCACTCCAAAGCATTAGTCAGTCCCTTGTGATATAGTCCTAGCTGTATTGACGGTCTCCACTTTAACCTTGTGGTGATATTACCTTCCATGTGTACATCAGCAATTTAAATTTCCAACACTCCAGAATAAAGCGTGCCTCACACAGTTTGCCTCCACCGCTAGTAATGTGTGGAATTATAAAGCGGAGAATGATTTGTTGGTCTAGGGTTCACCTGAACAACATAAATATGAGATTGGACATCTTGTATTGTAGGACTAAGAACCCTTTAGTTAACATGTGAATGGTTTGCGAACACCTAACCACAGCATTCTCTGGGGATGTACTGATATTATGCAGTTCCAGCTAAGGTCTTGTGCTTCTTGAACAAATGTGGTTTATATATATCTTAGAAAAAAGAAATTTACTGTAACTTCTTGGATTTACAGTCCTGAATTTTGGATTTATGTAAAGTGTTGTATGCCTTTTGAGGATACTTGAGCTTATTCAGAACTGTATGGCCAGGAGTCTTCTGATGTGCCATTGAACCACACACATACATACATACATACATACATACATACATACATACATGCATGCATGCATGCATGCATGCATCCATCCATCCATACATACATACATACATGAATACATACATATTGCTTGGATCATGTAAAATTGCTGGTTGCGATATACCATTATTCTTGAAAATACTTTTATATTATTGACAATACTTATACATTATTGACAATACTAAATGTAAAAATACTGCCAGTATTGTATGTACAATACTGGAACAGCCAGTTTTGCTGTTCAAAACTACCATACCACATTAATAAGATTGAAAAATCCATATTTAATAATACTGGCCATGACACAGAACAAGATAATTGCAAAATCACCTGTCTTTTTCAATACTTTCCAGTATTGTTCTAGTACAGTATTAGTATTCTCTAGTATTCCCAGTGGTTTGTAATTAAATAAATAGGTCTTATAATTATTTTGCAAGAGCTATTTTTTATTGTTGGATAAAGTACTTGTTAAGTTGTTTACAACTATGATGGTTTTTTGTTCTCCACGAATGCTTCTAGTTCAAATCATGAACATTATTACATATGATAAAGTATGAAGACACACTTTATAAAGTGACCAGTATTTTTATCCGGTATTGTTAATTGCAAGAATACAGGAACAATACTCCTGACAATACTGGATAGTTTTAATGTTTAGTATTGTCAACAATTCTGGTATATCTGGTGTTACAGTTGTAAGTTTTAAAGTTATCAATTTATATTTTTTTCTAATTAGGCCTTTATGAACTCCATTACTATTAGATGAAGACTTGGTCTTTTTCTTTAGTGTGATCATGTTTACAACTTCAATTTTGCAATGCTGATTATCCATAACATACAAAAATATTCTAAACATGTTATAAATTGCTCTTTCTGAAACTAAGTCATATACATTTGGAAATTGAACTTTTTTAAAATTTAAAATTGTTAATAATGGCCCAGAAAAGACTAAGTCTTGCTCCTTATTAAAAATATCAGTGTTGTGTAAAGGATACAACAATGATATATTAAATTACACAAACCTCATTATGTAATGTTTTTGTTTTTTGCTTTTCAGGTTTTCTTTGACATTGAAATTGGTGGAGAAAAGATAGGCAGAATTGTAATTGGTCTCTTTGGAAAGACAGTACCCAAGACAGTTGAGAACTTCAAGACATTAGCAGAAGGAAATACTGTAATTAAAACTTATTTTCCACTACTCCACACTGAGGTCTTACACACTTTCTTACACTTGGCTACTGTTCCATCCAAACTATTAGACATAGCAAATGTAGCACTCTTCTGAATCTCATTGCAGTCTTTGTCAGTTTGCTGTTTAACCCCAAAATACTTATCCAGATTTGCAAATTGCATTTTGTCCAAGTCTCAGTATGTCTTGATTCCGAGGTCACATGCACTACTTATTCATCAGCTACACATGGAAATGAACACAATAATGAAAGCTAAAGTTGTTATTTGATGTACTCTTATAAATGACCACATGTACAACTCTCGGTTTTTCTGCCCCTGAATTCAATCACTATAAATATCAGCACATTTTCCCACACTGCAGCCAGTCAAAGTCTTTGAACTTGCTGCCCAGCTATTGCATCATGTTCTTTTGACGTAATTTTATAATGGCAACATGTACATCAGAGTGTCTTTCAGCCACTGAATTCTTTTATTGTAAATATCAGCACAGCTAATTCATCAACACATTTTCCCACTAAGCAGGTGACTGAAACAGGAATGGCAAGTCTTTGAATTTTGTTGGCCACCTATTGCATGCATACGGAGGTCTCCCACTGAAGTGATTTTCTGTATCATGGATTAAAAAAACTGTCTAAATACATGTGATTAAGTGTTTCCGAGACCTCTGTCAGGCTAAATTCAGACTAGTAGAAATTGGATTTACAGAACTACAGCTGAATGATCTGCAAACATCAATTTATGGCTGTGTTCTAATTACCTTTATATTCAGCAATGCAATTATAGCTTTGACATTTGTGGAAATGAAAATTTCATTTTGAACACAACATATCTAATGGTTAAATTTTTCCTTGCATGAAATGCAACACTTTACCTGATATATTACTAATAATAAATATCCTAGGAATTCCAGATGTCACTAGAATATTAACCTGTATTTGTTCCTTGTAGGATCTATTTTTTAAAAGTAAATCTTGATTTCAGTTAGATTGTTAGTTGAATAATTGTATACCCAGTTAGCAATACTAATACAATCAATGTTGAAGTTGACTCGGAGACAAGTAAATCCTATTCTAGGGTATGCATTGTCTTCTTTGTGACAATATAACCCCAAGTTTTGGCTTTCCATATCTTGGTCCCAACTCAATTGTTCTTCAAAATATGGAAATAAAACTTACATCCATCACAGTATTGATTTGCATTTGTCACAAACATGAAATGATATTTAACCCGATGACAACATTAAAATGAATTGTCTCATAACTTCGTCAGTCTGTCACATGGCAACCAAACATAACCAAGCAAACCCAAGCTGAGCCGGAAAAGAAAGTAAGGATCAGAATTTGGTCAAAAGATGTCTTTCCAATTGCCGTTGTTGTAAAATTGACATTTGACCCTGCCTCGTTCCCATGCTCTTTCAGGTACTCTGGGGTGTGACCAAAAAACCAGGCCCACTTTGCATATCCTTGTCGTGTTGGTAATATTTGTACAAATTTTGCTAAATTTCTACCCATTGGTTTAGGAGGAGAGGCCATTACTGATGGATGGACAGCAGGTCATCTGTTCAAGCATGGGGAAAGTAAAATACACCCCAGTATTGTTCACAGGCAAACCATAGTTTTTTCTAACACCATTCAACCCATGTACTGAGTCATTGGGTTAACCTATATACAGAGCCATTTAACTTGTTTAATGAGTTACCAAGTCTTTGGTTTAACCCATCAACTGTCTTAATCCATGGCTTCACAAATTCTAGGACAAACTCAAATTCAGCTCAAGCAAGCTCAAGATTTTGCAAGCTATTTGCCTGTGAGGACTGTAGAAAACAATTGAGATAGAAGGGTTGTGTTCAATTTGTAGTGCTTCATGTTCTGCAATTTTTATACTCTGTGATCTTGCCACATAATATATATATTTCAGCACCTTTATTTCAGTTTGTGTGTTTTCAGTTCAAAGCTTCTAAGACTGGTACTTGTCATTTTTTGGGGTACTTTTCATTTTTATTTTGTATTAATATTTTGCGATTTTCTTTGCTACATGCATATCATTAAAATGTATTTCATGTCTGAGTTATGCATATTCTTCTTGATATTTTGTAGGAGAAGGATGGAGTGAAACTAGCATTCAAAGGCAGCAAATTTCACCGAGTCATTAAGGACTTTATGATCCAAGGGGGTGACTTTACCAGGGGAGATGGAACTGGCGGTAATAGTGGGATTATCTTTGTCTAATGTTTGTTGACACATGATGTTTAATTATTCTGAATTTCTGTGCTGTACTTTTTGTTGTAATGGAGAAACTAAAGTATTTTTGTGTACTCTTCCATTTTTAACCACCTACCAATTCAAAAAACAGTAAGCCTTAAGGATATAAAAGTGCACACAACGTAGACATTTCCTTCATTGATTTATAATTTCTAACATGATTGTCACCAAGGGGTCCCTAATGCCATCAAATTATTGACCTTTTTATATGCAAACAGAAGCTCTCAATGTACACAAGTGAACAGTCTGCTCACTGTCCATTTCTAGTTTCTAGAATAGTCAATTTCATTAAAAACTGTTGTCAGTGCTTTTGTAATGTCTCGTTTTAATATTTCTTGAACAAATGGGAGGAACTCTTGTATACAAATGTTCAAAATTTATGGAATAATTGAGATTTTTAAAGGCAGTGAACTACATCACATCTATTGCTTGAAAACAGACTGGCCCAAGCAAATCTGCCAACTGCATTGCTCAAGAAACTCCCGTTTGATTTGAAACGTCAGCAAGTTGACAGTGTTTGGGATCCCTGGCATTAATCAAGTTAAAACTTATAAATCAGTGCATTTACATTTTTATATCTTTGATATCTTCTGTTTTTAAAATCAATAGGCGGTACAAACAAATGGGATGGTTTGAGAATGCCTTTAAGTCCATTTATTGCAGTGGGCTTTTTCTCCTTTGCCAAAGAAATTAATGTACACAATAAAGAAACAAAGGAACAGTGTTTAGCAACTGTTTGTGCAGATAAATTTACTAAAAGTACTTTTATTTTATCATGGTAACTACAGACAGACCTTGGTCCCAAGAAGATACTGTTTGATTTTAGATTTATAGGTGAGATCAAACCCACTGTTGCTAAAAATAATTTTTTTTTACCAGTGTGATAACTTCAGTTCAAAGCAGCTAACTGTCCTAATTGCCATCAAACATTTTCTGCCCCTGCCCTCAGATACAGGTAGCCCCTGACCTCAGATACAGGTAGCCCATGGACTAAAATTGGTTAAATTGCTACTGTTCTCCAGGACACGACACAAAATTGTACAGTGATGGTGATTATTTTTAGCTCTACTGGCCATAAACCAGAATAGCTTATGGGATGGTCTTTCATCCATTATCCATCATCCATTCCTCTGTTGGTACAAGTTTGTTATCACTACTCCTCCTAAACTATGTGGAGGATTGCCATGAAAATTTACACATTCATCCCATGGTGTAGTTGGTCCTAAATAAAAATTGGTGCTGCTTGGACATCCAGTATGGCCACCCTAGCAGTTATCTTAAAAATCTTGTTATCACTATTCCAACTGAATGGATGTCATATCAACATCGGGTTCTTACTAAAATACTTCTTAGCTGTCAAGTTGGATCTAAATGAAACTGGTACCAATCTGACATACAATTTGCCTGCCATGGTTGCCATCTTGGAAATCTTGTTATCGCTACCTGTGTGGATGGCCACATCAA
The DNA here is from genome assembly GCA_028554795.2 of Sinohyriopsis cumingii. Classification (NCBI taxonomy): domain Eukaryota; kingdom Metazoa; phylum Mollusca; class Bivalvia; order Unionida; family Unionidae; genus Sinohyriopsis; species Sinohyriopsis cumingii. The sequence goes on from CM068827.1 coordinate 119,709,307, forward strand.
CATAGGGTTTTAACATAATGACTTCTTATGATATCTAGTTGTTGTGTAATGAAAATGGTGGCCATCTAGGAAATCTTGCTATCGCTACTTGTGTGGATGGCCACATCAACATAGGGTTTTAACTTAATGATTTCTTACGATATGTAGTTGTTCGTAAATGAAAATGGTGCCAGTCTAACATCTAATGTGGTGGCCAAACTGGCCATCTTTTAAATATTATCATTACTTCTACATGGATGGCAATATTGACATGAAGTTATTTACTTAAATACTTTCTTTGTTGTCTGGTGTCCCTAAATGAATATTGTGCTGGTTTGAGGTCCAGTATGGTCACCAAGGCAGCCATGTTTAAACTCATGTTATCACTGCTCTTCACAGAAAAACTTACTATGGTGTCCAGCTGGTCTTAAATGAAAATGGTGCCACTCGGACATCCAATATAGCCACCATTGCAGCTAGCATACAGATTTTGCCATCATATTGCCATGAGGTTTTCACCAGAATATGATGTCTAGTTGGTTTTTAAATGAAACTGGTGCTGATCTGACATCCAGTATGGCCACCACAGCAGCCATCTTAAAATTCTTTGCTATTCCTCCAGAATGGAGAGTCATATTTTGAAAATATTGTCATCTCAAATCATCACAATGGAAACTATATCAACATTTGGGTTTTCACCGATAGAGTTCTTATAATACCTAGTTGGTCCTTAACAGAAATGGTGTCAAGCTGACATGTGATGTGTGACCACAACAGATAACTTGAAAATCATGTTATTGCTGAAGAATATCAGAGACTGGTTCAACACTCAGCAGTTAAACGGTGTTATCTTGAATTTCTGGAATTCTTCTCTCCCACATTAGTCCAATCATGCAATTCTTGTTTATTGCTGATATGGTAAAAACCATTTGTCCATACCAACAAAACATTTGTCATGATTGTGGACATCTTCAGGCCTGTATCTCACTTTATAAAAGCTTATATATTGTTGCATTCCTCTTGCATCATATCCATTTTCTGCTTCTCTGCTTTTGGCCCCGAGGGGCCGAATGGTTTAAAGCGCTCACCATTATGGATCACTGCCATTTCACCTCTGTCTGTGTGGGTTCAAGTCTCCAGTTCGGCCTATCTGGGTATGTGAGAAAGCTTGCTAGTAGCTTGTTGTGGGTCAGTGGTTCTTTCCGGGGTTTCCCTGGGTTCTCCCTCCACCATTAATACTGGCCGCCATGTATAGCCTATCTTGTGCTGAAAAATGGCATTAAACCTCACAACAACAACAACATTAAAATTATCCATGCTTTAGAACTGCACATTTGTGTAGGCTTCATAGAGTATAACTCTAGAGAGGAGCCAAGGGAGCTAATTATGTAATTATAAGCATCCTCTTTCTTATAGTGTTTGCATTTAGCATCTGATTGAATTGGTCGTTTTCATACACCATTTCCTACTTAAAGGCAAACAAATTTGAGGGAATATATCTCTGTTTACTACACCTTCCCCTTAAAAGTAACATGCTTCAGTGATCTCTTTTTTAGTTAGGGCATCTTCTTTTGGTTTTGTCCATCATTTAAGATTGTTAGAAAGATTGCACAAAAATGACTTGTTTAAAATAAAATTTGATTGGCATGTTTGTATGAAAAGCAGGTGACCAGATATGATTTTTTTGAGGCCATTGCAACTCTTTTGTGATATTTACCGATTTGAAACTGTTCTGATGTTTTTGTGACAAACACTTTGTTAAGATGCTTAAAGAAGTAGAGATAGAAAAATTAAATTTGGCATGCATAGATTTTCATGCACCTTTTGCAATGATTTTTTTTTTCATTTTTGGGGTCTAGACTGTTTGGTCTGTGGATAGGGTTTATTTTTATCTTTTTTTACAAACAAAATCAAGTTCTCAGATTTTTCCAGGCATACTCCCAGGTAAACTACTAATGTTTTATGGTAGCATAATGTTTTGCAATAATATGTCAAGCTTACAGAAAATCTTTTCTTATAATCCTTTGCAAACAAACTGCACTACCATTTTATACAATTTGAAGTTTCTTCCCGCATTAACTTGCAGTCTTGTTTTGCTTCAGGCATGAGCATCTGGGGGGAGAAGTTTCCTGATGAAAATTTCAAGCTGAAACATTATGGTGCTGGCTGGCTTTCCATGGCTAATGCTGGCAAGGACACGAATGGGTCACAGTTTTTCATTACGACCAAGGAGACGCCATGGCTGGATGGTAAACACGTTGTGTTTGGCAAAGTATTAGAAGGAATGGTAAGGCTTGATATGTTTTTCTTTTGTTTTGCATTTAAATTGTGTACTAGTAATCATAAGGATTTCAGTAGTGGTGCATGGAATAAACATATTGGAAAGACCCTTGCTCCCATATGAAAACTGTCCTTTAAAACTGACTTAAATTTATCCAACTATCCCATTTTAGCTTGTTATTACAAGGTACAGAAGAACTTACATCTTCAGTACTTGGACAGAAATAACATGGCCAGAAGATCAAAGCAAATTCACAGCCTTGGCACCACCAAAACCCATGTAAGCCACTACCAAAAAGTGAGAGCAAAGTAGATAACTTGAAAAATCAGTGTGACAATGTAGTAATTAAAAAAGACTAATGCAGCAAATGAATAATCACAAAAATCCAGCCCATGAAAAGAATAGCAAACTGCTGGCCCAATTGGACATAGAAACAATGCGACACAAGATTGCCAACTCTACTATCTAGAAACTGGTTAAATTTTGCGTACCAGAAGGCAGCAACTGGTGGTGGCAGTGGAAATTCATGATCTACTCCAGATAAGGAGAGGATTCAAGAATCTACTAGATTTCTAAAGGATCTGATGTTCCTTGCAAGCACTTGAATAAGTTTGGGAGCCTAGAGAGTACAGACACTGGAGAGCACCATGATATTGCACATGGGAAAGCTACCACAAGTCCTGCACTTCCACCACTGTCATAAATTTTTCAGACATTATAATGCAATGGAATGACTGATGTTTAAAGGGAAGTAATAATGTAGTTAGTCTTCTGCTTCAACACAAAGCTTCAATAGCTGTTTGTCTTCAGGTGGCTAGCAAAATAAAACACAGCAGAGTTAGGCTTTAAATGTTCACCATGTACAACAGGTTTTTCAAGAAATACTGATAAATCTGCTGGAGGAGTGTCTGTTGTCATCTTCATACTTCTTTACAGGCTGCAGCTTTTGTGTATCGCTACACAGATCTCTTTCATTTTCATTAAAATATCTCCTTTAATGTACTTCGATCAATCAGTCAGATCTTAACCATAAATTGATCCCCATTTATACAAATTCAATGCTCCGCATCATATAGTGTTTGCTTAATCATGTTGCGTGTTTTTTGCCTTTTTTTACAGATGGTTTTGTTCCAATAAATCCAGCTTTAATTTTTTTATACAAAACTTGAACATTTTCTAAAATAGCCAACAAATCCAATCAGGTCTAGTGCATATTAATACCAATATTCCTACCAAATGTAATTTGGCTGCCTCATTTGATTGATGTTAGTCATTCCAGATAATTATAACAGTTCATCTAAATCCAGAATGTTTAAAAACGTGTTTTAGGAAAACAGAACTTTTTTGGAACCTTCTCAAGGTACATAAATATACAACTTTAGTTTTGTTTATCTGAATAGGATTTGAGAGTTTTGTTTTTTAAGTTAAAAGTTTTAAAGAAGGTTTTGTCCATGTTTAGAGGTGTGCAAATAAAAATGACAAGAAAACTGCTGTTATGTCTGGAAAATATGGCCAGGTTTTTAACGTGTGAATTCAGAAATGCCTATCAAAGTTTCGTTTCTCTATCTCAAGTGGTTTCTGCTTAATTATGTTAACAAGGTTTTGTGTAAAATCTACGAAGCTAATTTTTTTTGTAAAACATTGAAAAATTGCTTAAAATTGCCCCGAGAATCTAATTGGGTCATCCACATAATACTAATATGCCTACTAAGCCTCGTGTGCTTCTTGCACAGTTGTGCTAAGCAAGGATTTTTATCCCAAAAAAGGAAAAGTCAAGTTCAGAAAGTTCAAAAATATGTTTTAAAATTTTAAAAAAGTGCAGTCTCTAGAACATGGTTAGATCTTGGGACCCATTCAAGGTGTCTAAATAATATCTGGTTTTGGTCTGGTTTGATTCAAGATTTTTTATAGATATATTGTGTTTACAAAGAAGTTTGATGGGTGGACACATGGATAGACTGTGAAACCAATACATCTAGCTCCAGGTCGGGGGGGGTGGGGGACAGGCAAATTTTATCTATAAGAACTATAATACATCAGTAATTGATGGCGTGCATATGTAAAAGAAAACAAATATTTTTTGTGTAACTCGATAATTGCATTGCTTTTTAATATTTAATAACATTTAAAGATTGTTAAATAATAGTTTTTGTTTTCAGGATGCTGTCATAGAGATTTTACATCATTCTTTTGTTTTCAGAATGTTGTCAGAAAAATTGAGAAGACAAAGACCAAAGCGCAAGATCGTCCAGAGAAAGATGTTGTCATAGCGGACAGTGGTTTGATACCATTAGATAAATCTTTTGCTGTTGCTAAAGGACCAGCAGATGAATAAATATTTCTATTTTTATAAGGATGATTTTGTTTTCATTTGACACAAATATGCAATCTTTCTTGACATTTTACTATAGAATTTTTTACAGTGATCATTGTTACCATCCATCAAGATCTTTTAATAGGTCTGATCATATTGAGGTATGAGAATGTTTTTCTACAGTTCTTTTCATGGACATTATTGTGTATAAAAATCGGCTTGTAAGTAGCTTGTGTTGTTAATAAATCTGTGTGACATCTGGGTACTATTGTACATTTTTATCCCTTGATATGTAATATGAGAAGATGCAGCTAGTGCCATCTCTGATCCATCTGTGTCCATAAAAAGTTTCATAACTGGAACACAGCTCCCAAACAGTTCAAGGTATCACTGTGAAATTTGGTGCACATGTATTATTGGTTCAGATATTTGGCTATTTCAGATTCTTCATTTTAAAATGTTATGCCTCTCTCTGTTTTTATGTCCATGTGTTACCCAGACTTTCATTTTGATAATAAACAAGATACATGCATGTCAAATGAGTGATCTTGCATCTGATTGGCATACCACTCTGAAAGCATTATTTTTGATCATTTGATTGTTGGCTTGTATAATAACATTCTTGGACAGGTTCAGTAAAGAGCAAGATGTACATATACTAATGAGTTGGTCTTGCATCTGATTTACTGACCTTGTTACCATTCGGGAAGCCTTACATTTTAATCTGATTTTTCTCACGTAGATGGCTCTGTTGTGCAAACATTGTTATCGCCCATCAAGTATGGCTGCCATTACTAAGAATAGTACATTTAAATGACTTTATGCTAAAAAACCACTGAAAACAACATTGTACAAATTTCACAGAAAACATCCCTACAAGACGGTGTTTCATATTAGATCAAATGATGCAAATTGACTATTAACTGTTGCTGCTGTTACTCTAAACAAAGTCCTTTCAGTAAGTTAAAAAATATTCATCAGCATTCTGGCATGATAGTCTTTTAAGTTTTATTGAAATAATTCTGATCCACAATCAAATATGTAGCCACTACTAAATCTAGAAAGTGCCTTAAAATGACATCTCAAAAACTACTCGACATAACTGACCAGATGCGACAGAAAACATCATGGCATGAAAGTTTTTCAGATTTAAATGTAGGTAATCCACAATCAATAACAGCCACTGTTACAAACCCTACCCCACAAATTAAACCACTCAACAGAATTTGACAAAGTATAAGTGACTGTGTTCTGCAAATGATGTCACAATCAAACATGGCCACTGCTACAAAAATTATTTTTAAAAAAATTTTTGTATTGAAAACCAATCAGTGGAATTTGAGCAAACTTGACAAAGCTTTCTAGCATAAGTTCTTTCAACTTTGAGTGATGACATTCCTATCAAGTGCATCCAATGGTACTACAAAAAAGGACTTTAAATAACTCTTAAAACCATTAAACAGAATTGGATAAAGTTTCATGGAAAGCGTTCCTATCATAGATGGCTTTAAAATTTGTACAGATTATGCTGATCTTCAGTCAGATTAGGCCACCATTATTAAAAACAAAATTTTTTTAAATTCACCTAAAAAGCCACACAACAGAAACTGATAGACTTTGAGCAAGTTAAGACCCATCATCGACTGGAGTCTTCTTATCCAATTCAAGATGGAGATGGCGAGATCAATCCCCTCTCTGTTTGATCATGCCGTCAGTTTGAACTGACCAATATGTACTTTATTTTAACATTCCTATCCACCCCGTGTCACAAACATTATTTCCATTTTTGCTTACCATGCCACAGTTTATTAGGTCAAAGTTCTCCCTTTTGTTTAACATCAGCCTTTGGGCTTTTACAGAGATTATGGATTACTTTGTCACCCAGTTCCAATCGACATTATCTACAGTGATGGCAGACTACCTGGACGACATCCTCCAGAAACATGGTTATTTCTATTCTACCCCAAGGCAGAAACGATCTCATCTCTCTTGTAGATCACCCAGGCTTTCTTGTGAACTGGGAAAAGTAAGACCTCTTTCCATCTTAGAATTGTGTCCAACAACTCTGTGGTGGTGACTTATGTCCTCAAACAGGGAGGCACCAAATCACCCAACCCATTGGTTCTGATTTGGCAATTTCTACGCTGGTGCTTTCTCCTCAAAGAACCAGAGAAAAAAGTCGGCTCTGCCAGTTGAAGGTTTCAGGAACGCAGAGGATCGATGTTGTTGGTATGAACTGTTTGTCGTGCAAGGCTCTCCTGATATGATATGGGTGTGTAGAATAAAAGGACGGTCTGGGCAGTGAAGGACTACCCGTGACCGTGGTTGCTGGGGAGGATTTGGGTTAGCCAGAATCTTCTTGGGCAAAGCTAAGGCTAGAACAAGTAGATTGGTGTCTCAGGACTTGTCACATCTGAGAGGGGCTATCAGAATCATCTTGCCATTCTTACCCCATAAACTCTGGATTATTTTCGGTCTCAGCACCCTGGGAGGGGAGGCAAATGCCCACAACCCCTCCCAAATGGTTGACAGTGCATCCATAGACCAAGCTTTGTGTCTGGAACTCGCAAGACGAAAGTGGGTAGCTTATGATTCCAACAGGTCCAACACCAGACACCCACAAACTGCGCAATTCCAAGTGAAGATCGATTGATGAAGAGACCATTCAGTATGAAAGACTAAACCTTTTCTGGATAGAGTGTCGGCCAAAACATTGTGCATTGAGTCTGCTGGGGATGTGCCTGATTTGTACGTCGATATGGAGATTGTTGCACCAACGTAGATATTGCCAAATCAGAACAACAGGTCAGGTGGTTTGGTGCCTCCTTGTTAAATTAAATATATTTTGACCACCATAACAACTGTAAATCTTTCAAACAATGTAATAAATGTGTAGAGCTTTTAAGCATGACCAATGACCGACTTAAGTGAGCTTCAAAGCACATGAATTTATATTGATTTTGCAAGTTCTATAGACCCTAGAGAGCACTGGTCATATTCTGATCCATTCTGTTCCTGAAAAGTTTTGAATATTTCTCCTAAATAAATCTTTAAATGATCTGAATGGTATTTTGGATTACTGCGTCTCTTGCGTTTGTTGTTGAAATTTCTATGTTGGTGCGACAATCTCCATATCAATGTACAAATCAGACACATTACCGGATGACTCCGTGTTTGATTATGACAGTGACCCAAACTGCCTATGTTGCACCCAGTAGATAGACACAAAATTTACAATAGCGCAAATTCAAAACAGTTTGAGTTGCCAAGTCACTACCGCCTTTCACAGCTGAAGACCTTGCTATAGATTCAACAAGGTGCTCGATAGGGCGTACCGTCTCTCCATGCATGCGGTTAAATACCTTTGCTGAATCAGATTTAGTCACTTTCATAAACTCCACTGTAGATTTAACTTCCTCCTGATCGTTCAAAATGGCGGCAATGTTCACATAACCATGTGTCACTGGTGGTAATTTCATCAGGTCAAGAGATGTCAAGCAGGGTACATTCTCCAGATTCACAGATATAAATTCATTCATGATTTCTTTCATGCTGTTTAGACAATTCTTCTATCCCATGCGTTTATTCAATCTCTCATCTGATTCCACTGAAAATAGTTTTGTCTATATTTTTGTAGTATAATACAGTGTATCCACTGCTACCCACCAAACGTCAGTCGAGGCTATCTATCACTTGGTCTTTTGTCCTCTATTCAGGAACACCCGCCTAATGGTGAGGCGGTAGTGTTCATCAGTCACTTCTTGTTGGTGGTAGGCAGCCAGTTCTTGTCATCGATGGCCAACTGTACGCTCTTTCATCAGTTCTGCCCAGTGCTTGAATTGCCACTTTTCGGTTTTCCCTGTTATCCCTAGAGCAATGAACACCTTCCAGACCGACTGAAAAGGAAACTGTTTACTTCCTACCTCTACAGGGAACAATCATGTACTCTATTCCTGCTCTAGCAAGTCTCCATAAGCCCTACATGCTTGGTCAACTTTCTTTCACGAGCACCATCACACTGCTCCTTACAAGGTACAGTCTACTCAATGACCACTAGCTTCATCCTCGATTCTGATCAAATTACTACATCTGGATTTTGAAACATCTGGATAGAATCCTGGAAAACCAGTCTCACGAGAGGCTTCTTTATATCCACTAATATCCCTTAATACCCACCTGGACCATACCTTTTACATTTTGTGGCTTGGACTATCCTCATCTTCTGTTTCCATCATCACATCGGTGATTTTTGCAACTTTCTTCACCTGCTTCGCGACTCAAACGTTTGTTCAAAGTCGGCTTTGAGGTCTTACCATGCAGTCTGTCACGACAGTAACATATCTGGCACGTTTGCAGTCACTTTTGATATTAAAAATCAATTCCAAGTGTTTGTGGGCAGTTCCGTTTCGTCGATCCCTATAGTCAGTCATGGTATCACTGACAGATTTTGAGAATAGTTCTGGCTGTTAAATTGCTTTGCCAGACACGTTCTTGTCCAGACCCCAGTGGCGTGCGGTTGACCAGTCAAGTCAATAGTGAGAAGACTTCCGACGATTGATGACCTGCGTTAGCATATTGCAAAACTCATCCCACAAGTGGCTGGTAGACAACCGGGAAAATGAATGTTTACAAAGCCACCTGGGTAAACAACACGAAATATTATAAACATCTTGCGGTTGCCCCGGATCACATTTTTTACATGTGCATATCGTTGTGTTACATCAATCACTTATGTGATTTTGTGAATCTAACGCGGTTTCGAACACATTATGGCAGTCGCTGAAACCTATTCCCAGTGTGAAGCAAAGACGTTGACGTTGGTGAAAACCATCGCTTCCACACCTTTCGGGTTTAAAAAAAAATAGGTTGTGATATCATGGCTGTTTCAACAAAGCTATCTGGGGCACCGCGGAGTAAATATCCAGGAGTTAAACATATCCATGGAAACATGTAATGCCGGCCTGGGAAACAGTTGGATATACCACTGCACCATATAACCGATCGAAGCCTGGAGAAGAACATATAAACGGAATCAATAATGCATGTTACCATCATAAGCTCGCAAGCAAAGCATCAAGTGTCAACGAACCAACGTGGCTTGAATGCAATCGTGGGAAGATATGATTTGATCACGTACACTCCTAGAAACAAATTGCTAGATGGATCATTAATGGTGGCATGAATGATAAGATTCTCACCGGTGATGGACAAAGTCCATTGATTAGAGGTAATATAATATTACAGTCCACGCAGGTATTGGAAGGGTGAAGTAACCTTTGAATAGTCAGCGAGCTCAGCACAAGTCAACCACGAGGTTGCTCGAGCCGAGTCATACCAAGGACTTACAAAAATGCTAGAATATCGTTTTGTAATGTAGGAGTTCACATGGGGGTTGTGCTGTTATTAGATCTAAGATTATACTGTACCCTTTGAACTGGCTAGAATATCGTTTGGTAATCTAGGAGTTCACATGGGATTGTGCCGTCCATAGATCTAAGATTCTAAGAATGTAAATATATCACCCTCTGAACTTTGGCAATCTAGGAATTCACATGGGGGTTGTATTGTGTAAATATTGGGGAGTTCATTATATAGTAGTTGGTAGTTTAGCGACTAAATCAAGACACCAATAATACAACAAACCTATAAAAATAAATTCTTCGGGTTCCACCACAAATGTTTCCTCGTCGTTTTGCACCAATGTCACTAACATATATCTAGAGGATCCAGTTAGTGGATAATGCCGTGAAATGGTGGTAGATATAGTAAATGTCGTAGTGCCGAGTACTGAGAACCTGTTTATACCGGTAACCGCAGCGCGATGTTAGATGGATTTATTAAGTGGTGTCCATAATTTGATCCAGACGCTACTGTATATACTACATTGTCGGTGATCGTTTTTGATGTCGGAGAGTATAATACCGATAAATGTTGGCGTTCCAAAGATATCATCAACATTTCCTTTGTTTGTTTTTTTTTTTTTGGTTTTTTTGTTGCGAAAATTTATAAACGATTTTACATGATTAAACTATTCAGATCTAAATGTGGTCAATCCATCATTGATTGTCATTAACGATGTCATGATCGGAATGTTGCTGTTGTCCACGTATCTCTTCATTGCAGTTTCATCATCTATTAATGGTTCTCTCAAATAAGCAATGGTATTACTAGCCATATTGAGATTGCCAGTCATTGTATGACCGGCTTTAGCAACATCTTTACTGATCTCAGTTCTGATCGTGATGTTGTTGCTGTATACGTATATTTTTGTTACCACATCATCGTCTAATTTTGGTTCTCTCACATTAATAATTGTATTTTTACTCATACTGAGATCGCCATACTTAATATCTCCAATTCTTCTGATGCGTCCAGTAGTCTCCCGTTTTTAGCAAAAACCACTAAGTCATCTTTGGTCGCATCTGGAACCCGCAGAATAATATCTGTCAGCGGGATATTGCTCATCTTTAATCATCCTTGTTTATCCTGAAAAACAACGACTTCATTTTGGTCCACATTTGCGTGACTCAAAAGATGATCGAGTTCATCCTTGACCTCCTCTAGGGTTGCAGATTTAGAAAAATCGCCTTGCTGAGTTTTACTCAGCGAGAAGATCTTCCGTAAATATCTACCATTATACTTTAAGATCTGTTTAAAACGACGGTGTACGGTTATACCGTCTACTTGTATATTCGTGCACGACCTTATGAGGTGGTGTCAGCGACCTTGACACAGAATCGAGTACAGCAATTACTTCACGGCCACATGTTGGCAGATCGGTTACACTGGTCAACAGTGAAATCATTACTGACTTGAAAAGGCCCTAATCTGTAGTATTTTGGTGTGCCGAACACGAATATAACCGTGAAAAATTTGTATTGGCTCTCGTTTTGAAGATATTCATATACCTCATTTTCTATGTTTCACTGTGTAAATTTCTCCAGTAGGACTGCAGCAACATCCGGAATAATGATGTAACATTGCATAATACCATCATGCTCACATCATCCACAGTTGATTGCATCATTTTCTGATGCAATGCAATACTAATGCCATGCGGCTGCTGAAGTAAGTTGACGTCAGCAGTGTACTATACATGTGTAGGCCTATTATACTAATGCCAGTCGGCTGCTGAAGCTGACGTAAGCAGTGTACTATATAAAGCCCAATCAGATAGGTTCAGCATTTAAAATATTTTAGACGTTGTGCGAGACAGTTCAAGCTACTGTTACATAAAACTTATTATTTTATCCATTTACGTACAATAAAGAACAGTAATGCCTCGAAAGTGTGTTAATACCGCGGACAATTTTTGCTATATTTGTGGGGAAGTGACATTTGCCAACCAGAAGAAAAGTATCAATTCTCAAGTGAAGAAGGCATATCATCTTTACTTCGGATGCAAGGTTGGTGACCAAGACAAGCCTTGGGCTCCGCATATATGCTGTGCTACATGTACAACACAGCTTTCACAGTGGTTGAATTGCAAAAGGTCATCAATGCCGTTTGCAGTCCCAATGGTGTGGAGAGAGCCAAGCAACCACCTAAATGACTGTTACTTCTGCTTGGTTCCTCCTCTTTCCGGCGGAATAACGAAGCGAAAGAAGTCGAGAATAGTCTACCCAAACATTCCGTCTGCATTGAGACCAGTTCCACATGGTGAGGGACTTCCTATTCCAGAACCTCCAGCAGAATATTCTCTTGATTCATCTGACGAAGACAAAGGTGAGTCGACCTGTTCTTCTCCTGGTCCATCAGCATGCAGTGATCCAGATTTTCACTGTGGTGCATCATCAACCCCACACAGAATAACACAGGAAGAACTAAATGACCTGATTAGTGATTTGGACTTATCAAAGAACAAGGCAGAATTGCTAGGATCAAGACTCCAACAATGGAATCTTCTAGAAGAAGATGTCACAATTACTGCATATCGAAAGCGCCACCAGCAATTGGAGCCTTTCTTCAGAAAGGAAAGTAATCTGATATTCTGTTCCGATATTGAGGGCCTCATGAATGCTTTAAAAATCACTCATGACCCACAAGAATGGAGACTATTTGTGGACTCTTCGAAACTGAGTCTCAAGGCTGTGCTTTTGCACAATGGAAACATTCTTCCATCTATTCCAGTAGCGTATGCTGTCCACATGAAAGAGACATACGATAACTTAAGGCAGCTACTGAATTCCATTGAGTATAACAAGTACAGCTGGCACCTCTGTGGTGATTTGAAGGTAGTTGCCCTTTTAATGGGACTGCAGCAAGGATATACAAAATACATGTGTTTCTTATGCGAGTGGGATAGCCGAGCAAGGGAAATGCACTACATGAGGAAGGAATGGACTCACAGGCAGAATGTAGCCATTGGAGAGAAGAATATCCAACACCCAGCTCTGGTTGAGGCTCAGAAAATCTTGCTACCACCTCTTCACATCAAACTAGGTTTGATGAAGAACTTCGTGAAAGCCATTGACCGGACTTTGCCAGCATTCCGATACCTGCATGAAAAATTCCCTCGACTCAGCGAAGCAAAGATTAAAGAGGGAGTTTTTGTGGGTCCTCAGATTCGAGAGCTTTTCAAAGATGACCGGTTCAACAACTTGCTGGAAGGTGACGCGAAACAAGCATGGAATGCTTTTCGCCTAGTTTCTACAAACTTCCTCGGAAATGTTAGGGCAGAAAACTATAAGGAACTAGTAGAAGACATGTTGATGAAGTATAAGAAACTTGGCTGCAATATGTCTCTAAAGATTCACTTCCTTCATTCCCATTTGGATTTCTTTCCTAGCAACTGTGGTATTGTTAGTGATGAACACGGCGAACGTTTTCATCAAGATATCGCAACAATGGAACAAAGATACCAGGGAAAATGGTCCACTACAATGCTGGCTGACTACTGCTGGACACTCCTCAGAGATGCTCCCGAACAGCTGTACAAGAGACAGGCGAAGAAATCTAAGATGTAGTCAATGACTTGATTTTTTATAGGTAGGCTATTACAGTTGACCTTTTACTATTGGAATGCATTTCGTTATGTAAACATTAATTTCTTGCAGATTACAAAAAAACTAGAGCCAATTTTGCAATTTGACTGTCATATTCGTGTTCAGCACATAAAAATTGATAAGAATTGACTAATTTTATTTCAGTAACATGACTTTTGTAAAAATTTGTTGTCCAGTGTTATTGTCTGTGTTGGTAATGTTGAAAACCAGACGGGAGTGTTTTGAAGATGAGTGCTTTGCATTCTGCTGACATATTTTAAAAATTCTTTTGGTGGTGCCAACCCATACGAATTGAAATAAATAATTTCACGTGGATCGATTGCGTATGGAACCCAGTGAGTACCTGGACCAGAACTTCCATCGAGATTAATGATACCGGTTTCAAACACGGTTTGGTTGTTTTGGTAAGTGATCACGCATAAAAACACCTATGAAGTTTGTGATGTTTAATAGCTTAGCAGCATCAAATAAATCAAAATCGGACATAGGAAGGAGACGCTTTGCGCCAAACAAAGTGTCCCGGGTAGTCTTAGACCATTTCAGCTGCTTTTGCAACAGCTGGGGCTGTAACCGCTATTAACGCTGGTATAGCTGCAATTAGTGGAAATATACCACCGTCTTGATTGCGTCTTTAATAGCACACACAGAAAGATTAAGTTTAACACCGGATTTTGATTCTTTAACTTTATTGAAGTGCCCTAGGTAACGTTCTGATTTAGTGTAATTTTTATTCCACTGTTGTTTGCTGATTTCGATTGAAGTTGTTTAATCTGACCAGGGGTCAGAGTAGCACTAACATGATAATATGACATTATAATATCAAGAGTGATTCAATTACATATTTTCCACTGGGGCATCAATAACTCTCATTCGTCCACCAACACCTTCAAGTAGCAATGTTTTGTCTGAGAGTATAACAGCGACTGCTCTGTAACCACCAAAAATAACTGGTGGATCAGATATTCTTGGTGGTGATCGTGCTACACGAGCTCGGAAGTGTATATCAACGACAGATTGCCGGAGCAAGTCTAAATGTTCCAACGAAAAATAATAGATTGGATACAATGTTGCAAAATCACGCTGAGATATCTGCAAACCAGAATCAACATTCTGATCACTCCCCATAAATGTCATCAACCGATGATAAGCACTTGCTACATGATTGTAATCAAAACTCAATAATACTTCTTCGGATGGTTCCTGATGCCCATTTATCCTTAAAGAAACTTTACTAACTTCCAGCATGTCAAAAACAATTGGATTTCGTGTTTGTGTGTTTTCTCGTGCATTTAAATGAATTGCGATAAATATATGTCGCATTGCAGAAACACTATGCAGTGATGCTAACTGCCATGTATATAACCCAGCAACTTCACTTGAAATACTGTATGTTGTTATCGTCAACCATGACAATATTGATTTGCCACCTTGATTCATAAAAGTATAAAAGTGAATAGACGTTCTTCTTCAGATATTGTTGGAGTCATTGCTGGCATCCACAACGAAAGTTTTGTTAGTCTTACTACACACGCACCAATCGAGTCGGGTCGCCAGACTACATCATTGTCGTTGTCTTTTCTAACAAGTACAAATGTATGCGATAGTGGAATCACACATGAAAATTCTTCCTCATCATTCAAATTAATCTACGTGCGACAAATCCTAAATTGAATTCTGGGTTAGCATCATGAACCACCGGCCACACATCAGCCAAGTTTCTTGGTTGTCTTATATTATAATGTATGCTTCGTAGATGATCAGTTATATCATTTGCAAACATCGTTGACGGACCAGCTGATCTCGAGTAATCATCGCTGTATCTTGGAAGGACAAGTATTGTCGTGGCAATATCGACCTTTTCCAGGCATGATCCAATGGGTCTTCCGTCAGTCATGTATATGGCACTTTTAAATAACTCCATAATACCAGGTCGATCACCAATTCTGATTTCTGTACCATCTGCCTGTAAAAGTCTACCTTCTACTTCAATAAATGCTTCAGCGGGTAAGAAATATCTGCTTTTATCCTGAACTTGAAGTTCGATTCGTCCACGCTGATTTGGTTCTCGTGCGTCACAAGAATAACACTGATAATCGTGCACAGATTCATCTTTGAGACTGACGCATCCATGTCAAATGCTGGATCAGATGATATACGTTTGAACATTTTATTATAATTGACATCGTCTAACACGAGGACCACTTCCTGCTGTTAAACTTGCAGTTATATTTTTTTCGTTTTCTGATAGTGTTACACCAGCCAACTCTGCTAGTTTTTGATTTGCAGCTTGATTTATTATTTTACTAACATTTGAAGGCTAACTTCAGCGCTGGGTAATTTTACTGGCTGTGGTTTTCGTAGTATCAATCGTGCTAGTCTATCCTTGATTGCTGAGAATGCTTTTCTGGAAACATCACTAACAGCACCAATATCTTTATCACGAACAACATCAATAGCTTTCTTTGATAATTGTTTTGCAATCGTTATTACCGTTCCGGTGGCCTAGTGGTTAGAGCGTCCGCCTCGGATGCGGGAGGTCGTGGGTTTGATCCCGGGCCGAGTCTTACCAAGGACTTACAAAAATGATACTAACAGCTGCTTCGCTTGGCGCTCAGCAATAAGAGGCTAGTGTTAGGACTGGTCAGCCTGGTGTCAGTATAATGTGACTGGATGGGACATCATGTTACATGTCTGCAGTATGTTGCCCCAGTGCTAGACATTATCATAAACTGCCACACTGCAGACATCGTAGCGATTTGACTAAAAATTGTTAAAGTTACGTTACAAATCCAAATCACACACACACACACACACGCGCGCGCGCGCGCAATCGTTGCCTTTGGGGTTACCCTTCTAAATAGAGCCTGAACAACAGGGCCTGAACAACATCACACATGTTGGTAACCACGAATTTATTACCCTGACCATGATCGGTCTACGTTGAGCATTATGTATAATCATCCTATTTTAGTCACTGTATCTAACTGCATACCCTCAATCACTGTGGTAATCATCAACGATTTCATCGATGAGAGATCGTTAATATTAATGTCCATGATACCGATTGTAAATAATCGTTGACAACAGGGACGTCATTTCAACTTTTTTCAAAGGGGGGTGGGCAAAACTTGATTCATGCAAATCCCTGGTTGACAAATATCAGCTGCTTCATTAGTGATTTCTGGGGAATTATTACCGGCTCGTCTTCCGCCAATCAGAATTTCTAGTCTATCAAACATCTGCAAGGACTTGATTGAGACATGGAGTAATAAGACCACTTCCTCGAGTAACAACACCACTTCCAGTTGCGGGGCCCCGAGTGGCCGAGTGGTCTAAAGCGCTCTCCGTTACGGATCACTGCCATCTTACCTCTGTCTGCGTAGGTTCGAGTCTCGGTTTCGGCCTTTGTGGGTTTGTGAGAAAGCTTGCCAGTAGCTTCTCGAGGGTCGGTGGTTCTTTCCGGGGATTTTCCGGGTTCTTCCTCCACCATTAATACTGGCCGCCATGTATGTGCTGAAAAATGGCGTTAAACCCTACAACAACAACAACTTCCAGTTGCTCCTTCTTCCTCACTTGTTATTTTATCTTCTTTTTTATTCCATGCTTTTGGTGCTGATTTCCTTTCTGTTTTTGCTTTTTCAAGTTGCTGCTTAATTTTTTCTTCTTTTAGTCTCCCTTCTTGCTTTACTTTTTCAATATACTCATATACTGTATTGTTGAAGAGGTCAAAACTATTAATATATTGCTTAGATCTGATTTTTGCGGAGTATTAGTTGAGATGCGATATATATCCCTGACCCAATCGGCAGCTTTTAGAGTTTTAACATATTCAGGTTTTACATACTTATCTCTATCATGACATCCAAACGCGGCAATATGAAATATTTGGTTTGGGTCTTTGATAGCGGCATTACCTTAAGGCGTGAATTTATCTGTAATGTTAATTCTGACTCTTGGCAGAGGTTGTGGTTGAACTTCAAGTTGTGGTTGAGGAGGTAGCTGGGTTGGCGGTTGAGCTGCTTGACGACGGCCAACAATATCAACAGGCAATGTTTCAAGAGCTTTTTGAGCCGCCTCAGTTGCTGTAACAGATTTTTTGTTGTTGGTTCATCATTTGGTTTAAATAACTTTTACGTACCTTCTGCAAATTCCACCTGAGACTCCTGACGCGCTTGTAGTTGCTGGTTGACAGCATCACGAACAGGGATATATTTCTTAATTGCCTCTAGTCGCTCTCGAGCTAATCTAGAAGTGCGAGATTTCATTATTGATATAATAATGATTTAATTACTCACACGCTAAAGGCAGCAGGGAGGGTGCAACAAAAAATGAGTGTCCGGGTGGGTAAACAAACACACATACAAATTTGAAAACATGAGCGGCAAACGATAAAGTAACAAAATGATCTAACCCAATTAGAGAAAATCTAGGTCGATTAGAGGCTTCGGTTTGAGGTTATAGACCTTGTATTTTAATTTTTCCGTATGAAGCTTTATTTTCAAAGAAGACTTGCTGTTCACCCTCCATGCTGCTTAAGATAAGATAGTTCCATTCCGTCTGCCGATTTCCATTTCACTATCAAGAAACACAATACACTAAAATTATGTAGTTATTTTAAAGCGCGTGTGGGTCACATTTTAATTTTGGTACGTTTTTACTTGGATTTTGATTGATTGATTACTTGGATCTACGTCGCGTGCGCCCAAAAGGGCATGTGCGACGGATTTATTCCCGCACAGCGGGATGCTAAATGTTTGGGTGGGTTATTTATGTTTTACAGGTTGTTATTTTTGAGCTAGAGGGGCACCCTTGATGAGTACTCAGGTCTCACAAGGCATATCAAGGGCGCCCATCTGCTAGTGGAAATTTATTTTTAAGTGAGGTCAGGTTGTTTGTTTTATGTTTTAGGGTGTTTTAAATTTTTTCTTTTAGCTTGGATGTGTCTAGGAATTTAAGTATGTTTTGGTAGGTCAGATTTATGTTGGGGTTGTTATTTTTAAGGAAATTGGGTTAAAAAAAAACATGGGGGGGGGGGCTTTTTGAAATTCCTTTCTAGCTACCTGATATTTTGAGCAGCTATTGAATATATGTGGCAGGTCTTCAATGGTTTTGCAGTGATAGCAATTGATATTAGCAGGCTTGGGTCCTAGACGTTTGCCAAAACTTCCTGCTAATTTTGGTTTTTCGGTTAGTCCAGGCTGTTCATTTTGGGTGGTTTGATGGACCTATTGTTTTTTTTTAAATAATGGAGTATAGTATCCTGCCTTTGGTAGTGGAGTTCCAGTGCTCATGCCATTTCTGGTTAATATAGTTTCTTGTTATGCTTTGGGCTTCTGTTATGCTATATCTGAGTGGGGCAGGGTTAGGGTTAGGGTTTCCTAACATGTTTTTTGTGACTTTATCGGCTAGCTCATTACCAGGGATTCCTATATGCGAGGGTATCCACATGAATTCAATTATCTGATCCGGTGTGGATAATTCCTTAAGCATAAAGAAAGCTCTAGCCACAAACTGATCTCTTGATTTGGTGCTGTGAGATTTGATGGATTCTATTACACTAAGTGAGTCGCTGATGACAATTGCTTTTGGAACGTTTTGGTGTTTAATCCATTTAATGACTCTATTATTGCCCAGAACTCTGTGGTGAAAGTAGAGCAGTGGTCTGGTAATCTGGATCTCATCTGTATGTTGAATTCAGGAATAAGCACTGCAACTGCTTTTCTTGGGGGTTCGGTTGTTTTGGACCCGTCAGTGAAAATTTTTACGAAGCCAAAGTTGGTGTCTTGTGTTTCCATTGATACGATGGTTCTGAGTTTAGATTCTTGTTTCAATATGTTTCTATAATTGGTGAGTTTAGTGTTGATCCTAGGGATAGTGTTTGTACAAGGGGCGGGGTCAGAGGAGTGAGTGTACTCTTCTTGTAGAGCAAGTGTTGGCAGCTTTTCCTTGTGTTCTAGGATTTGTTTGCCACCTGGTGGGGTAGGAACTAGTTTGCGGCTAAACGGTTTGTTGCATTTGCTAATGGTTATTTTTGAAGGATGCGAGTCGGGGTGATTTGTTAATCGATTGGAGCTTCGGAGGAGCATTTCCTGTCTTCTTATTTTTAATGGCAGTTCACCGGTGAGGACTTGAAGTTCGTCCAATGATATAGATGGTAGAGTGCCAATGCAAACAGATAATGCTTTCCTTTGGATGGTATCCAGTTTGTACAGTAATATTTGTTTCGCTGAGCTGTAAACTTGGCATCCATAATCTAGCTTCGACCTTATAAGTGATCAATAGATGGTTAATAAGGTTTCTTGATTGGATCCCCAGGTGGTCCCTTTAAGATTTCTTAAGAGATTAATATCTTTAATTAGTTGTTCGATCTGGTGTTTCATAGTTAGAAGATTATCGAAGAATATACATAGGAATTTTACTACCATAGCATATCTGAATAATTGGTTTTCAATATAGAAATTGGGGTAAATTATCTGGTTATTGTGTTTAGGGGAGAAGATTATTGCTACCGTTTTTTATGTGATATCTTAAAACCCTATTTATCTGCCCATCTCCCTGTGTTATCTAGGCTTTTCTGGATTTCTTTGATTAATTGTTTGCTAACGGGGTTTCCTGCCCTCCAGATGCCGATGTCATCAGCAAATTGGGAAATGTTAACCCGTTTTGTCGCTAGGTTGAGGTCAAGGTCGTTAATCATGATGTTGAATAGCGTAGGACTGAGAACACTTCCTTGTGGGATACCGTTTTAAAGGGGGGTGGGGGTGTATTCTTTTAAGGTGGTGTTTCCTACTCTAGTGATTATTCTGCGAACTGTTAGGAAGTTTTCGATCCAGTTAAAAACATGCGTCAAGTAATTACGAAGTGGTTGTGTTTTGCAATCAATCCTTTGGTCCAGACAAGATCAAATGCCTTTTCAATGTCAAAGAAGACTGCTATAAGTTGTCTGTCTGATTTTCTTTTGGAGCTGAAAGCTAGTTTGATATCCGCTTCTAGTCTTAAAAGTTGACCTGTGGTGGAGCGCCTGTTACGGAAGCCACAATAGTTTTCTAATACGAGTTTGTTACTTTCTAGGTGTTGTTTTAATATGTTAGCTAGGATTGTTTCCATCATTTTACATATGTTATTAGTGACGGAGATGGGACGAGACAAGTTAATATTATTAGGGTCTTTACCTGGTTTAGGGATTGGGATGACAATTGCTTGTTTCCAGGTGAGTGGCAGTTTTCCACTTTGCCAAATTTGGTTGAGCAGTTTTATAATGGCTGCTGTAATGTTGTTTGGAGGATTTTTGTATATGATATATCCAATTTGATCTTTCCCAGGTGAGGCTCCTTTATTAGATCCTAGCGCTATTTTCCATTCGTATAGGGTGATTTGGGAATTTAAATCTGAGTTCTTGAACCCTACCCTAGGTCTTTAAAGAGGTTAGGAAGTGTGGTTTCAACTTTCTGTCTGTATTCTTGGAAGTTCCTAGTGTGGTTGGTATTACTGCTCATGGCCGAGTAATGGTTAGCAAGTAGATCAGCTTTGTCATGGTTGGTTGTAGCATTTTTCAGCTTAGGTGTTAAGTTAATAACTTTCCCCCGGATAAATTTTATTTTGTCCCATACTTGTTTAGAGTTAGATTTGAGGTTCAGTTTGGAGCAGAAGTGTTGCCATGTTTTTTCTTTGGCTAATTGTATAATTCCTTTAAGGTGTTTTTCTTTGTCTTTATATTGGATGAAATATATTGAGTCTCTTGTTCGCTTATATTTATTAAGTGCTTTTATTAAATCTCTATGTGCTTTTTGACATTGATCATCCCACCATGGAACTGATTGTTTAGTTTGAGTGTTTGATTTTTTTGGGAATATTTAGGGTAGCTGCATTAAGTATAGTATTAATTACATTGTCATGGAATATTGTTATGTCTGGGTCTTCGAGCTCTTTGGTATTAATAGCGGCTAGGGTGTTTCTAAAGTTATCACAATCAGCTTTATCATATCTCCACTTGGGTGGGGCTTCATGGGGGTTGTGCTGAACTGATATTTGGAGGGAGATTATGATGGGGAAATGGTCGCTACCTAATGTGTTATCTTGATCAACCCACCAGTTTGTAAGTTGGGCTAGTTTGGGTGTGCATATAGTAAGATCGATTGTTGAGAGGGAGCCATCATCAGGATTAAGTCGAGTTTTAGACCCATCATTGAGTATAGTTAGGTTGGATTCAGCAATCCATTCTTCAATTAATTTGCCTCTTTTATTTGAAGTCGTCACAAATGATTAGGTTTCCAGACTGGTTAGTGGAGAATTGTTGATAAGATTCTAAGTTGACTGGGTTGTCATTGCCCCCTGGGTCATATATATATATATATATATATATATATATATATATATATATATATATATATATATATATGAATTTCAATTTGTTATTGATATCTATTGACATTGGGGTCGTTAATGTTTCAGAGTAGGGCAGGGAGTCAATTAGAAATATTGCAAGTCCTCCTCCCTTTCACCCATTGCTACGACTTTTGAATATGCCTGGTAAGTATCCGGATATTTTGGGTATATGTTTTGGATTTTCTTGTAAGTGTGTTTTCTGGAGGCAGATTATGTCAGGTTTATTGATTGCGTTATGGATTTTTTGTATTATTTTCAGGTAAGTTTTTGGACAGGCCTCTGCAAATCCATTGCCTTATAGTATTTTTTTTTTATTTTTTTTAATTTTTATAGTTGCGTTATTCATTGAGATTGGTGGTGGTTGTAGTTATGATGGTGGATTGAGGAGTAATTGTGAGTTTAGCATGATATGCTTCGGTCTGGGTACGATTTGACTTCTGTACGTTTCGGTTTGGGTACGTTTTGACTTGGGTACGTTTCGGTTTGGGTACGTTTTGACTGTAAACTACAGCAATTTTGTCTAAATTAAAGTATTGTATGGATTGATATTTCTGTGGAGCGAAATCACCGAGCATGTTATGGCCGAGAAGCGCAGCCACCACGACGAGATGTTCATGTATTATTTATAATTATTGTATTAGATAGGGTACTTCAAAGAGTACAATAGCTTCGATTCGATTTGTTCTCTCACTCAATGGCGTCATCATACCTACTTCCGGCATAGAGTGGGGTTCCCCCTCGTAAACACGCCAATAATTTAGTCCTACAATGTAAGACATAGCATGTTAATTTTGTTTTAGTGCTATGTTTTACTACCCATATAAAGGTCTTGTATAGCATGTTCCGAGTTGACTGACATCGGAACGAGTAGTCAAATTTTCAGGAATGTCTCACACACTTGACTGCCCATATCAACACTTCCACAAATTGATATGTAATTAATATACTTACTGTGCTGTTTTTATTCCGATGGAATAAAAATCTGACACTAGCAAATGGACGTATTTTCATGTTCCGTTGACATACATTTGAATTTGTTGAAATGCGACGCTAGTCGAGGTATGCCGAAGTATGTTCAAGTAGGTTCATGTGGAGGGATATGTTTCTTGAACGAAACAAAACATTGCTTACAGTTCCAATAGGCATAATATATATATATATATATATATATATATATATATATATATATATATATATATATATATATATATATATATATATATATATAATTTCTTTCGTTAAAGATTAATATTTCAACTTAACCCAATTTCGGCATTCCCGGCTTTAATCGCTTTTCAGCCAACTGAAATGTAGGCCAACGAAACTTGAAAACAGGTCCATTTCTTTTGTAAGAATTTGAATTTATTAGAGAAAAGACATCATAGTAAGTAAAGTCTGACAAAAACATTATAACTTTACTTTGTAGAAAAGCGTCGTTATTTTAGTTGCCAGTTGTGAGAGATATCCCTGAAAATTTGACTTTGTTACGATGTTAGTCGAGATCAAAACACGCTACACTGCGCCGTTAATTAGGCTCTAAGACCCTGACGCCCAAAACATAACTATCAGCGTCGAGGTCTTACATGTACGACTGGCTGATATTTATGAAATGAGAGTACTCTGCACCGTCGAAAACTAAAGGTGACATAATTTACTGTTCAACTAAGATTGTGTTGGTGAGTACAAATAAAAATTGACATCACGTGCTCGTATAATTGAAAACGATAATTAGCTGCCTCACTTTTAAATGGATGATCGCGTAATTCATATCTGCACTCTTTGATATGTCGCAAGTAACAAATGTCAGTACCAGACTGTCAACAGGTCACAGTTTCTAATGTTTTGAGCGACATCAGCTTGTATTATACTTTTTGAAATGTAGTGCATATGTCAGCTAATTACGATTCGAAAACAAAACACTTTACATTTGTTATTTCAATGAGATCCTGGACTAAATTGTACAAATACAGTAATTTGGTATATACACCCACCCACCTGTATGACAGTGTGGTCAGAGGCACATTTACTCAAGTAAATTAAATATTAATTTTTGCTCTAAAGTTTAATACTAAAATAGTTTACACAGTCTATTCAATCCTGACTGTTACATGATTGGCTCTTTAAATGCTATTAAAAAACTTACAGAGAAAATGATTGATTGCTGTGGCCTTGTACAATGATGGCCAGGTACTCAACTAGGTCAACAAAAGAGGACGTTGGGTCTATCATAAAAAATTAACATGCTGGTACAAATATGTTGGAACACATGCTGCTTTCTTTATGACATCCAGTGTGCAAAATTCAATTCAGTTTGTACTGGATTAGTCTGATAAATCAGACCCCCCCCCCCCCCAATCAGTGTTAAAACTGATGGATGATTTGCTGGTCTGATGTCACCTGTCTACTAAAATGTGCAATTTTGCTGCATGTGGATCATTCTGGAACACTCCTGCATAGAGTTTACACACTTAACAGTATTTGGTAACAGCCATATCTAGCACAAAAACTCAAAATGGCCACAAGACATTGTGTGTTATTCCACATGGATATACATGTTGCCAAACGTAAGATTTTGTCTGAAAATATTCTGTACATATCGCCAAGAAGATCCTTCAGCTGATAATAGGTCAAGAGAAATATCAGTAGTGTATAAAATGTACACTGATATATAGTGGACATATCTGTCTGCAAATGATTTGAGAAATCCTCAATTTTATGAATAGGTGCTATCAGGCACACAAATAGTCCATCTGTATCAGCACATATTTGGAGGTCTGATTTATTGGACCAGTACTAGATCACACCTTGAAGTTGACCTCGTCCAAAAATGTCATTGTAACTTAACAGTGATTTCTGATGTATGTATTTCTCAGGGCATGTAAATAATGACTTTCCAAAGGAGAATGGATGTATGAGGATCCAAACAAAAAAAAATAATTGCCATTTAAAAGTATCTGTAATCAAATTTTTTAAAAATGACATCTGTTTCTGAAATAGTGGGTTTGGAACACCTACATGACCTGAATTACTTTCACTATACAGCACAATGCACTATCAGTCTCACTGCGGTACTTAAGAACGCTGTAACTCATTTGCACACACACAATAACGATCATGTACAGACTCGATTTCCCTTTATAATACTGAATGAATGCCCACCCTAGTCTGTCACCTCAGTCAACTTAAACAAAGCTGAAGAGATCTTTAAGCTCATTTGCTCCAAAAATTCTTTCATATTTCTGAATGTTTGAGATTTTTTAGAACTCTGCTTCCAGTAAAAGAAAAGATTGCTCCAAATTGACAAAACTGAGAACTGTTTGATTTCAACTGGAGGTGGTACACTCTAGCCTAGCTGTCATGGTCAGGAACCGAACATTGTTCATCACACCACAGTTGGGCACACCTGCCATTAGACCAAAATGTTTGAGCCATCAAGGCTGATTAGTAATTGGCCTTGTATACCTTAAGTAGAAGGCATGCAGGTCATATTGGTGTTCAGTACCAATTATTCTGAGGTGTATGTCATTTGTGAAATTTGATTACAAATACTTTTAAATGATGATTATTCAGTTTATTTCATTCATCGTTGATCAATACTACGTTGAAGGTCATACTATAAGTGTGCTGGGAAATGCTTATATAGCAAAATCAGTGTTAAAGTACAAGGACATTTTGAATGAAGTCAAACACGATATAGGTTCTAGTATAAACTGTATTGAATGTTGTGCTATGGTGTCACAATGAAATGTCCTCTATTTCTCATTATGCATATTGCTTCTGTCTTCAAGTAGAGAATTGTCTGTTTTGTATGTATATTATAAATACATTTTTTTTCTATGAATGCATCATATTTTAATGCAGTGCATCCGTACTTGAAAGCGTATATGTTTAGATGAGGAGAAATATTCAGTGTAGTTTGGACACATGACTTAAGTGGGGAACAGCAGAAAATATACATTGTAATTAATCTGAACTGACATGAGTACCTTGTTTACAGTATTGTAATTACAAACAGGTAAAAATACTTAACCAACTGACACTTAACACATTTAAACTTTAATAGTTTGTAAAATTTCATTAGAAAATGACAGTCTAAAATATTTATATGCTATCTGAAATAGTCCCTATAACAAACATAGGAGAACACATGTATGGGTGTCGTCATACCATAGTGTTCATCCATTCAAACCACAGTGGTTTCTGATGAGTAACCCTAACTTTATGACTGAATGCTTAGGCATTTGATTCTAAATGAAAGGTGAATCTTTTGCACTGTTGCTTTTGTGAAGTTACAAACATGGAAAAACTATTTGCTTGTTCAAGTGGCAGTTGATAAACAATTTATACCTATTTGTAATTACAGTGGTATAATCTACGTACTGTAGGTACTACAATAATTGTGGTGTTCATCAACAATGAACTGAAGCATTTTAATTAATGGAATTGGCAAACAGGCAAGTACAATTATGGAAACATGGTGCCACACATGCCATCTAGGTACATCTATGTTTAGAAGGAGGAATTGTTTTAATATAACCAATCACATTCTAGCTTTGTTACAAAAGACCCATAATAATAATAATGGTTGTAATTATTTGTCTGCATACTCTTAATGATGTCATGTATTGATTGGATATTATTTGTTTTGTTGCCTTTTTGTATTGTCATGAAAAATTAGTGATGCAAAAAACAACCTTGCCCCTGCGTTGCTTCTAGAATTCTAGAACATAGCACTATCACATATATTTCAGTCCTAATAATTTTATATTTGAGGCTAAATCTTTTATCACATAATATTTAGACTTTGCTTTCTATGAATGGTATATTTATGTGCTCAGTGAACTACAAAAACAGAGTCTGTTGTAGAGGAAATTTTAAGACAACGATGTCTGACATTATCAGTATTACCCATTGCAGGTTGGCTTACAGTTTAAAACTGATTTTATGAAGAAAATAAATAAAAATGTGAGAACAGCACTTAAAATCTTCAAAATATATTTAGAAACTGCTTTCAATTGTTGTTTACATATAGCTGTTTTAAGTTTTTAAACACAAGTTGGTGTATTTTCATTTTAAAGGACAACTTTCAGAAACCAGGAAGTGATGACTTTTGTGGAAGAGTTGATTTTTAGTCAGTTATTAAAACACGTGCCTGTGAATGTTCAAGAGTTTATTTTATTGGTGCAATCGATATGAACACCTGCTATACATTTCACCTGGGGTTATTGTACTAACTACTTAGCTGGGTTGAGGGAGACTCTCAAAAATGGCATTAGTTATTGTCACTCAGTGTATATCTAAAACAAAATGACAGGACAAAATTATTTTCGCTTTCCTAATAGAAGAAGGCAAACTATAATTTTTTTCTGCAGTTTATTCACCCACTTCATTTTACTCACCCACTTTGTTTTACTCACCCACTTTGTTTTAGTCACCCACTTAGTTTTGGTCAACCACTTCAGTTCAGTCACCCATTTTGTTTCAGTTACCCATTTCATTTTAGTTGACTGCTCCAGTGGCCTAGGGGTTAGAGCATCTGCCTCGGATGTGGGAGGTTGTGGGTTCGATTCCCGGCTGAGTCATACCAAAGACTTACAAAAATGGTACTTACAGCTGCCTCACTTGGTGCTCAGCATTAAGAGGCAAGTGTTAGGACTGGTTGGCCTGGTGTCAGGATAATGCGACATGGTGGGACATCTGCGACATGATGCCCCAGTGCTAGACATCACTATAAACTGCAACACTGCAGACATCTTAGCGATATGACTGAAACATTGTTAAAGCTACATTAAAAATACAAATCACACACACACACACACTGATTTTAGTCACCAGTCACCCACTTCATTTTACTCCCCACTTCATTTTACTCACCCACTTTGTTTTTGTCACCCACTTTGCCTGGTAGCATGACTCCTGCATTAGGCACAAACACCACAAGACTGACTATATTCTACAAATTCTACATACAAAACAATTAGCACAAAATGAATAATAGCTTTCTTCCAATTTTGAAATCTTTTGGTATGAACATTACTAATGCGAATATTTTTATTTCAGCTTATTTCCTGAATAAAAAATAAAAAGATGACAGAGTATGGATTACAGGGCAATGATATTAAGTTTGATAACAGTGTTCTGAATCTGCCAGGAAATATCTTCACAGAGCTTTGTGAATGTTTGGATAACAATCCCATAGACACTAACTGGAGAGCTCTGGTAGCTCTTACTGATAAGCAATATAGGATCAGGTAGACTTTCTGTCTCTCTTGCTCTCCTCTTCTCCCCCCCCCCCTCTCTCTCTCTCTCTCTCTCTATATATATATATATATATATATATATATATATATATATATATATATATATATATATATATATATATATATATATATTGGATATACAAATGGACTCATTAATTGCTGTCTACAATCAGTTTATGGGAAGAAGTGTTTTCAGGTTTTACAAGAGAATTGAGAGATTTTTCTCTCACAACATAGTTTGAATCCCTTCAGCTATGTCTACTATGGTACACAGTTTTTTTATTTATAACATTCTTATCTTAATTTTAGGCATTTTTTAAAATTGTATCTTCTCTACAGACCTTATGAGAGGGAAAAATGGTCCAATGCATTGGATGAGGGTAGCAGTCCATCCTCAAAGCTTCTTACAGAGTTATCCAATCAAGGCATGACTATTGGAGAGCTTGTTGAGTACCTGGCAAAACTTCGGCTGGAGAAGATACTGGTTCATTTGAAAAATTATGGTATGACTTAGCATTTTAGTCTGTACTATTAAATTCTTGAGTTCTTTTCGTGTGTTTTATCTGGCAACAGTGTACAAAGTTCATCATTTTCATTCAAAATGTTGGTCCACATTGTTTTAAAAAAGAAATGTCTTTCAGTATCACATCTTAAATTAAAGTATTGCCACTTTGTATAAAGCAGAAATACTTTGAAGACATTTTAGTATTTTTGAATGAGAAAGCGGCTTGGTTTTATATTTAAAAAATTCATGGTTATGAATTGGACTAAGCAGTGTTTGACTGCTGCCTTATTTCATTTTGTTCTGCCTATTAGTGTATCTACTTGCTTATAATTCAAGTTCAACTCTGAACTGCACAGACCCAGATATGCCATCACACATTGCTTTAGCAGATGCAATTTGTTAGGAGTTATCAGTAGAACAAACATCATAGATCCTGATCTGCCATGGTGTTTTGCAATGGTAAATCAGGGTCCATGTTTTATACATATGGACATCATTTATAAGCTGGTATTTACAGTAACTAACACCAATCTTCAGAACCTTTAGAAGCTTGATGGGAAACAGTTTAAAATTATTATTGTTTTCACCTGTGACAGTTTGGGGTCCTTATCTCATGCATTCTGTTTTTGTTGTGAAGTGTTGATATGTTGCCCACCAAAACTGGTTGAGTGCTCTGGTGGCCTTGCAGTTAGAGTGTCTGCGGGAGGGTGCAGACTTGAACCCTGGCTGAATCATACATGAAGACTTTTTTAAAAAAATGGTACCTACAGCTGTCTCACTAGGCACTTGGCCTGGTGTCAGGATAATGTAACTGGGTGGGACATGATGCCATTGTCACACACACCTAAAACTGGTTTGCTGCAACCTTTTTTCAAGGTTTATTCAGTCTTACTGTCCTGGCTCTGAATCTAATATCGTTGTACCTATTGTCACCCAGTTCACTGTTATTGTTTTTTGGGGATGAAAAATATGTCTTGCACCAAAAGTGGGTTACCGTTACATTAACCATCTTTGCAAACTTTATGTCTTAACATTATGTCACTGGAGTTGGATTGTCTTGTATGATCCAACTTCCTTACAACTCCAGATTTTGTAATGGCTTTTCCTCACTTTACTTTGTTCTGATTAGGGATCTGAATAAAACAGAATATGGTTGATGATATTGAAAAAACCCCAAATATTTATCACCATTACTAAAATCTTCTGCTTCCACCTCCTTCTTATTAATATTTTAATAAGGTACAGTTCTTTATTTTATTGGGTATCAGTTTTCATGGTTTTGTACAAGTTTTTGTTTTCACTGTACATAAATTCATGGATTTGGAAAAGGGTCTTATTTTTTACACAAAAGATCATTGTACATTGCTTTGCTGCATCCAGGAAGTCCAAGAAAACTTGTACCCCACATATAAAATGGTGAATTTATGATTCTAATAGTAGCAGCAGCAGTAGTAATGGTTAGTAGTAAATATAGTATTAATTATGTACTGTCTTGTTTATTCAGTGTTGTTTTATGTTAATTTCAGAACCTATTGTCATTCAGAAGCAGCCTTGCAGTGATCTGGAACTACAAGAGGGAGGTAACTTGCTCTTGGAGGTGGTGGCCACTGGATTCCCCTACCCCCGCTATCAGTGGTTCTGGTGTGCAGATGGTCAGGAGGACTTTGTAAAACTGGGAGGCATGACAGAAAATGTATTGCAGATTAACAGCATCAGGTACAGTACATTGAAACCCATCATAGTAGGATTGTTATAAACAGTAGATCAGGGCTCGTGTTTCGAGGATTGCGATCGCTTTCATGAGCCATCATGCTCCTTAAAGATTTCCAGATGTTGCTTAGCAAACTTCTCAGTTTTTCTCCCAGATTTCATGGCAGTTGTCTTTCACAAATACTGTTATGATGACAGGTTTCGCCGTTTTGATATTTGTTGTTATGTGCTGTAAATGATGATGTCATAAATATTTAAGGAGAGAGAATAGCTCTCCTCAACCCTACCAGGAGAGCTGTTTACAGCTGTCCTGCATTTTTCAAAACTCAAGTCCTGGGACATTAATCAATGAAGGAAAATAGAACTTCTGTAAACCTCTTTTCTCCTTTCATAAATTTAATTTCAAATTTCACCTATTATAAAAGACACCTGTCAATAAATGATTAAGTTAAAATAAAGTACTGTAAATTCTTGCAATGACCAGCACGTAACTTGAAAATTTAAAGAAATTAAAATTATTTGAATGATTCCAGAAACTCTAAGAATCCCGAAGAATGTTTGCATAATGTGAACAAGTCTTTCGTCCTAAAACTTTCCCCATGTATCATCTGTTTATTGTCGAAAATTGTAAATAGTACCTGGAAATATGAAGCAACCTCACCAAATTTTCAGCTTGTCGTAAGAAGTCATATATTTTTTGTTAAATTTTCTTTCCAGGCAATTGTACATACAAATAACAATAAATAGCAATATTCAAAAATAATTCGATCAATGAAAATGTTACTAACACCAACTGGAGGCAGCACTTTAATAAACAAATACCAATAATATGTCAGTATACCATTACAGCTATGTCAGTATACCATTACAGCTATGTCAGTATACCATTACAGCTATGTCAGCAAGCATTGCTGTGTGAACCTAAATAAGTACTGACCATGTTTTGATATATGACTTGTGTAATATTTATTGTATTGTTGCACTGAATTAAAAGCTGACTTGCTTTATATTATCACATTAATTATGTCTTTTGTGTCAAATCTAAGAAACGTGGTGGAGTAAAATAAAAGTTAAAAGATACACAATCCTACTTGTGTATGAACTAGAGATCACGATTGTGTGTCAGGTCAACTCATTCAATGGATCATTCGAACACTGTTAGAAATATAATTGCATAAGTAGACTTGTAAATTATCCTACTCTTTTACAGATGTGAGATTTCCTCAAAGATGATAAGTTTCACTGTTAGTTGTAATGACATCACGGCATCATTGTACAGTCTAATAAAACAGTGTTTAAACATTGAGTTTTGATGTTGATGGTTGTTTCACGAAATTAATGTACTAAGGTGTAGAAAAAGGAATCTTGTTTGGTTGTGAATCAGTGAGAACAAAAAGCAGTGATGTAATACACAGTATTTTTGTGTATATGTTATGGTTGTTGAAACCAGTTGGAATAATGTTAACGATAATTCAGAGGTTGTGTATCTTGAAAATAAAGTTTATTTATTGAGAAAAGCAATCAACTTCGTTCATAAAAGCAGTTTATTGACATTTATACCCACTCTTATTCAGCCATTAAACAGCACCTTTACCCCCTCCCCCGTAACATACAGTGTGATCGCATCAGTTCTGATTTTATTGGGGAGGTCTCTTGGTGACTCACACCCTTGCTGATAGGGCAGTTTATCTTTTTGGACCCATTGTGTGCAAGTTATCGAGGGTAAGGTGTAGACTTAAAATATGCATATTAATTGTTCTGGTATATCATTGGAATAACACAATTGAAACAGAGTATTATTTAACTGTTTTATTGAATATTTTATATGTCATTCCCTGTATGAATGAAACCTGAGGGCAGTGCAGTAACATATGCTACTTTGCTGTTTTTGAAGCTCATGCATACATGGGGTGATTTCATTCAGCAATGAATGAAACTGAGTTTGTTAAAGAAGATGAAATTTCATGTAGTCAGTCAAACACATTGAAATATGGGTTTTAGGATAATTAATCAATATATAAATGCAAATTTAAGATAGTTATGAAAGGATTAGCCAGAACAATTCCATCAAATGTTTAGTGATTATGATTATCTATATTTGCTGTGATGGTGGTGGTAAATTAAAACTGTGTAGCATGTGTCAGGATTATTGCAAATGTATTGTGGCCCATTGGTCTTATATTATTCTGTTTCTTTGGTAGGTACATACTGATCACATTAACATTGTGAAATTACTCTCTGCTTCCTCTGACAATGGCCTTCCTAGGAAGATGTAAAGCATCTTTACAATTACATATCATTACAGTTACATATCATGCAGATGATAGGAAGTGACTCTTGCAGATTGACTCCCCTCATTTCCCCACTAGGTGGCTACCTATACGATTTCCTGTCATAATTACAACACAGTAATTGTCTTTACTTGTACAGTGCATTTTTCATTATAACATTCAAATACAATAAAATTCTAATTTTCCTAATGAAATTTATCTGGTTTATAAGCACCATATACATTCTTTTAATGTTTGCAGAAATGCAAAAGAGTATTTTGAAGCCAGTGTAAAAGTTTGACAAATCAGAATTTTTTTGTTAGTGCTCTGGTAAATAATTTAGGAAATAACAATTGATCATTTAATTTTGAGCTTTACTGGTCATAGACCTCTTTTTTTTTCTGAACATGAGCACAAGTTTGTTATTGCTGCTTCTCCTAATCTACATGGAGGACTGACATGAAACTTTAACATGCATTTATCCCCTGGTATGGTTGGTTCTAAATGAAAAATGCTGCTGCTTGGACATCCAATATGGCTGACTTATTGACTATTTTGAAAATTTTGTTATCTCTACTCCTCTTGAGTAAATCACCATATCAGTACTGGCTTTTCATTGAAAGGCTTCTTATAATGTCTAGTTGGTCCTAATTGAAAATGGTGCCAGTCTGGTGGAAAATCATATCAACATAGAGTTTTTACCAAAGGACTTAATGTCTAGTTGGTTCTAAGTGACAATGGTACCACTCTGATACTTGCAAATATGGCTGCCATAAGAGTGGCCATCTTGAAAATCTTGTTATTGCTATGCGTTTGAAGTGGATGGTCTTATCAACCTGAGGGTTTCCACTAGAAAACATTTTATAACATCTTGATCCTAATTGAAAATGGTGCCGCTTGGGAACCAGTATGGCTGCCATAGTAGCCATCTTGAAAATCTTGTTATTGATATTCTTCCATATATTCTGCTAATATAGTCAAAAGTAAACTCATTTCATATAGTGGTCACTGTTCAGATGGACGTGAATATTAAATCATTGTGCTGACCAGAGGGCATGATTGATTGGTGGTTTCACAGCACATTAGCACATGCAAGACTATATTGCAGAGAGAATGTGTGTAACATTTCTTGCCCGGAGATAGATTCACTTAGGAAGCTGACCTGGGCTTGTCAGCAATCTATTTTTGGGCAGAATTCAAAACCAGCACTCTGTTCTTGGCCAGGATTCAAAAACCAGCAATCTAGTTCAACATGAAAAGTACTGAAATCTAGAGGTTTTTTAAAATCAGTATTAATAAAATATTTGTGCACATATGCAGTGATTCTATCTGTTTTATCCACAGAGGTATTGATTCACTTGTCTGATATACTCTCATCTGTTGTTAATCTCATACAGGCGTGATCAGGCTGGTGCATACTGTTGTCAGATTCACAACTGCGCTGAACCAGATCAGTGTAAATTGACAGACTACAGCATGGTGTGTGTCAAACCTTGCCAGGAACCACTGCCTTGTAATTTTGGTATGTAAGTCACTATAATTATGATTCATTTTCAGATTTCATTGGTATATGTTCTTGTGGAAAGTGAAATTATGGGAATTAAGGAAAAGTGAAATTACTTAACTGTTGAAACTATAGAATATTTGAATAATTGGACTTAATAACAAATTTAAGTCAGTACTTTAGATCCAGTATTCATTAAATCTAGTTTTGTTCTGATTTGGATAAATTGTATGAATTGTAACAATTTAAACTTTTGCAACCTAAAGATCAGCATCTTGACATCTCATTAATTTTGTTTTTCCACTGCTCACCAAAGGAGTTTTATCAGAACTACAGATACGAGTGAGGTAATCTAAATTGGGAAAATTATGTGGAACAAAATATCTCTGGTATTAACATGTACCATATGTAATTGCTTATAGGTCTGATCCAAGTGCAAACTGCATGGACTCATATCTGCCATCGTATAATGTGCCAGCAGATATGGATCCAAGCAGCTTGCTAGGAGTAATCAGTAGAACAAAAAACCTAGACCCTGATCTCCAGGCACATTATGCTGCAGCAGATCAGGATCTTTGTTGTTTGCGGACTGACTTGACCTATAAGCAAGTATATATGGTATTTATTGTTTGCAGTGGACCCAAGTTATAAGAGAATATAAGTAATATAAAGTCTTAAACATGAATATTGGGTCAGACTATTAATAATAAAGTGTTCCAGTTGGGATTTTATGGCTGGAGTACATTAAAATGTTGGTTTTGACGTGATCTGATGAATCAGTTATGTGTTTAACTAACAATTCGCTATTTTATATCCTTTTATTACATTTTCACTTTATTTTATTCCAGCAGTGTAAATGTATAGCTTATCATTTCATAGAGGAAGACGGTTATAGTGTCATCCTCATTGATTTATGAAGAAGTGTTAGCTTTTGCAAGCTAACTTTTGTCTTATCTGTAGTAATAGCATATTGCAAGAATAATAGAATATGTCAAATGCAGTTAGTGAGGAATAGGAAAATCCCATCCAAGGGTTAAAATATGTCGCATACAGTTAGTGTGGAATAGGAAAATCCCATCCAAGGGTTAAAATATATCACATGCAGTTAGTGTGGAATAGGAAAATCCCATCCAAGGGTTAAAATATATCGCATGCAGTTAGTGTGGAATAGGAAAATCCCAACCAAGGGTTAAAATCTATTGCATGCAGTTAGTGTGGAATAGGAAAATCCCATCCAAGGGTTAAAATATATTGCATGCAGTTAGTGTGGAATAGGAAAATCCCATCCAAGGGTTAAAATATATCGCATGCAGTTAGTGTGGAATAGGAAAATCCCATCCAAGGGTTAAAATATATCGCATGCAGTTAGTGTGGAATAGGAAAATCCCATCCAAGGGTTAAAATATATCGCATGCAGTTAGTGTGGAATAGGAAAATCCCATCCAAGGGTTAAAATATATCACATGCAGTTAGTGTGGAATAGGAAAATCCCATCCAGGGGTTAAAATATATCGCATGCAGTTAGTGTGGAATAGGAAAATCCCATCCAAGGGTTAAAATATATCACATGCAGTTAGTGTGGAATAGGAAAATCCCATCCAAGGGTTAAAACATATCACATGCAGTTAGTGTGGAATAGGAAAATCCCATCCAAGGGTTAAAATATATTGCATGCAGTTAGTGTGGAATAGGAAAATCCCATCCAAGGGTTAAAATATATCACATGCAGTTAGTGTGGAATAGGAAAATCCCATTCAAGGGTTAAAATATATCACATGCAGTTAGTGTGGAATAGGAAAATCCCATCTAAGGGTTAAAATATATCACATGCAGTTAGTGTGGAATAGGAAAATCCCATCCAGGGGTTAAAATATATCGCATGCAGGTAGTGTGGAATAGGAAAATCCCATCCAAGGGTTAAAATATATCACATGCAGTTAGTGTGGAATAGGAAAATCCCATCCATTTAAAGTTAGAATTTTTATTCTGTACATTGAAATAACTTTGCTTGCAAATTTGCTGGAATATAATCTAACTTTTCCGGTAATACATTTTATGGTTTCATACATGATCAAATTTTCTGACTTCGATGTTTTTGGAGAGTTTTGAAAAAGAAACATCTTTTGATTTAGAAATTGCATGTTTTATAATCTAAAATGTTCTTTAATTCCATTCAGTAATGGTCATATGTGAACCTTGAAAAAAGTAATTTTGTCCTGGAAATGACCTGGAAATTTATATGTACAAAAGCGCGGGAACCATGCATGACAGTAATAACATATATATTTGTTATGGTTTCATTTTCAGGAGTGGGAGTTATTGAGGGCTTGGATATCACAGCATGTAAAGCTGTGAATGATGGTTTGTACTGATTACTTTTTTGAACTTTTTATCAATAATAATAATAAGAAGAATAAAATTATTTAACGCAAATAACTAAATAGTTAAAATAAACTGATGTTCTGAGAGGCTAAACAAATGAATAATTAATTAATATTCAAGTCATAATTTATTAATAATTAATTAATATTCAAGTCATAATTAATTAATAATTAATAATTCATTAATATTTAATTAATAATAATTGTGAATATTAATTAATTAATATTCAGTATAAGTTCTTTAGCACTTTCTCACATACAAGCACATCTGGATGCCTCTTCCTCATTTTGGTGCAAGTGCATTTTGACACCTCTACCATATTTTAATATAAATGTACCTTCACACCCCAGCCATATTTCCATACAAGCACTTCTGGATACTCATGGTAAATAAATTCCATTTGCAAGCTCAATTCCTAGCACCCCACTATTAAGACTTAATCCTTTTTATCGTTATGCCTACCACTGAATTACGAATCAGTATACATTTTTGTTGCTACATTGTACGATGTGCTTTAAATGGAACATTATGCCATAAGCTGACATTATTACATTTGGGGTGGTTGGGAAAAACTGCATATTGATAAAAGTATATTTCAAGCAATAATTGACTGATTTTACATATGGTATTCATCTGTTTTAGCTATTTATAGGTGGTAACACAGTGTGCTGGAGGTTCAAGTTTTTCAAGACAATACTTCACCAGCAATAATGGTATGGGGAATAATTCAGACCATACATACAATGTGTGTTTACATTGGTTGGGGGATGTATAGATGCCTGTCACTGAGAGAACTATGAAGCTCATCGACAATGATCTTTGTTTGCTTTCCCAGAGATCAGTCTTTCCAGTATACCTAGACGGCTTCTGGTACCTAGTCATTCCAATATACAGATGACTTCTGTTACCCTGTCATCCCACTATACATATGTGTACTGGTACCCAGTCATCCCAGGATATAGATTCCATGTAGAGTCGCCATGTCTTTGATGCTACATTTGGCTTCATTGGCAACTTTCTTACTCATGGAAAAATCGGGCAATGAATATGCCTTGGAGGCTATGGCCTGAATTACTTGGGTTATTAACAGGGCAGCTCACCATTCCTTGGCCAATGTGCTGACTGCCTCTGCAAATTTTGATTTCATATGATGTGACACAAGTTTGTGCACCATGTTGCTTAAGCCACATCAAACACTGGCATTACTGATGACCCTGTTTGGCTTGCCTTTTCTTTTAGGGGGCAAATGTGAAGACATTCAGAGGCAGGCCCCTCCAGCTAGCCGCCTAATATGCACAGGTTTGCCAGCAAAGAGGGCAATATTCATGAGGCATAAGGGCTTGTAGTCAGTATCACCCCACCCATGAGGAATGAAGGTTTATAGTCAGACTTGTCCACTGCTCATGAGGTTTTAATGTGTCATTTACGCCATCTATGCATGAAAATATTAAGAAAATAAGACATGAAGGTTTGTAATTTGTTAAATATGTCTGGCCATATTGACCATACTGCACCACTGAACTGGACTGCAAGGTATCTATTGTCTTTGATATGCCATTCCAACAGCTGACCAACTGGTCCAGCTGTATGGACAAGATAGATATGATTACAGTGGTCAGGAGTCTGTTGTCTCCTTCTGTCATGCCAACCATTTATTCAGGCAGACTGCATAGCCGACAGGCATGCTGAATCGTCCATACCACTCCAGCTGGCTAGACTGCGAGGCATATGCCATCTTTTTTATGATGTTCTTTCTGCCAACCAACCAGTCCAGTCATACAAATGAGTTGTATAGGTCTTCTCTAAATCATCAATTAGACATCACCACATATGCTCACTGGTGATCCACCTGTGATGTCAGACTACTCCCTTTTCATCAGATTTGGATATGACATTCTCAGAAGCTGATGGGTGATCCAAACAGTGTCATAGATTCTCAGGATTTTGTCATCCAAACCCTTTACTCTCATTGTCCCACCTTCATGAACTAACTTCCAAGCAATCCTATGAATGGGGATGAGTTTTTTTTGCACAAGAAAATCTAGTTTTTTGCTTGTAAAGGCAGGGTTGATATTACAAAAATTGCAATTACCAATCATCTACTACACAAATTTCTGGTAACGGAGTCCAGTGGCTGCTGAGTTGAGACATGCAATAGAGATAGAACAAGTACACAATCAGTCTTGACATGTCTAACATGTACTTCCATTTTCGATTCATTTGGCCTCAGTCTAAGCCCTTGAGCAATCAGTAATTGTTCCGGTCATCCGCTATTGAGGTGGCAATGTTCCTGCATGAAATTCCACAAAAACATTCAGTGAGTTTGGTTTTTGTTTCATGATGCAAACAACCTTCCTTCCATTATTGTGTGGTACATAGTCAATATAGAGAAGTTGGACTGTATCCCTTCTCAAAATGTTGTCTATCTAGGTATGGAACCTCTAACATATAAACTTTTCATCTTCCTCCTAAATGCATTGAGAGTATCATTCATACATCAGAGAACACATCAACCAAGACATTGAAGTTGGACTTTTAGTAAGCTCACTAGACCATATATTCCAGTTCATGACATCCTGTGTGGAGGATGCGGCGTTCCTAAACAATATGCAACAGAAACAGTCATTCTTTTTAATGATATGAACAAGCTTAGTTCCCACATTTGTGGTGTAGAGAAGTTGGAAATTATCCCTTCTCAACATTTTGCCCATCTAGATATGGCACTTTAAACACATATTACCTTGACTTTCTTTTTCCAGATGTGTTTACAGTATAGCTCATGCTTTTGAGAAAGCATCAAACAGAACATTGTGTAGGTGGGGAAGTTTCTTACAGCTCATCAGCCTACTCAATGCGGGGGGACATGCTACAATACCAGTTTCTTGGACTGGGGACTTTTACTACTGGATTTGTGATGGTCAGTGACACATGGATGCTTCAAGAGAAAGCTTTTTATGTCAACCTCTTTGAAAGCCATTCTCAATTCCTTCAGCACATGGGTAGTACATATCCATGGAAACATGATCCTGTTAATTTGAGACATTTCAGTTGCAGTGGTGTATCTCTGCTAGGTGGGAACAATCACCAGACCTTTGCCTCACAGTAAGGGAATACCTTCATATGTTCTTCCAGTCACAGGTAATATTCAAGTCCAATACATTCCTGCCAGGCTTAATATCTTTGTTGACTCATTATCAAAGGATGACAACTGCTTTGTCCCTCCAAGAATCTTCCTCTGGGTTTGTGCACTTTGGGGCTGTCTAATGATTATCATTTCTTTTTCATTTTTCCCTGACCCCAAAAGCAAGGGCTGTAGATACTCTTTCAATCAGCTGGAGGTAATGTGGACTAAACTTCCCGCCATCAGTTTTGATTATTAAGATAATTAAAAAATGAGAGGCACTGACTGAAATAGCTCTGCTTGCCCTGCTTAAATGAAATATCCTGGATCAATAATCTGCTCAATTTAGCGACAGATGCACCTAGATGAGTCATAGCAACCTCTACTCTACTTTTGGCAGTTTTGTTTGCCACTATTTTATTAATGTCCAGAGAAATTCCTCCTCTACTCCTGCGCGCTTTGAGGGATGTCCTGATTGAAAAGGAGTTTGGAGCTCCAGTCATGGAGAGGATTGCAACAGTTGAAGATCTGCTGTCTCAGTACTTCATTTGCATGGCAAAGCCTCACTAAGTAGAGAACGGAATCTTGTGGGGTTTGTAGTAGCGGCAAAGAAAGTGACCACACCTCATTCATGGAAGCACAATCTTAAACCTTGGCGTGTATATAAACAAATTGTATCTTGTTGTGGTAAACTTAACACTATGAGATTTTCATCCTTTTTGTTGAGTAATCATATTTCTAGTGAGTGCCACAGGTAGGGGTAGGATTCTCAGCATTTCCCCCTCATCTTACCAACTCTCCTAAAGAAATGTATGTGACAGAATGCAAATTATTTAGTAAATTATGTTCTCCAGTAATTCTTACCTGATCACATTACAAATGATCCCTCCCACCCTCCCCTGCAATGTGAGCATCCTTTAATGTTTCACTGAAGTAAAAGCTGCTACATCCTGAGATAATATTTTAACTCTAGTGGGTTGAAAGGGATTTAACTTGTAAGAGTTGCTTCCCTTTACCTACATAAACTTCATTAGAATATGTTGAATGGTTCTTGTTTCTCATGCTATGCTGATTACAAACAACATCCATTATTAAGACATGAATTGTATATGACATGGGCAATAACTCTGTCCAAAATGAAGTAAACATGATAAACCCAAAAGGTACATCAAGGTGTAAGAGACAATGTTGTTATCAAATTCCACTGGTATATCTTGATCAGTTCTTGAGCTGATTCCAGGAAACATTTCAAGGCTACATGTGGAGACAAAAATTTGCTTGAGAGGGGCATAACTCTGTCCAAAATGGAGCACTCTAGTACAGGAAATTATCATGGGTGGGCAATTTTCATGCTTTTTGCTGTTGCCCTGAACTATAAATTTAAAGAGCCAGTGAAAAATTAGTTACACATGAGTACAACTGTTGCTGAAAATTTTTTTAACCATCTGAAAGCACATTTCATTTTATCCATGCCATTATAATGTAGTAGAACAACAAGCCCATAAAATGCTATAACTGTTCTAGAGGTTCTTGATATGCTGGCTACAACATAACAAGTGAAGATGTGAGGTTAATTACCAAGGGCACCTGGTCAGAGGAAAACTCAACCAGTGAAATACATTATACTACAAACATTATTATATATATACGACTCTATAGATGAATGCCACATGAAATCAAGTGGCTAAATTTCTGGATGCAAGAATTCTGTAAAAGGTCATTGATGGAGCAGGAGAAGATAGAAGCATGAAGACTACACCTGTCAATGCATGTTAGGCTTGATCTTGCCTGGATGTAAGATCAAGGAAGGAAGATGGTGCCTGTGTTCTAAAACTAATATGTGTGGTGGCGAGAAAACATGCAAAGATAGCAATGACTAAGCCAGGGAAAGCAAAATATTTTAGTAAATTATGTTCCTCTGATAATAATAGATTACATTACATTAGGATAACTTTCTCCTACCACTGAGACAGTTTTGTTGTCATATTTGTTGTTTGCATTGGTATCCATTTCTGAGGAACAGATACTTATATACAGTAATGAATTATAATGGCTGCATTTACCTAAAGGAGTGCTACTCTTGGTTAGCAGAAGTATGTTACAGTAACCCACCTTTTTGAAGATTTTATTAAGTTTTAGCATTTAGCTAAAGTTATTGACATTGTTGCTTGTACAGTCAAAAAACTTAATGAATGCACTCATTGGGAAGCCTAATAATAATAAGTACACCTACTAAAAATAGGTCATTCCCTCCTATTTTAATTTTTTTCTTGCTCTAGTAACCATTTTAGGTCGCTGCATCATGCACTGAAAGGGCAAATCAAATTATTCTGTGGTATTATTTTTCAGAGCGAGTGAGACCCATTATCACTCGCCATCCTGAGAGTAAATCAGCAGTTTTCCATGAAAACATGGCTCTCCATTGTGATGCCATTGGTCCAGATGACAACATGCAGTACAGCTGGTACAAAGATGATAAGCTGATTGCCACAACCCCTGTACTTCTTGTAAGCTGTTTTTCCATGTAACTCAGGACAACCCAATAACAATTTTAAATATATTTTGTGTGTGTGTGTGTGTGTGTGTTTGGTGTAAACTGAGGACATTCTTGAGATTTTGCACCAACATACTGAGGTCACACCTCGAACCGAGCACATCCTCAGTTGGAAAAATGGTAAAATCTTGCTTCTACCAACTACTGTAACCTAGAATAACATAAAATCATGATTTGTAGGAATGTCCCCATTTACACGCTTGGTGCTTGTTTGTAATTTTGGAGTGTATTGTTCTTCCAAAGCTGGTGATACACACGACCAAAACCATGTCCTTAACTGCCCAGTAGAAAACTTGTAGAGAGATCTCTGCTATCAAATTACACATTGCAAAAACATATTATCTCCTTTTAGATCCATGCATCAAATGCCAACTACTTTGTTAAACTATAAGAAGAAAAGCTGGTGCTTATAACAGTTCCTGGTATTTTTTATTAATATTTCATGCATGTGAGACAATAGTGTTGGGAAACTCGTGATACATTCATACAATACACATCCAATACAGGCAAATAAATCTACGACATGTATGAAAGAAGTACATCAAAATGCTATTGGAAATATGCAATGATTCATTGTAGAGTTGTACTGAAATTGCCTAATTATCTGACACATCCGTAAAGTTAAAACATCCTGTTTGCAACAAGATTTTACACATGTCAAGGTATTGAAAGACATCTTTGATATGCAAAATTTATTTTATGATTATTACATGAGCTATATCTGTCCCTATTTCATCATTTGCCTACTTAGTATTCAAACAGAAGAGAATAGATGTGAATCAAGTTCAAAAATCCTGTTAAGGTGAGATCAAATTATCACAACTGAATATGGAAGTTACACACACAGAACTTCAGTAAATATATAGAAAGATAAATATATTATACAGAGGTCAAAAATTTATCATGAAGATGATCAGTCCCAAAATGAAACATTTAAATACAGCAATATGTTTTTCATTATCGTGCTCTTATGACCTGCGACTGCACTTGCAAGCAATCATAAACTGTTGAAGGCATTAAGTGTTCTTTTAAATGTATATACTTGCTTCAGTTGGTGATTAGATGACTTTGCTGAACATATCATGAATTATCGTTGTATTGATAGTTCTGTTGTAAATGAAGTCTTATTAAAACAACACACAAAATGTAAACATAAGGCATCAATCTTGTTGTTTTCCCAAATTTAAAGAGGTTTTTAACAATAGTCAAATGCTGAGGATGTTCTACTGGACCAACTTTTATTTATAGCTTAAAAGGACATTTATTTAGAGCTGCATTAGACTGTAATATTCTTAATCATTTAGTCTTTTTTCAGTATGTTTTACATGGAAGGCATACCAAAAAAACAACTTTAAAACTTCCAATCAGCGATACAAAACACCTTTACAAGGTACCTTGAATTAACAAATATATAAACTAAGTGATTTGGATGGTGAGCTGGGAGAAAGAGAGAGAGAGAGATTGTATGTGTATTATGCAGTGAAGGTATTACTCTAAGAATAGGAACATTTCTGGGTCATAACCCCAACTAGATTTTAACTACTTGGCTGTTGTCTGGACATTTTCTGCTTTAGAAATAGATTACACTAGCATGTGTTGTATAAAAGTTGATGGGATTTGGCAGAGACACTTAAAAGACTCATTTCATGTGTAAGTTGGTAACACTTTTCTTTCGAAAAGGAACTACATTCTTATTGAAATATCTACTGGCATCTTCCGTTTGCTTGACATTGTATTAGTAAAGCCTCAGCCTTAAAATACTGGTGACCTGTGACAATTGTAACATTGCCTGCCCAGATGAAAAATCACAAAAAGAATAACATTCTCCAT
Organism: Sinohyriopsis cumingii; assembly: GCA_028554795.2. Taxonomy (NCBI): domain Eukaryota; kingdom Metazoa; phylum Mollusca; class Bivalvia; order Unionida; family Unionidae; genus Sinohyriopsis; species Sinohyriopsis cumingii. Next base: position 119,753,407 of record CM068827.1, read on the forward strand.
TAATTCTCTGAGGTTGATCTCATGAAGATATGATAGCTCACTGAAAGGAAATCTTTCTCCACATCAGAATGACCCCCAAATTGCTGTATAGAGTCACTATAAATGCAAACACCATGAGAAATGGTGCATAATCAAAGGACCAAAAGGCTGGTTCAGTTAATCACTTCCTCTTGAATGGTTTAAATTAATGATCTCTCTGAGGAGTACAATTAATTCATTTTATTTCAGTGGCCTATATCAGTGTCCTCTTTGAAGAGTAAAAGTGATTCATTTTGTTTGAATGGCTTGTCTTTCATAATGCTTATAATTTATTGTCACTGATACACAAAAAATGTGCTTTATCTTTCTTTTCAGATCGATAATGTAACTGAAGAAGACTATGGTAATTACTGGTGCATTGTGCGGAACAAATATGGTGATACTCAGAGCAAAATTGCAGAAATTATGCCAAGACCAGGTTTGTACAAACTTAGACTTATTGTGTAGCATGCACTCTAGTGCACTTCAACTGCTTTGAAAAGTGTGTACCATTGTCTGTCATTTATATAGAAAACTCCTCATTGAACTGTATCCATTGATTTGATAAATTATAAAAGATTCAGCTTTGCTGCCCCAACCTTTCTATTCATTTGACAATGAAAGTCATCATTGCCATGTCCACATGTCAGCCACATACATAACTTGTCTTATTCATCATGAACATTTATTTGACATGACATTTTTGATAGGAATTTTGATAAAGCAAAGCCAGCTGTCTGTCTTCCTGACAATAATTTTGTCACCAAAAGATAACTTTACTGGTAATCATTGGATTTATGGCCCATGATTGCTTGTCCTCCATTTTATTGTTTCCATTGGTTAACTTTACCATGGATTTAAGCCATATTTGGCATGTAGCTTTTTATTGATGAGACCTTGGGTGAGTTTGATTTCTAGCACTCCATTAGAGGAGCATTGGTATCTGATTTTCTTTCCTCCCTGTTTTAGTTTCTGTGGCATAACTTTATTAACAGACATGACTTTTCTGTTTTAAAGTGGAATTCCACTTTTCTCCTGGCTTGAATGAGATTTTTCTTGATATAGTCTGTTTTTTTATATAATCTCCAATCCAGTTTTAAAAAACAGTCGGACCAGTCCCATTCCGCAATGACCCTTGTATATTATTTGTTCCATATATTAGTTAGCACACAACTCGTAAAGAGCATTCTGATTTGTCAAATGTTTAAATTTATCCAATGAATCTTCATGTAATGGAAACTGATGGCAATGGAAAGAAGAAGCAAGTTGTTGAGAGAGAGAGCATGACACAAAAAGTTTAGATAAAGGTTTTAAAAAGTATGGAAATGGGAATGGTTGGAGCAAAAAGTTGATGGAAATTTAGTTGGTCAGTTTATATGAAAACTAAACATTGAGGACTGGCATTTTGTGACCTCTGCAAGAGAGATTTGAATTATGTTAATCATGGTTGGAAGCGTTTGGAACAGCACCTACAAAAGAAGCTGCATACGGAAAAATCAAAGCTCAGAAGGCATCTGGGAAAAGTGCAGTTAATTACTTTTAGAAGAAAGATTTCTTGCATGAGAAAACATGTAACCCTCAGTCAGAATATGTGTACTGCATGTTGCCAATACAAGCATCAGCTTGAAGAAAAAAGGCTTTCATTGAGAAGGAAAAGTAACGCTTGCACATTGACCCAAAATAGCCAGTGGTGACAAAAAGGAAGGCTAAATAAATCTTTGCCAAAGCCGCAAAAAGAGCTCAACTGGCATATCAACAGGTTGTGTCAAATGGAGAAAAAGACGAGTGAATCTATGGGATCATTTGTATATAGTTGATGTACTTGGGTGTTTATTTTACAGATTTGTTTTGAAAAGAGAGAAGTATAATATATTTGCTGCAAAAATTTAGAAATTTACACTGACATGCACATGAAATAATTTCAGCATCAGTAGTAGTGGAGAACAAATTCATGTGACTATAAATATTGTGAAATTATTGAAGTAAAGTTGAACATTTTTGGTAAGTTTATTAGTTTTTCAGATTATTTGTGTTTATTTTATGATTATAAGTTGCACAAGGAGTATTTTTTTTAAATGAGTAAAATGCGTTTTTGGCCAATGTCTTCAAACCCCTAGACTCTCAGATTGGGGGCACTGCCCCTCGGGACCCCATTGGGGGAGGACTCCCAAACCACCTTTAAAATTTGTTCAGCTTTTTTTATGGAAGACCAAAATCATGTCTGATTAAGAAAAGTTTTATTCTAAGTGTAATATACACCTCTGCTTTGATACTTTCATAAGACCTTGACATGCTTTTATTTCTGTTTATTCTGCAACATCACACATGCACACACAGACACACACACAGAATACACACACACTTCATTGTCCAAATTTAGCATGCAGTTTTTTTATTGAGGAGACCTTCAGTGACTATAATTTCCAGCTTTCCACATTATCATCTGGAAGAGTTATGACTCTGGATCGCCTGGCCTCCTGACTTTGGTTTCCACAGCATTACTTTACAAAGGATATATAGATTTCAATCAAGTTTGGTATGTACCTCTGTGTTATTGGTGCCTTAATTGACTTGGATTTCCCACATTCCACATCTTTGTTGGCAGAGTTATGGACCCTGAATAGCCATTCTCCTAACTTTTTATGTCCATCATAAGTTCCTCTGTTCAAAACACTGCAGGGCAAATTATAATTAATGGGGCTGTATGTGATGCATCTATACTAATAGCTCTCATTGGTTTAGGATTTCAATTCTGTTACAAACAAAAGTAATCAATTTACTGTATTTCCACCATTGTATTGATCCATCAAGCTCTGTGTTATTATCAGTTGGTCCTTGAATCAGTCATTAATTGGTTATATATCAGTACTGTATAATGTCTCTGGTGTTGGAGAAAAACTTCTTTCAATCATTTGACTGACGGATTGCTCGAAGTGATTCATGCAATCACTTGGAGTTAAAACAGTTAAGATTTCACTGTCTTTGTCTTGATGCAACCTTAGTTTGACCGTAGTTTTGTAAACAGTTCCTGTAAATGAATTTTAAATAAACCTTTTCAGAATAAAACAATTTCAGTCAACATATTTCCTCGAAAAAACTCAGACTACAGGTTTGTAGAGAAATAGTCCTATTAAAGAGAGATAGCTTATTAAAATGAACATCTACTTTTATTTTTCTTTCAGGTCCCTATGTAATAAAAGCAGATGTGAATGGTACGTATCTATACGTTATTACTGCATCGTCAAAAATGTGTATGTATAGTTACTGTATCATCAGAAATATGCATACATAGTTACTGTATCATCAAAAATATTATGCATGGTTACTGTATCATCAAAAATATGTATACTTAGTTACTGTATCATCACAAATATGTATATATAGTTACTGTATCGTCAAAAATGTGTATACATAGTTACTGTATCATCAAAAATATGTATACATAATTACTGTATCATCAAAAATGTGTATACATAGTTACTGTATTGTCAAAAATGTGTATACATAGTTACTGTATCAGCAAAAATATGTATACATAGTTACTGTATCATCAAAAATATGTATTTATATGACAGATAAGTCTGCAATCTTTTTGCAGTTATTCCATGAGCTGTAAACTGAGTCAGTTTAATTTTAGTTTATTTTTGTTCTACTGGTTATAGACCAGAAGAACTTATGGGTTGTCCAGTTGTCTATCATCCATCTATTGGCATAAGTTTGTTATTGCTACTCCTCCAAGGAGGATTGCCAGGAAACTTTACACACATTTATTGCAAGTTGTGTTGGTCCTAAATGAAACTTTTTCTGCTTGGACATCTTAAAAATCTTGATATCACTGCTCCTTCCGAATGGATGGTCAATCACTTTTCAATAAAAATCTTGATATCACTGCTCCTTCCGAATGGATGGTCAATCACTTTTCAATAAAAATCTTGATATCACTGCTCCTTCCGAATGGATGGTCAATCACTTTTCAATAAAAATCTTTTTAAATGCCCAGCTGGTCCTAAATGAAAATGGTGCTGATCTGATTTCCATAATGCTGCAATGCAGACATTGTGAAAATGTTGTTATTACTACTCCTCCTGAATGGAAAGTCGGATCAACATTAGGTTTAACTTGAACACTCGTAATGATGTCTACATGGTTCTAAATAAAATGGTGCTAATCAATTCCACTTGCTACAGTAGCTATTTTTAAAATTATATGATTGCTAAAATGCAGTGAAAAAGAAGTGATCTATCTTGAAATTTTTTAAGTTCTTTTTAGCCGGTTGGGCATCAGTTCCTTTGAGGGACTCGTCTTTTGTTTTCCTTTGAAAGCACTTTTACAGTTTAATTGTGGTATGATTATTTGATTCAGTTATGGGGGTCAGAAAATTACAGTTTATACTTGTGAGTGCAGTCCCATTATCTGGGTGTAGAATAGTAAATTGCACACAAGTTCATGCGAAAGTTGTGAAAACTGGATACATCACAGCTGTTTCCATATGGTATCATGTATGGTACCTTGTGTTGCATGAGAAAATGTATTGCCCAATTTCTGAAATTTAGATAAAGTTGAGTTCCTTCTATATTAATATCACTAACTTCTTGCTGTTTTCCTCCATTTATGAAGACCAGATGCATTTGATTGGGGCCCCGAGTGGCCAAGTGGTCTAAAGCGCTCTCTGTTACAGATCACTGCCATCTTACCTCTGTCTGCATGGGTTTGAGTCTCGGATTCGGCCAATGTGGGTATGTGAGAAAGCTTGCCAGTAGCTTCTCGAGGGTCGATGGTTTTTTGTGGTGATTTCCCGGGTTCTTCCTCCACCGTTAATACTGGCCGCCATGTATAGCCTATCATGTGCTGAAATAATGGCGTTAAACCCTACAACAACAACAACAGCATTTGATTCACCCACAAAAGTTTAAAACCATCATGGTATTAAAGTCATGTTTTGAAATGGTTTTACCAGCAGATGTGCACAAGCTTAAACCCATTTTCCCCTTTTCCAAAGGATTAATCAAAGTTGGTCACCCCTTCAGGGTTATACCACTTTTCTTGGGTATAATCAGTTTGTTTTCAAGGTTGATCACCCCAGCAGGGTTATACCACTTTTCTTGGGTATAATCAGTTTATTTTCAAGGTTGGTCACCCCAGCAGGGTTGTACCACTTTTCTTGGGCATAGTCAGTTTATGTTCAGATAGCCTTGGTTGTAAATTGAATGTAAACTGATGGAAGAATTGTACAATACAGTAGATGGTTTGAAAGACCACCCCTTCTGAAGAAGAAAAAATAATGGTCTCTCAAGACAGGTTGTTTCTGGTGACAGGTCATAAACTGTATAATCAATAAATCTGTGCATGAAGGTGGTCTCTAATAGCATTGGTCTCTTAAGACAGGTTTTACTATATTATTTGAAGCTGTTATAGAAGAAACTATATCGTCCTGTTTTCAAGAAGTTTTCATTAATGCACATGTTTAGATGCAGCAGCAGGTACTGTATGGAAAGCCATTTGAAACACAGCTCTCATGTTAATCAAGCAATTGGAAAATGTGCAAGTAGTTTTTGCACTGAAATAAATGAAAACCTTAATATTCATAGTAATTAGAACTTGTGTCTATTTTAAAATTGAAGTGAAAGAAATATTGAAGTCATTTTTGAAACAAACTGGTCAGCACATTTGTTGCATCACACCTTTATGTAAATTTTCACACTTTCTGGAAACAAATTAGTCAATATTTATTACATCTAATTTCAAATTTTTTAAACTATTCATTTTTCCAATTGAGAAGGGGTATTTTTCATATTTGAATATATAGCTGTGAATGCAGTTTCAGGAGTTAGCCTTCTATTTTGCCTAGTTTGATATAGCATTATGATGATACTCAAATACGATTGTGAGGCAAACAAATTCTGCTTGGTTATCATTTTGACCTTTGACCCTTTGCAAATTCAGTGTGACTCAAGAGGCAAGATATGTTGGGTCAAGATGTTAGAGTAAAAGTCACTGCTCATTCAATTTTTTTACTTTAATTACTGTTGTACTGACACATAAATAAATGACCAGTCAGCTCTACTCGCAAACTAATTAGGCTTTTGAATTGAATATTAAGGTGATACTGTCTTCTTAATTTCAGATATAATCATCATTTCTAATCCCAAGTCTTGCACTGTGGTGTTTGGGGGCTCTGTGATGTTTCATTGTGTGGCACAGTGCAGCCAACCTCTCGGATATCAGTGGTATAGAAATGGAAGGCCAGTTGAAGGTAAATGAGTCTCTAATTATCCTTTTTTTTCTGACTCTGCTAGTTGAAGACCAGAAGAGTTTATGTGTCTTTTGTCAACCCACATCCATCTGTCATACAAATGTCGGCAGATCTTGTTACTCTTACTTCTCCTAAACTAGTAGAAACCTTATACTGCTCCGGTGGCCTAGTGGTTAGAGCATCCGCCTTGGATGCAGGAGGTCATGGTTTTGATCTCTGGCCAAGTCATACCAAAGATTTATAAAAATGGTACTAACAGCTGCCTCACTTGATGCTCAGCATTAAGAGGTTAGTGTCTGGACTAGTCAGCCTGGTATTAGGATAATGTGACTGCGGCATGATACCTCAGTGCTAGACATCACTGTAAACTGTCACACTGCAGACATCATAGCGATAAGCTACACTAAAATTCCAAATCACACACACACACACACACACACACACGTACACACAGAAACCTTATTTTGAAACTTGATATAGAAATTTTTCTAGATCTCTAGACATACATTATAGCCACATGGGATAGCCACAAGTCTAGGAATTAATTCAGTCTTATTAAAATGAGATCTCTACTTCCTATGTGAAGATCTGAGAGCGACTGCTTAGGGATCATGTTCTGGTGACTTATGTTATTACAGGGATTGCTAATTTCCTCAGCCAATCAAATGAAGTCTTGAATTTTTGTGTTTGAGAGACTGACATACATGCCAACCATTACGCTTTTGGCGTAATCATTACACTTTTTTTCACTAAATTACGCCTTACGCATAAATGTATTCGGAAATGTGTTTTCCCCTTATAAAAACTTAATAATTTGTTTTCTTATTTTTATTAACTTTCCATTAATCCCACAGACCATATTCTAGAAAAGATTGCTTCTGTGTAACTACAACATAAGAGTACGCTTGTCTGTAGACTTGCATGCACTTTCCTAACAGTATTATGTTCAATTTATAGCAGCTGACCTATTTCCAAGAAACATGCTGGTTTCTAATTACAGACTTTTGACCTCGGATTCTATTTACAGCAGCTGTATGGCTTAGTGAGGAGAGAACAGACTGGTTTTCCTACTTGTAATTTTTGCTCACATATTCTTTGTTCTAATTCATATCTGGTACAGAACCAGTCTGTAGGTATTTGGTGCTAAAAGTCAAGTCAAATTTATTCTAGTTGATGTGTTTGTTAGAGCAAAAATGTTTTTCAAATAATTTCACAGATGGATTAGGAAAAGACAAAAATAACGATTCAGAGATGAATACATTACACAATACAGCATTCCATTCTAGGGCAGCTTCACGCCCCTTGCAGGCTGTCTGGAAAGGATTTTAATATTGGTCATGGTGGTAAAACATAGAAACCTTGATATAGCTGGTTTTACTAACTCCAGTAGTAAGGTAACTTCTTTTTTACAGCAGAACTAAATTGTGGACATGAATTTTATAAATGCAGAGGCGTCATATACTGAGTTCTTATTAGAACACGGACTATCCCTAGCGGTAGAAGACTACATTGGTCATTTGTTCAGATGGATGTTTCCTGATTCCAAAATTGCAGAAAATATGCATGTGCAAGAATAAAATCATCAAATATTGTTAGGTGTTTAACAGAAGATACTTCACTTAAAATTGCAGAAGCCATGAAAATTGGGCCGTTTAGTATTGCAACAGACAGGAGTAGTGATTATGATGAAAAAAGTTGTACCCAGTCTGTGTAAGAGACTTTGACAGCAAAAAGGGCAAAGCCAGGGTGCTCTTCTTTCATTACCTGAATTAACAGTAGATTCCACTGGAGACAACATTTTTTTATTTGCTTGATAATGCTTTGAATAAATAAAAGTTGGAAGAACTATATGGGGTTTTCAGCTGATACTGCATCAGTGATGACTGGAATTCATAAAGGAGTTGCATTCTGTATTTTGAAAAATGTCTCCAGCATTGTACATATCAGGCTGTCTCTGTCATATGATGCACCATGCTGCAGGAAAAGCTGTTGATAAATTAGAAGGAGAACTCTGAAGTATCAAGTTGGCACTCTACCTGACAATGTACTTCATGCAGACAGAGTTGATTTTTTTCATCTTATTTGCCAGCTAAAAGACCCAATAACTGGATGTTATAAATTTCCTCTTCTTTATCAGGTTATGAAAAAAATATTGGTTCTTTACCATTTTAATACTGACTGTGAGAGATTGTTCAGTATTGTTCACAAAAATAAAACTGAATTCAGATCTAGGCTCTGTAACCCAACACTTAATGCTGTACTGGTGTGCAAAACATTCATAGACTCAGCTGGTACAAAGTGTTTTGAAATGCAATATGAGAGTCTGTTGCTTTTTAAAGCTCAAAGTGTTATATACAAAAACTTGAAGCAATAATAGATGTTAAAAGTCCAGAGGGGTAAATAAATCATTTTGTAAATATGCTCATTGAATTTTTGTCATGTTATATGTGAGTTACTCTTTATCTGCTTGGATTACTCTTTTTGTCCATTTGGATTACACTTTTTCCTCGCCAGTGGTTGGCATGTATGGACTGAGCATTATAGTTGGAGAGCATCAAAGTGTGCCAAACAATCTGATTCACTTTCAGGTTTCTGAAAGCTGCATTTACATTCAATTTGGCTAATTTAATCCTCACCAGAATGTGGCCCTAAGGGCTAATTTAATCGTCACCATAATGTGGCCCTAAGGGCTAATTTAATCATCACCAGAATTTGGCCCTAATGGCTTATTTAATCATCACCATAATGTGGCCCTAGGGCTAATTTAATCGTCACCAGAATTTGGTCCTAATGGCTTATTTAATCATCACCATAATGTGGCCCTAGGGCTAATTTAATCATCACCAGAATGTGGCCATAAGCATTTGCTGTCAGACCTTCATGTAGGATGGTGAAAATCTGTTTTTAATCAGATTGAGAATTGATTATTAGCAACATGGAATCAGTAAGATGCTGATGTTCATTTACTGCTTAAGTAATTTCATATTCCCCATTACCCCTTCATCTCCTGCTGTCCTTCTGCCATATATACACGCTTATAAGTCAAGTCCAACTGCATACTACACAGGCCAGACCTGCTGTGGCATAATGTATCAACTGATCTGGGTCTTTGCAGTTTGTTTGAAGCAATAACTAGAGTAGACAACATGGACCCTGATCTGTTGGTACATTATGCAATGCCAGATCAGGGTCTGTGTTGTTTTCAGTTGGACTTGACTTATAATTGAGTATATGCAGTAATGCAAGTTCCATACATTTTATTTGGTCTTTGTTTTCATAAGCTGCAGAGCTAATTATGATAGTACTGGTATAATAATAAAGTGCACATGCCCTGAATTTATAATTTTCAGACTGTAATCTTGAAATGAAGAATATCACAAATTAATGTCTTTGGAGTGCCAGGCAGTATTGCCAAGCCTGCCATGACTGTGGAAGGTAAATCACTGAGCAGCATTAAAACAAACTTACTGACATCGGGTCCACCATACACAGATGTCATGTAAAAATAAGTACAAAATAAGTTCAATGTACACTGAAAGAATTCATCTACACTCTGATTTTATTCATTTTAAACAGGTATGAGAATTTTTTGTATTGATCTGAACTCTGCATTTTGCATTCATGATTGTATATTATACTGACCAACAGTTCACAGAAGTATTTGAAGGACAAAGGGGTAATTAAATTTACAGCTATTTTTTGGACTGCATATATATATTAGGGATGCCAAAAAATCATTTTATGGAACAAAAAAGCACTATTTAAATATAAATGTTTGTTGTCATTTAGAGCATATTTTGAGTGTATTCTGAGACCAATGTTCAGAAATAGGAATTCTGGGTTGGTGTGGAGGTAATGTTTTTTTTACTTTTGATAATTAATTTATAGATTTAAAATCAATGCTGCACCTTTGAAATATATTATGATAACTGATTTATCATTCTGCCTAATAGTGTGCATCTTGATTTGCTATTCGTACAGTAAATCAATGTGTGTTTTGAAATTTGATATACATTCATCCTGCTGTCTAGTTGTTCTTAAATGAAAATGATGTCCCTGGAATATTCATCAAGGTGATCATCTTGAAACTCCTCATAATACCATTCAATTGGAAGACTTTTGTTTCTTGCAATGAATGTGGCAAAAGGTGAGGCATTACATTCCCAACATCAATCTGCCTGGTTTGCTTCACCAGTTTTGCTAAAATAAATATCAAAGGTTTGTAGATCTTGTTTGAAATCAGTGGATTATGATTAGAATTTGTTCACAAATGCATAAGTGGGAAAGGAACATTCAGAGAGTCATAAGACCAAGGAGATCAAAAATATAGATAACAGTTTGAAACTCAAAATTTTGGATGGGTGGTCAGTGTATACAGTTTTGGGATTTATCATTACTTTATACTGTTGTCATGAATGAATAGTTATCAGACATAGGAAAGACATTCTGTGTGTCTAGGGCTTGGCATTGGAGTTTGAATTAGACATAGTAAAGACGTTCAGTTAGTCTGGGGGTTGGCATTAGAGTTTGAATTAGACATAGGAAAGACATTCTGTGTGTCTAGGGGTTGGTATTAGAGTTTGAATTAGATATAGGAAAGACATTCAGTTAGTCTGGGGGTTGGCATTAGAGTTTAAATTAGATATAGGAAAGACATTCACTTTGTCTAGGGTTTAGCATTGGAGTTTGAATTAGATATAGAAAGACATTCTGTGTGTCTAGGGTTTGCATTGGAGTTTGAATTAGACATAGGAAAGACATTCAGTTTGTCTAGGGTTTGGCATTAGAGTTTGAATTAGATATAGGAAAGACATTCTGTGTGTCTATGGTTTGGCATTGAAGTTTGAATTAGACATAGGAAAGACATTCAGTTAGTCTGGGGGTTGGCATTAGAGTTTGAATTAGATATAGGAAAGACATTCAGTTAGTCTGGGGGTTGGCATTATAGTTTGAATCAGACATAGGAAAGACATTCAGTTAGTCTGGGGGTTGGCATTAGAGTTTGAATCAGACATAGGAAAGACATTCTCTGTGTCTGGGGGTTATCATTAGAGTTTGAATTAGATATAGGAGAGACATTCAGTTTGTCTGGGGGTTGGCATTTGAGTTTGAATTAGACATAGGAAAGACATTCTGGATGTCTGCGGGTTGGCATTAGAGTTTGAATTAGACATAGGAAAGACGTTCTGTCTGTCTGGGAGTTGAATTATTTTATTTCAGGTTCTGTTACTGTGCATAGAGTAACATGATCCACTTAAGATGGCAGAATTCCTCTCCTGAAGCAATCGTGCAATGTCTCACATGCAACTCACATTATGGTTGGTCAGCAGTTAACTGCAGTCACTGATAAGCAGTTAGTGATTGACAGTTTTCACTTGGTTATTGGTTTCCTTTTAGTATTGGTAGTTTTATTATTGTGGTTAATTTACTCCCAAATGTATAGGAGTTTATTAAGAAGTTGAAGTATAAGACCCTTTTTACAATCGCCAGTTGGAGTATCCCCTGCTTTATCCTCTGTGGCAGGAGCATATTGTCAATGAAAACTGAGAGCAGTGTGACACAAAGAACACATAGAAACATTGCGTGATGCTGTTGTATATGTTAGAAGATTCAACTTGAAATGATCATCCATTTTGTTCATTGTTGGGTTGTAATTTTAAATCCGTTTAGTTTTAATAGTTCGTTCTTGTCTTTAGTACAGGCGGTATACACCCTTTGCCTCACCTTTTATCTGTGAGATTATGTATAACATGTGTTACCTTTGATTATTGGTGATTATGAAACCTATCTGTTGGGGACAGAGCATGTTGGCCTTACCTCTGTACTTTGTCAGCCTTCGTTCTTATTTTTACCCAATAGCTTGAACTGGACTGGGTCGATTTAATCCAGCTTTATATGCTGATGAATGAATGTGATATTAGGGTTGAGTTGCTGTTGTTTTTCTCCAACACTGACCATCTTTATTTAACAAATTATTGAGTTTTGATATATTATTGAGTTTTGATATATTATTGAGTTTTGATATATTATTGAGTTTTGATATATTATTGAGTTATTTCCGTTTATGTCACATTTCTCCAGATTGACTGAGCTCACATAGGCAGAGATTTAGTTTTATTTTCTCTATATCATGAATCATAAATAATTTTTATGAATCATATACTTCCGTTAAAAAGAAAAAGAAATTGAATAGTTTATAGCAATGGCTTAAGGAAATTTTACTTGAAAGATTCATACAAAGAAGTCATCCAAGAGTGTTGGCATAGAAAGCTCAGTTTGTTGAGCATTTGGAAAGAATTAGATTGGTCTGGGGTTTAAGTCCTAGTCTGATTGTACATTTTCTTTTGTGACATGTTTCTTAACCATGGAACCATATTTATACTTAAAGGATGAGGGAGTATGTTTTAGCATCCACATGTTGAATTACCAATGGTGCTAAAAAATTTCTGTGAAAAATTAAGGGAAAGTGTCACAGGAACTGGCTTGTTATGTCAACTTTTTGAAATACTCATTTGGGAGAGCATTGTAAGATGATTGCAGGTTGTAGATGCAGTTCAGCTGTTGTAGATGCAGTTCAGCTGTTGTAGATGCAGTTCAGCTGCATATCCTTTTCCTCTTTTTAATCTCTGTAATGCACTTTTTGTTTCATTTTAAGGTGCAACAAATCCAAAGTTCTGTCTGGAACACATTCAAGATATAAGCATGGATGGTGCTTATGTATGTGCAGTTTATCTTCTTGACAATCCCAGAATTCAGCAGCTTAGTATGGTCGCTGACCTCAAAATCAAAGTGCCAGATGTTCGTGATAACATAGAGTACAATCGTAAGTGTCATTCTTTGCCTACATACAGATTTCATTCTTATGCTGTACATTCAGTGATGTATTAAGAGCACTGTTGTTTGGATAATGATGGTTTAGAGAAACTCAGATAAATGTTTTACATAGAAACAACAAATTTATGCAATTTTGAATCAAACAAGACACGTAAATTTTTTGTTGCAAATGGCTGTCTTATAATCATTAATTTGACATAACTTTAAAATATGATTTTATTACATCAGGCATACTATAATTGTTAATTTCTCTAAATCAGAGTCAGGATTTATTCTGTTTGATGCATCAGTATTTTGATAAGTGAAATTTAGTTTTTGAAAAATATATAAAATATAAAAAGAAAATGTGGTCATTCAGTGTAAATATATTCTTTGTTTTATTGTAGTCATGGTTATGCTGTGTATTGTAATGTGTTACACTAAGAACTGACAATAAGCTAAGAACTGTGACAATTAGCTAGAACACATAGATAAACATTAATCAGTCAGAACACACAGATGGTCATTAACCAGTCGGAACACACAGATGGACATTAAACAGTCAGAACACACAGATGGACATTAAACAGTCAGAACACACAGATGGACATTAAACAGTCAGAACACACAGATGGCCATTAAACAGTCAGAACACACAGATGGTGATTAACCAGTCAGAACACACAGATGGACATTAAACAATCAGAACACAGAGATAAACATTAATCAGTCAGAACACACAGATCGACATTAAACAGTCAGAACACACAGATGGTGATTAACCAGTCAGAACACACAGATGGACATTAAACAGTCAGAACACACAGATGGTAATTAACCAGTCAGAACACACAGATGGACATTAAAAAGTCAGAACACACAGATGGCGATTAACCAGTCAGAACACACAGATGGACATTAAACAGTCAGAACACACAGATGGCCATTAACCAATCAGAACACACAGATGGCCATTAACCAGTCAGAACACACAGATGGACATTAATCAGTCAGAACACACAGATGGACATTAACCAGTCAGAACACACAGATGGACTTTAACCAGTCAGAACACACAGATGGACATTAATCAGTCAGAACACACAGATGGACATTAATCAGTCAGAACACACAGATGGACATCAACCAGTCAGAACACACAGATGGACTTTAACCAGTCAGAACACACAGATGGACATTAACCAGTCAGAACACACAGATGGACTTTAATCAGAAACACACAGACGGACTTTAATCAGTCAGAACACACGGATGGACATTAACCAATCAGAACACACAGATGGACATTAACCAATCAGAACACACAGATGGACATTAACCAATCAGAACACACAGATGGACATTAACCAGTCAGAACACACGGATTGACTTCAGTCAGTCAGAACACAGGGATGGACATTACAGTCAGAAAACACAGATGGACATTAATCAATCAGTGCATGCATATGCACATTAGCCAATCACATTAGCCAATCATAATACAGTTGTTTCTGTCTGTAAAGACCATCATTGCACTGCTCGTACATTACAGGTAAAATCACGGATCCCATCTGATTGGTTGAATTGTTTTATTATTGATATTGTTTTCACTAAATTTCAGTTATTGGCTAATGGATTTTACATAATTAAATGCCCTGTTTTTGTGTTATGCACACTGTTATGACAGAATTATGTTGGAATATATCTTGTTATCATGTGATGTACTTCTTAAGCTTGCATGAACTGCGATACACAGAAGGAGCAAAGCATGTTCACAAAGGTAAGGAATGATGTAATCTACCATTAGTTTTGGTGTGGGCTAGGGAAATCCCACCCAAAGGATCATAATTTGTGGACATGAACAAAGGCTTTTCCAAGTTATTTTCCACACATTAATACTCAATGGATGGAATTTACCTATACCACATCACTGTACATAATTGATTGTTTCCCTCACATTTTCAGATGGAAAAGGTTGGTTAGAAACAAATGGAGCCCATTAAGCTCAAGAAAAGTCCTTATTGGACAAAATAACAGTTTGAAAAGCCTGCATTGGTCTGCATAAACATGGAGACAGTTTAAAAGCATAAATATTTCTTAAACTGTGAGATTAAACCAATAGAAAAACAGTTGAGAGCCTTGTTTTCATTGATTCAGTGATGTAATAAAAGCAACACAGCAAAAATGCACCAATCAGATTGTGGATGATGGTCAAGAAACCCTGCATTAGTGTTTCATATTGAAAAATTGCTCTCTGCATGAGGGAATGAAAATGAATAATAAACTAGCAGGAATCATTCCAGTACAGACTTGATGGAAACCATTGCAAATGTCCAATATATTTTAGACACATGCTACAAGGCAGAGAGTGAAATTATAATGTTCTGATTTCCATCCATCCATCCATCTGTTAACCAATTTCATTTCTGAACAATAACTCAAGTTGGAATATTAAAGAAAGTGATCAAGTTTAGGGGTCAAAGGTCAAGGCCACAGGGACAACAAAATTTAAAATGGTTTCCATGCAAATAACATTAGTTCTGCATCACATATCTCAACCAAACTTTGTGGATATCTTTAACTTGGGTAAGGACAAAGTCTCTTGATTTTAAAGGTCAATATCATTGTGACTGAAAGAAGAAATATAGTTTCCACATAATAACATTTGATCTACATCATAGACCTTTTTAGCTTGCACATGGTATAAGGAAGAAGCCTATTGAATATGCACTTAAATGTTAAAGGTCACTGACTCAAAGAAGAAAAATGGTTTCTGCACAAGATTTCAAATGTTGACCATATACCATCACCATGGTCCTGTAGCTAGGATTTACTGGAGTAGAATACACTTTGTAGCCATTTCCAAGCTTAATAAATAATTACTGATGGTAGGAATGATAAACTCTGTTTAACTGGATCTTTGTTCTAATTACTGGCTCATTCACATTTTGAAAACAACACATTGAGTGAATTCTCAGATACTTTGATCCTATAGCTGACATTACAGGCTGACTTGAATATGGCTTTCCTGCTAATTGAGAACAGAGTCTTATTCCAGAATGTTATTCACCCTAGATGCTTTCAGGGACTGTCCTTAGAGAGACAGATGGATAGATAGATCTGGTGAACATGTATTGCAGTATATTCACAAACGTTTTGATGTACATGTAGTTTGTTTTAGATTTAATGTCATTTCTCAGCACAAGATAGGATGTACATGGCAGTCATTATAACTGGTGGAGGAAAAACCCGGGAAAACCCTGGGGAGAACCACTGACCCACAGGAAGTGATTGGTAAACTTTCTCACAGACCCACAATGGCAGAGCACTAGTCACGAACCTACTAACAGAAGTGAGATGACAATGATCGATAAAGGCACCCTATGGATGTAGTAAAAGTGTTAGTTGGATGAGTTATTGTCACATTAATCCAATAATATGTTATTACACTTTTTTTTAATTATTTTCAGCATCAGATAAAGTTGCTCTGTTAATTGGAAACTCGGACTACAAAAGTGAACAGCCCCTCAATGCCCCTAAATCAGATGTTCAAGTGTTTGCATCAACTTTTCGTTCCTTGGATTTCAAGGTTGTATCACTACTGAATTTGACAAAGCCAGAAATTGAAGCAGCAGTCAATGAATTCTGTAATTTAATTGGAAAGAACATCTATGCTGTGTTCTATTTTTGTGGTCATGGATTTGATGAGGATGGACGGTCCTACTTGGTACCCACTGATGCACCAGCAGGTTATGTGACTGACGATTGCGTCTGTGTCAACTCAGTATTGAATAAAATTGAAAGTCGAGATCCAGCGTTAATATTTATGATTCTAGACATTTGCCGCAAGCAGTAAGTATTGGCAGTGATATTTTTCATTGACTAATTTAAGAAAGTGTAAAGAGAATGAGATTCTAATTGGGTGTATGTGCCTGCATGCGTACAAATGGGCTTGGAAGATTCTAAAATAGTCTTCTTGCCAGTATTCAGATTTTCACTAAATAATGCAAGAAACATAGCCCTCCCTTGTTATATTGTACTTGCGAATATCACACTTTACTGGTAAGGACCCAATGACTAAAAAATTTAACCAATGTATGACAGTTGGGGCTGAAAAAAAACAACATGAATCTTAGTGTTTTATCTTTTTTTTCCTTTGTAAAACAATATTATTTCATAATTTTCTACATTTCCTGTAATAACTTAATTTGATTGATAACACATTTCACACTATATTATGTTGGGTACATAGCAATGTTCTTACTGTAACATAGTTCCATACATAACACGTTATGATAAGGAAGGACTGTACTTATTTCTCTTAATGTTTTATATAAAATTTTGAGCAAGTTTCTGAAAATTTTACTTGGCAAGCAAATTTTCAGCTTGATGTTGCTGCAGAGTAATCAGTTTTTTTTCTTCCTGAATACATTTGTCTTTTTTTCCATGTTATTTAGTCTATTGCCATTAATCTAGCACAATTGCATTCATTTAAACATGCAGATAACTTATTTATTTAACATTTATTATTTATCATTTTAAGATAAATCTGTATGTTTGATGTTATCATGAAACATACAGGTTTATATTGATATTTAAGAAGTGCTTTCCATTCTTGGTGCAGTATTTAAATAGGTAGGTTGAAGTCAATTGCAAAAGACTAATTTATTATGGAAGTGAGGCACATTGAATGGAAACTTTCTCATAATGTCCTGCAGTTAATTAGTAAAAATAATTTACTAATTAATTATCAGTCAAATGATGATTGTGTTGAGAAAGTGGAGTTGGTAGTTTTCATTACAGTCTCGTACTGCAATGAAACCACTTTTCTTTGCATCAGATCTTTTGTTTGTATTGTCCTGGAATTGGGATAAGTGACTTTTTGTTACATAGTTCCTAGTGAATCAGGTTTGCTGTATATGTATTCGCAGTAAAATGGGTGTTGTTAGTGTCATGTTAGCCGCCAGTAGATGATATACTTATTTGACTCATAGATGGGGGATGTTGCTGATGGCAGTAAATTCCTATCCAAAAAATTAAATAAGAATTACCTCAGAATTTACACCAGTCATTCATACCTTTCAGTTTATTTGATACTGTATACTTCTAATTTTCATGCTAAGGTTTAATATGAAATTAGCATAATTTAAGCCAGTCATTCATACCTTTCAGTTTATGTGATACTGTATACTTGTAATTTTCATGCTAAGGTTTAATATGAAATTAGCAGAATTTAAGCCAGTCATTCATACCTTTCAGTTTATTTGATACTGTATACTTCTAATTTTCATGCTAAGGTTTAATATGAAATTAGCAAAATTTTGATTGCTTGTGAACTTGTATAAATTGCTCAATCACCGAAGTTAGGTGTACTAACCTAAATGGAAATTAATATGAATGTTTGAGCAACCACTATGCTTCGACAATGGGGTATGAATTTGAATGGGTTTAATTTTGTACTAACACTTTCGCATGAAATGGAATTCAGATGAGATAAATAAAATTGTAATAAGTAATTCATTTTCTCCCACAATGATTTTCTGGAAGGAAATTTTGGTATTTTCATTTAGCAGATCATTTCATTCATTAATTTAGTCCTAATTTTTAGATTTATCAATTGAAATCACAGTGCTCAATGATAAGTAATAATTTCTTTTGGAGAACCAAACTTTGATAAAAATATTGATATTGTATCAAATCAGAGAAAAATGTGCATATTTTTGATTGAACTAATGCTGAGAATTTCTATCAATGTTTGCATTAAGCTTCCTTGCACTCTTTAATTGAATATTACATGTCAAGGTTTATTCCAAATGGTTTGCATTATGTTCTAATCTCTAATAATGTTTCTGCGTGGGTTCGAGTCCAAGGCTAGGCTAGCATGGGCACGTGGGAAAGACTGCCAGTAGCTTCTCGTGGTTTGGTGGTTCTTCCCTGGGTTTTCCAGGGTTCTTCCTCCACCAGTTATACTGGCCGCCATGTATAGCCTATCTTGTGCTGAAAAATGGCGTTAAACCCTAGAACAACAACAACAGTCTAATAATGTTTCAGTATATATTTGTCAATGTAAGTTTAACGTTCCACATAACAAGCTTCCAGTCAAATAGTGTAGGGTTTTGAGCTGTGAAAACTAACATTTTCTTGTGTTACTCTGTGACGTGTGATCACTGGACCTTCAGTCTGTGGAGATGCAATATATTAATGTGGCCTTTTGTACATTGATAAACTTATGAATTTTATGAGAATGTTTTGGTCTGATCTGTAAATGTATTTAAAAAATTTTGGTTCGCAAGAGTTTTTCCAGTGTCATAAAGCTGAAAATTTAATTTATTGGTTTTTCAAGGAAATATAGTTTTTATGGTCCTAACATATACTGATTAAAAAAGACCGCATGACTATGGATATCATTTTGGTGGGCTGCATCTTGGTTATGTGGAAACTCTAAACCTTCCAAATCTCTGTTGGACTGGGCAAGATGTAATTCAAGTCCAACTGCAAACTGTACAGACTCAGATCTGCCATCACATAATGCACTGGTAGATCTGGGTCTGTGCAGTTTGTTAGTAGTAATCAGCAAAACAAACTACATACCTAGACCCTGATCTGCTTATGCATTATGCAATGGTAGATCAGGGTCTATATTATTTGCAATGGTTTCAACTTACAAGTGAGTATATATGGTATAGTGATGAGCAGAATTATAATATGTTGACACATGGGTTTTTGGCATAAGGCATTGATGTAATTTTGGAAGTAGTAATGTAAAAGGTATAGGTCTGGTCAAGAGTCCAGAGCCTATAGGATCAAAGACAGTGAATATAAGTTGAGAAGAAATGATCTCATAAGAAGTAGGTCTGATTGTGGTTCTGGAGCCTAGCTGAGATCATGGGTGATTAGCAGGAATAAATGATTTCATAAGTTGTAGGTCTGGTTATGGTTCTGGAGCCTAGTTGAGATTATGGGTGATTAGCAAGAAGATTTTTTGTTGTTATAGGTTTTAACGCCATTTTTCAGCACTTGATAGGCTATACATGGCGACCAGTATTAATGGTGGAGGAAGAACTTGGGAAAACCCCGGAAAGAACCACCGACCCATGAGAAGCTACTGGCAAGCTTTCTCACATACCCAGATTGGCTGAATCCGAGACTCGAAACCACGCAGATAGAGGTGAGATGGCAGTGATACGTAACGGAGAGCGCTTTAGAACACTCGGCCACTCAGGGCCCCTTTAGCAAGAAGAAATGATTTCATAATTAGTAGGTCTGGTTAAGGTTCTGGAGCCTAGTTGAGATCATCGGTGATTATCAAGAAGAAATGATTTCATAAGTAGCAGGTCTGGTTAAGGTACTGGAGCCACGTTTAGATCCTGGGTGATTAGCAAGAAGAAATGATTTAATAATTAGTAGGTCTGGTTATGGTTCTGGAGCCTAGTTGAGATCATGGGTAATTAGCAGGAAGAAATGATTTCATAATTGGTAGGTCTGGTTATGGTTCTGGAGCCTAGTTGAAATCATGGGTGATTAGCAAGAAGAAATTATTTCATAATTAGTAGGTCTGGTTCTGGTTCTGGAGCCTAGTTGAGATCTGGGTGATTTGCAAGAAGAAATGGTTTCATAAGTAGTAGGTCTGGTTAAGGTACTGGAGCCCAGTTCAGATCCGGGTGATTAGCAAGAAGAAATGATTTAATAATTAGTAGGTCTGGTTATGGTTCTGGAGCCTAGTTGAGATCATGGGTAATTAGCAGGAAGAAATGATTTCATAAGTAGTAGGTCTGGTTAAGATTATGGAGCCTAGTTGAGATCATGGGTAATTAGCAGGAAGAAATGATTTCATAAGTAGTAGGTCTGGTTCTGGAGCCTTGTTGAGATCATGGGTGATTAGCAAGAATAAATGATTTCATAAGTAGTATGTCTGGTTAAGGTTCTGGAGCCTAGTTGAGATCCTGGGCGATTAGCAAGAAGAAATGATTTCATAAGTAGTAGGTCTGGTTATGGTTGTGGAGCCTAGTTCAGATCCTGGATGTTTAGCAAGAAGAAATGGTTTCATATGTAGTAGGTCTGGTTAAGGTTTTGGAGCCTAGTTGAGATCATGGGTAATTAGCAGAATTAGCAGGAAGAAATGATTTCATAAATAGTAGGTCTGGTTAAGATTATGGAGCTTAGTTGAGATCATGGGTAATTAGCAAGAAGAAATTATTTCATAATTAGTAGGTCTGGTTAAGGTTCTGGAGCCTAGTTGAGATTATGGGTGATTATCAAGAAGAAATGATTTCATAATTGTTAGGTCTGGTTATAGTTCTGGAGCCTAGTTGAGATCTTGGGTGATTAGCAAGAAGAAATTATTTCATAATTAGTAGGTCTGGTTAAGGTTCTGGAGCCTAGTTGAGATTGTGGGTGATTATCAAGAAGAAATGATTTCATAAGTAGTAGGTCTGGTTAAAGTACTGGAGCCCAGTTCAGATCCCGGGTGATTATCAAGAAGAAATGATTTAATAATTAGTAGGTCTGGTTCTGGTTCTGGAGCCAAGTTGAAATCATGGGTAATTAGCAGGAAGAAATGATTTCATAAGTAGTAGGTCTGGTTAAGAATTTGGAGCCTAGTTGAGATCATGGGTAATTAGCAGGAAGAAATGATTTCATAAGTAGTAGGTCTGGTTAAGATTATGGAGCCTAGTTGAGATCATGGGTAATTAGCAGGAAGAAATGATTTCATAAGTAGTAGGTCAGGTTAAGGTTTTGGAGCCTAGTTGAGATCATGGGTAATTAAGCAAGAAGAAATGATTTCGTAAGTAGTAGGTCTGGTTCTGGAGCCTTGTTGAGATCATGGGTGATTAGCAAGAATAAATGATTTCATAATTAGTAGGTCTGGTTAAGGTTCTGGAGCCTAGTTGAGATCGGGGGTGATTAGCAAGAAGAAATGATTTCATTAGTAGTAGGTCTGGTTATGGTTCTGGAGCCTAGTTAAGATCCTGGGCGATTAGCAAGTAGAAATGGTTTCATAAGTAGTAGGTCTGGTTCTGGTTCTGGAGCTTAGTTGAGATTATGGGTAATTAGGAAGAAGAAATGATTTCATAATTAGTTGGTCTGGTTCTGGTTCTGGAGCCTAGTTGAGATCATGGGTGATTAGCATGAACTTAGTGTAATCCTTCAAATATGTCTGATAGATCGAGGCCTAAGGATCAAGGGCCAGAGTTTTAGGTAAAAATTGCAACACTGTAGAAATGTCCAATCAGTAGATAAGATTCTCTAGGTAGCTAATGTCTGTTGTGCATTTAGTGTTCCCATGGTCTAGGATAATGCCCGGTGCTGGAGGATAGTATACACAGACAAAGGGTGGAAGTCTAGGATAATGCCCGGTGCTGGAGGATAGTATACACAGACAAAGGGTGGAGGATAGTATACACAGACAAAGGGTGGAAGTCTAGGATAATGCCCGGTGCTGGAGGATAGTATACACAGACAAAGGGTGGAGGATAGTATACACAGACAAAGGGTGGAAGTCTAGGATAATGCCCGGTGCTGGAGGATAGTATACACAGACAAAGGGTGGAAGTCTAGGATAATGCTTGGAGGATAGTATACACAGACAAAGGGTGGAGGATAGTATACACAGACAAAGGGTGGAAGTCTAGGATAATGCCCAGTGCTGGAGGATAGTATACACAGACAAAGGGTGGAAGTCTAGGATAATGCCTGGAGAATAGTATACACAGACAAAGGGTGGAGGATAGTATACACAGACAAAGGGTGGAGGATAGTATACGCAGACAAAGGGTGGAAGCTTTGAAAATGCAGTTCATATCAGATGCAGATACATTATGTGTTGCCAGAAATATAAATGTGTTCATGAGATTTTCTCACAAAATCTCGTACATTTCTATTCAGGTGATGCCAGAAGATCACAAATACAAACATAAATTTTATCTCTTCTGATCTCTTCCTTTTTCAGCTTTTTTTTCCACCTTCTCTCTTTCTTACCTATATCATTTTTTGTTCATTCATTCTTCTTCCTTACTTCCTTTTTCATCCCTTTTGATTCCTTCTTCCTTCCTTCTTAATCTCTTTTGATTCCTTCCTTCCTTTTCATCTTCTAGTTCTTCAGAGTTTCAGTTGGAAATTAAAATTTCTTTCTTTCTTCCTTACTGAGTATGCACATCACTCCATTTGACCATGTTTCATTGTATATTATCACAACAAATAAGAACCTACATGTACCAATCATACTGTCATACTGTTGGTATGAACTTTTATGCTGGCAACTTAAAATATGGGAGGGATTTATTTACATACAACATCTGCATCAATGAAAATCTTTACCATTTCAAGTCACAAAATGTGCACTTTGACTTCCATTATGAAGTCATGATTCATCCAGATTTTGTAATGGTGTAGCATATACTTTGCTTAGATCGTAAATCTGCACATAATTTTTTATATTTCAACAACTTTGATAGCTGCTTTTGATGATGTATATAATAAATAGAATAATGGATGCATATGGAATGCGAGAGCTGTCTTAATATGATAATATTTATTATGATGTACAAAAACCTCTTTATATGATGTTATTTTGCACCACATAGAAAGACATTTTCACATAATATAAGGACATAAGTACAGCATATAAAGAAGTTTGTACTGCATGTCATGTAAGGACAAAGGTACAGCATATAAAGAAGTTTGCACGTCATGTAAGGACGAAGGTACAGCGTATAAAGAAGTTTGCATGTCATATAAGGATGAAATCACTGCGTATAAAGAAGTTTGCACATCATAAAGGACAAAGGAATCACATAAAAAGAAGTTTGCACATCATATAAGGACGAAGGCATCACATATAAAGAAGTTTGCACATCATATAAGTACAAAAGCACAGCATATAAAGAAGTTTGCACATCATATAAGGACGAAGGCATCGCATATAAAGAAGTTTGCTTATCATATAAGGACGAAGGCATCTCATCTAAAGAAGTTTGCACATCATATAAGGACGAAGGCATCACATATAAAGAAGATTGCACATCATATAAGGACAAAGGCATCTCATCCAAAGAAGTTTGCACATCATATAAGGACGAAGGCATCACATATAAAGAAGTTTGCATGTCATATAAGGATGAAATCACTGCATATAAAGAAGTTTGCACATCATATAAGGATGAAGGCATCGCATATAAAGAAGTTTGCACATCATATAAGGATGAAGGCATCGCATATAAAGAAGTTTGCACATCATATAAGGACGAAGGCATCGCATATAAAGAAGTTTGCACATGATATAAGGACAAAGGCATCGCATGTAAAGAAGTTTGCTCATCATATAAGGACGAAGGCATCGCATATAAAGAAGTTTGCTTATCATATAAGGACAAAGGCATCGCGTGTAAAGAAGTTTGCACATCATATAAGGACAAAGGCATCTCATGTAAAGAAGTTTGCACATCATATAAGGACGAAGGCATCGCATATAAAGAAGATTGCGCATCATATAAGGACGAAGGCATCTCATCTAAAGAAGTTTGCACATCATATAAGGACAAAGACATCTCATATGAAGAAGTTTGCACATCATACAAGGACGAAGGCATCTCATATGAAGAAGTTTGCACATCATATAAGGATGAAAGCACCACATATAATGAAGCTTGCACATCATATAAGAACCAAAGCACGTCGTATAAAAAGGCTTGTATGTCATATAATAAAACTTGTCATCTTAAGACAGCTCTGGCATGCCTTACATGCATGTGTAGCAATTATGTTGAATGTTTTACTCATGTTCATTAAGGAACTCATTTGTGAGTTATAGGCAGTCATGAATAATTTAACTTAATCACTTAGAAAATACACATTATCCTTGGTATTAATTTGTGATGGCATTGGCACTGAGATGAGAAATTCTCACTTGTGAGACAGAAACATCGACCAGATGTATGGTTTATTCTTAAATTTTCTTGGTTCGATTGTGTAGAGTAATTTGTCATGTGACAGTTTGATATTTTGTAATATTGTATGAGAAATTTTGATGATGTTATTCTGTTCAACATGGTTAATGGAATACACAAGAATAATTACTTTCTCTTTTCACTTTGAACATGACATTGGTGAGAAAAAAGTCACTTTTTCTTCTGTATGGCCAAAAATAGGTACACATGTATGTTCTGCTTAAGATTTCTTTGTTCTGGTGCCAACCCCGCATTATTTTTCTTGGCCATTTTTCGTCAAATTGAACTGTAACTATAGTCCATTAAATCAGCGGTGGCTCCGGATAGCTGAGTGATCCAAAGCACTCGCCTTTACCTGTGACTGCCATCTCACCTCTGTCGGCCTGGGTTTGAGTCTCAGTGACATGCTTTTAATTACAAACATGGAGATCATACCATATTACCATATTTCATTGTCACACCATCACATGGCAGTCAAAACAACCGGCCTAAGACAACTGGTCTAAGACAATTGGCCTAAGACAACTGGCCTAAGGTGACTAGTGAGTTTCAAGAAGAGTAAGGATTGTAAAATCTGCAAGATTTCTCTGTCACATTGGTGAGAATTTATATATATATATATATATATATATATATATATATATATATATATATATATATATATATATATATATATATATATATATATATATAGACACACACACACACACACACACACACACACATCTTGAAACTTAACAGAAGTGATTGAATATAATTTTATACTCTGTGTGACATGGGTGCAAGAATGTTTTGCATACCCTGAAAGCAGGATTGGAATAGCTTTCACTATTGAGTGTGCAAACATTTTTAAGGTTCTGTTTGTAGGGAAAACAGTATGTAAACTCACTTGACAGATTTGCACCTGCTGTATATATACTTGCTTATAAGTTGAGTCCTACTGCAAACAGTATGGACCCTGAACTGCCATCACATAATGTGCCAGCAGATCTGGGTCTGTTTGTTGTACTGATTACACTTAACATATGGCATAGACTCAGATATGCTGGCACATTTTGTGATGTCAGGTCTGGGTCTGTGCAGTTTGCAGTGAGTATACATGGTGGTTAGAACCTCGAAAGATCTGCTGTAACAATGACATACATATTGGATATTTAAAATAATATATGTTCTCCTCCTCCCCCCCCCCAAAAAAAAAGAAGTGTTTTCAAAGCTTATCAATACACTGGTGTTATGATTTACTATTTGAAATTTTAGGGGGAAAATTCACAAGCTCAATATTAGGTTGAGTAAATCTCTGTTCTGAGATTTTTAATATTGATAGATTATTTACACTTAACTGCAGTTTTTGTGGCATTGACTTCAGATTTGCAATTTCAACAGCATTCAAGTCGTGTTATTTTTATTTACTTTTTTATAGGAACAAGATCACAACCAATAAGCCTAAGGAACCCAGACCTAGATTTGAGTATGGAAAAGAAGGATGCAGAGGAAAAACAGTCGTATGCTATGCAACGTAAGTGATAAGAAAATAAATGGTTAACTGGATAAAGCTTTTTAAGTGAATTCATTAGGGCACAATCCACTTAATTTGAAAGAATGGCCTGAATAGCACAGCAATAACATATGCTATCTTTGCACCTCTGTGATCTTGGGTTAATTTCCCAGTTTCAGTATGCGCAAGCTTATGTGGTCATCCATTCAACATTGAAGGTTGTCTACAAGTTTTCAGGTTTCCTCTACCACTAAGATCACAAAACACCAGCGTCAGAGTTGTTAGTGGGCATCGTGTATGTAGATGGAACTTGTTGTTTATTGTATGTTAAATAATATAGTCTTGACTTTCCATCAACTTTTTCAAACTCTGATAACTCAAAATTCGAAAATCTCATGTTTTGGCAAATTTAGCATTATGATACACAATATGCATATTGTCATAAGTTATGTTGATATATATTGTCATGTTGTCACATATTGTCATGTCATATATTATCATATCACATATTGTCATGTCATATATTATCATATCACATTGTCATGTCAAATATTATCATATTACATATTGTCATGTCATATATTATCATATCACATATTGTCATATCATATATTATCATATCACATATTGTCATGCCATATATTGTCATGTTGTCACATATTGTCATGTCATATATTTTCATGGATCATTGTTATGTCCTATATTGTCATGTCATCACATATTATCATGTCATATATTGTCATGTTGTCATATATTGTTATGTCACATATTGTTTTGTCATATATTGTCATGTCATATATTGTCATGTTGTCTCATATTGTTATGTCTTATATTGCCATCACATATTGTCATGTCATATATTGCATTATTGTCACATATTGTAATGTATATATTGTCATCTTATCACTTATTGTCAGTAAAAAAAATGCTAAATGTTTATATTTTGGACATGCTAAATTGGCTAAATTTAAAAACAAAATGGCTTTGTTAACGTATGATTTATGGCATTTGATCATGTATTATTAAATAATTGCTCTAACTACATCATAATGTGATGGTGCCATGTTCCAGATCTGACACGTGTTTTGTTCTGTGGAGGATAAAGCACAGCAAGTACAGAAAAATAATGCTAATAAATACAGATTATATTGTTTATCCATTTGCAGGAGTGAAGGCATGCAGGCATTTGAGGACCCAAATAATGGCTTGCTTGTGAAATACCTGCATCCTCTTTTGAGACAGACTAAAGGAATAGAAGCTGTCATATCAGAGTTCAAGGAAGGTAGTTTCCGAGTTTGTTACTATTTCATACTTCAGAGTTATCTTCAATAAAAATAATGTTTTCCACCTTTACTGTAGAAGGTAATTTAGATCTTTTGAATGGTCAGTTCTGTTTTGGGGCTTTAATTTTCCTGCCGTAATCTTTATATGGGATATATATCCTTGTTCTTGTGCATATATACCTCCTGTATGAATCTACTTGTCAGTGATTTGTTGTGAAGGACCTGATGGATTAAGCTCACAATAAAGAAGACCTGTTTAAAGTTTGGTTTTTTACGTTTTCCAATCCAAATTTATTTTTAATGTATTTAATGTATTGTCCCATTTCAGATTTTGAAGTTTGCCTTTGTTATTATTTTCATTTTTCTTGATATGTTTTGAAAGACTTCATAGATTGAAATATTGAAAGACATCATAGATTGAAATATTGAAAGACATTATTGATTGTAATATTGAAAGACATTATGGATTGAAATATTGAAAGATTTCATGGATTGAAATATTGAAAGACATTATGGATTGAAATATTGAAAGACATTATGGATTGAAATATTGAAAGACATTATGGATTGAAATATTGAAAGACATTATGGATTGAAATATTGAAAGACATCAGGGATTGAAATAAACTTTATGATTGTTGATATCAGGTAGATCTATGTTGGTTTGGATTTTCACTTTTTTGAATCAAAATTTGATTGCAAAATGGTCCCTATTTGACTTTAAAATTCTAGTCTTGTATTTTAAATCAAATTTTATTTCTCCTTGACCAGCCTGATTGAAATGGATTAGAGTTTTGAATGTACATTGTATTTTTGAGTGTTTGTTGTATATTCATTAAACAGTTTTTTTTGGATTGAATTTCACCAGCTTGCATGGAAACTGATATGTGGATACATTTCAAGAAGAGTAACTCAACCATACCAGCTGTAAGTCACTGTGACTTAATTTACATGTACAAGTGACATGTATTTTTACATAGTCATTTATAACACCCTTAGTATACTGGACCTTTTTTTAACACTCATGAAAGCTTCAATAGGAATGCATTTCAGGGACGGAAAACCTACCATACCATATAAAGGCCATGCTTGAATGTGTCCAGTCATCTTTTTCAATGTATTGGACCATGTTACTTATTGATTCATACAACTTTGTATGTGAGAATATCTTGGCTTTTTCAAAAATAGGTCAGTGTCACCTGATATTCTGGATTCAGTGCTGTATCTTTATTTCAGCTATTTTTTTCATTACAAATGCAGTATTCTGAATCCTATTTCTGCAGTGCTCAAGATATTTGGTACTTGGATCTGTCTTGTGGACAGTAACTCAAAATTGGGTCGCTGTTACATAGTTTTTACTAATGAGTAACATTAGTATTTTCAGCCATTTGTTTGTTATATCCCTTGTAACTCTAACCTAAATATAAAAATTTATTTCAACCAAACACCATTGAAACTTTTGTATTTTGATGCATCTGAACTAATAGTACAACATAGTAATATTTCTGTCCATTGTATGATGGCTTAGTCTTAGACCAACAAAATCAGTGGGTTATGGTATGAAACCTGTGCAGACCATCATATGCTGGCTTTGTGGCATATCTCTTTGCAAGGTGCTGAACTATCAATACCTCAGCATCAGTTAGTATATTGTTGGGTATTCTAAGTGTGCTCTCATTGGCCAGGAAATCTGATTGTTGATATAAAACTTTTCTGTTTAAAAAAAATACATTGTATAATATTGGCAAAAGCATCTATGTCATCTCTGCATGCATCTAGTTAACATTGCTTACATGAACATGAACTGTGATGAAATTTCACAGAATTTATCTGCTTTAAAACTTATTCTTTGTTTATCGAGACAGAAATTATTCATGCCATTAGACAACATGCACAAAGGTTGTTTGCATTGTATCTGGTTCCTTGATTTCATGGATCAGAAGATGTAGAGTGTGTTTAGCTCAAGTTGATAAAACTATTGTGCAGCTGACATCAAATTTGTAAGGTTAAGTAAAGTTATCCTCTCTTGAAAACTCTTCAGTGAACTAACCTTTTTTGCCTTCTTTTCTTGAATAAATGTACATTTCTCAGTTGTCAGTATTTGTTCTTGTTGCCAGAAACTAGCATGCATAATTTTCCTTGCTGTATGTGGCCCTGTAACATTTTTGGTGTTAATCCGACAAAGAGCAGCGTAGAAGAATCTGTATCTCTATGTACAACCAAGCATCCCAGCGGTGTAAGTTTTATCAGTAACAAAGGTAGAAAATGTCTATGTGTAATTATTGTTGGCAACCATTAAATGAAGGTGGGAATTTGTCAGTATTGCAGTAATGTTTGAACTTTTGCTGATTTGTTGTAATCACTTATTTTCACCAATTTGTCATTGTAGCTATTCATCATTTGGATGACCTCAACTTTGTCCACAGCAAATGAGAATAAAAAGATATTTTGTCTGATGTTTCACAAGAGTTATTAAATATTAATGAAGGTTTTGAATTCAGGGTGAAGTTCCTGCAGAAATAGGAAATAAGAGTCAAAAGTTAACCAAAACACAAAATAACAAATTGTGGATATTAACAACATCTTTGTTTTATGTTACCATTTTGTTTTGCAGAGTTTGCCCAGTACATCATGATGCACAACCAACAGCCCATACAGATTCCAGAGCTGCGATCAAACCTTCAGGAACCACGTCGATCATTGGCTGATAAGATCTTTACTGTTGGGCAGACTCAGGCATATAATCAACGACATATGAGGTGGCAGCTAGCTCACAGTGAGTAGCACTCAATGGGTAAACTGGCTTTGAAATATGTGGGTATATACATGCACAATGCATTCTATTTTGAGCCCATTGCACATAAAACAAAATGTGCCAGACTATTGCCCAAAGGCTACAGGTCGGAATCCTACCATCGGACCAGCCTGTGACAGGTACCATGGTGTGTCCTTGGGCAAAACACTTTACTCCAGTTGCCTTGGCACTAAATAACCTACTTGTGTTGCTGTGCCATAAAGCATCAAACCAAGCCAAAACCTAAAATAAAAAATCAGCCAAGAGTGGATAGTAACTAACAGTGGTACAACTAAATTTTGAAAGTTGGTACAAAAATGACCTAAATAAAATGTCTATTTCAAATGATAAATATTTCCAACTTCAATTTGTTGACACATTTTGTTGGACACCTTTTGTTAAACAAACAAAGAGGCTTAGAGTTCAACCTATTGCCACCTTTTTTGCTTCTTATTTTGTCAGTTTTATTTCTTGCAGATTTGTTCATTTTTTGAAGCTTTTAACAAAAAAACATGTAGACAAAGTGTCCTGCATCCATAGTTGACATGAATATAAAGAATTCAAACCATTAAAAAGAAAGAGTATTCCATTTTAACACCTTTTGCTTGTACAGCGTCTTCATGTACAGGAAATAGTTTTGTGAATTTCTTTCTTGGCATTCAAATTGGCAAAGTATTTTGGAAGATACAGATACCATTAGAACAAGCTATATAAATCATGTACTTGTGAATCATGCTTCATAGTCACCTTTTGTTTTAGAGTGGTTAAAATCTTTAATAGATGACTCAAAGAAAATATTAATCTTTGAGTGGAAACTTTTTTATGTTTATTTGCTTCAGTTTAACAAAGATTTATATAATAAATATAAAATAATATGATCAGAAAATAAATACTTTTCCAAATTAAAATTTTCTCAATTTATCTTTTGATACAATTTTCTCCAATCCACCCAGCTCCTCCTTTCCCTACCCGTTTAATTTATCTACTACAAAGGTGTCTTCAGTTTTCACCTTTCTAAAACATGCATTTAGTAAAACATAATGTCAATGCAGTTTGCTTGAAATTAGAGATAAAAGACACATCATAGATTCTGTTCTGCTGGCATATTACGTGCCTGCAAAATCCATTGTTAAAAGTAAGGTCCCACATTATGCATGAGACAATATGGTAAACATGCTTCATTAAGTTTAATTATTTTTATTTTTTATTTTCTAGTTAAACCTGAAAAGAGGACACATGAGATTCCACAATGGAGGGTCAAAATAGAACTGGACTTCCAGTCAGATTTCTCCAATGTTCTGCATGTCTTTGCGAGAGTTTTGGATAGAGGAGTGACAGAGAAGTGTATTGCATTCATTTTAAACATTCCACCCGTGAGCATTAGCAGCATTTCTTCCTCATTTTTTGAAGAAATACATAGTCTTCATCATCTGTCTCTCTTACCTCAAAACTATTGATTGGATATGATTTTTATTAAAATAAATATTGTCAAATTAGAAAACTTATTGCATATACTTTCTTAAGTCTAGTCCATCTACAAACAATATAGACCCTGATCTAATAATGCACTGGCATATCAGGGTCTGTGTTGTTTGTTCTACTGTTTATTCCTAACCAACTTCATAGACCCAGATCTGCTGTTGCATCATGTGACTGCAGATATGGGTCTGTGCAGTTTGCAGTTCGACTCTTCTAAGTGAGTATAGTTGGTATGGAAGGTCTGTGAATGTTTATCTTTTCTTATTGACTTTTTGTGGTTAAAGCATTGGCCTCAGATGCAGGAGGTTGCAGGTTCGAACCCTGGTTGAGTCATGCCAAAGACTATAAATAATGGTACTAACAGCTGCTTCGCTAGGTGCTCAGCATTAAGAGGTTTGTGTTAGGACTGGTCAGCCTGGTGTCAGGATAATGTGACTGGGTGGGACATGATGTTATATGTCTGCTGCATGATGCCCCAGTTCTAGACATCACAATAAACTGCCACACTGCAGACATAGCGATATGACTGAAAATATGTTAAAGCTATGTTAAAAATCCAAACCACAGACATGTACACACACACTTATTATATGTTATTTTTCATATACAGTGGTCACTCATTACAACACTATTTAGGAGATCCCTAAAGTGCAACCTGTAATATGTGAGGCTGCTTTGCATTGGTTACATTATCTAAGCATGATACAGCTCTTTCCCATGGGTATAATGGGTATAATAAACATTGTTAATTGTTATAATGAGATTCTGGATATAAATTGGTACCACTATGGACCCTATGACCAAATTCATACCAATGTTTAACAATAAGGTTGAAAAAAAAATGCAGTGAAACTTAGTCTTATATCTTCATTCCTTTTCAAAACGTGATTATTTTAAATATTTTTATAGTTTCTGCTATACTGCTGTTCTGTGTATTACACTATTCTCAATATAAAGTGGTTTTGTATATATCACGGTTCAAATAATGATTATACTTCATGTGAAATCACAAAATGAAAGTATAAATAAGCTATGAATTATTATTAAGTGAAATAATTAAGTAGAAATTAAACAAATTACCCAGTATAGTGGAATCCATGACCATACCCATTTTATAAGAGGGTCTATATTATTATGTTCAGTCACAACTGTATGAAGGAGGATGCATGATTCTGAAATCTTTATCTCTTGGACGGTGCAAATTGGATAAAATTGTTGTTTGGAAAAGTTGCCTGACCCATCTGTCCAGCTCTCCTTATTTGAAATAAATTATCAATTGTTTGTGTAAGTAATATTAAAAACAGTATTTTTATCATTTTATCATATGGTCTCGACTCTAGATTCACTCACAGTTAAGTGAACAGGCCTGAATTATTAGTAGCTCTACTTGGTTGCCAGTGATTTTCATTTACCAATATTTCCTTATTTCAGACTGTTTCCACAAAGGAACCTAGTAAATATGTTCAAACTAAGCCTGGAGATCCAGTCACCACTAAGATTACTATTTTAGACCTGCAGAAACTGAGGGTATGTATGTAATTATACTCAAGCATTATGCATTTTGTTCTCTAATGTTTGAAATAAGTTGTTTCTGCAGAATACTATGGTGACAGCTTTTGATTGCACAGAGGAAATGGTAATGATGACCAATAGATAAATCATTGACATAGATGTAGCAAGTGTTATTGCAGTAGTTAAGTCATTGTCATGGAAGTAGCAGTGTTACTGAATCATTGACATGGATGTAGCAAGCGTTATTGCAATAGTTAAGCCATTGACTTGAAAGTAGCAGTTTTATTGAATCATTGACATTGAAGTTGCAGTGTTATTGCAATAGTTAAGCCGGTGACATGGAAATAGCGATCATTAAATCATTGACATGGAAGTAGCCGTTTTATTGTAATAATTAAATTATCAACATGGATATAGCAGTTTGATTGCAATAATTAAATTGTTGACATAGAAGTAGCAGTTTTAATGCAATAATTAAATTGTTGACATAGAAGTAGCAGTGTTATTGCAATAATTGTTGACATGGAAGTAGCAGTTTATTGCAATAATTTAATTATCAACATGGATATAGCAGTTTGATTGCAATAATTAAATTGTTGACATAGAAGTAGCAGTATTATTGCAATAATTAAATTGTTGGCTTAGAAGTAGCAGTGTTATTGCAATAATTAAATTGTTGATATAGAAGTAGCAGTTTTATTGCAATAACTGTTGACATGAATGTAGCAGTGTTATTGCAATAACTGTTGACATGAATGTAGCAGTGTTATTGCAATAACTGTTGACATGAATGTAGCAGTGTTATTGCAATAACTGTTGACATGAATGTAGCAGTTTTATTGCAATAATTGTTGACATGAATGTAGCAGTTTTACTGCAATAATTGTTGACATGGAAGTAGCAGTGTTATTGCAATAATTAAATCCTTTATATGGAAGTAGTGGCTTTGTTAGATCGCTGTACACTTCATTACACTTTTCTGCATCAAGTGATATTTTCCACCCTATGGAGCAAGTTGAATGAATTTGTCACATTAGGGAAGTATACCCCATCTACATATCTATTTTCACTCTTTTCTTTGTAAAAAGTTGTTCAAACTTTATTAAAAGAACAACTTTAGTGTATGAGACTTATGTTGGAGCCATTTTATTGTAACTTGTCCTGGTTGCTTGTAATTTCATTCAGCTGTTTGTAATGACCTATTATACATTTACGGACACTGCTTGAGGATTAACAGACTTGAAAGGTTGTGTAGACTGTTGCTATGGGCATTTATTTGTTTTTTAAGCATCCACTTAACAGTAACTTTATGTGATGCTTTATGGTTGCTGACTCATTAGTTTTCGGTGGTACCATTGGATCTAATACCTATTAAGTATGACAGCCCTTATGCACTTCCTGTCATGCGAGGCAGATTGTCAGTGATCAGCACCATCTAACTACAGCCCAAACTGATGCAATCAGGGACCAGTTATAGGAATGCAGTATCCCTCAGCTCATCCAGGCATCATGAAACTGGTACAGAAAGAGGGAAATTATGCCCTGTTCTGCCAAGACTGGACTCTGGTATCATTAAATAGCATCGCCTAAGTTTTAAGATCAACATTGGTGAGGTCTGCCACATATATAATCTGTATTATCTGCTATGAAAGGAGGCAACAAGTACTGTACAATAACTGATAAGATGATTCACATATTTTAATACAGAATAAGGATGTTTGTTGACAGGTTGTCCATTTTCATGATAAATTTGAGTGGATCAGAATTCTCATGATTTTAAGTCAAAACTCATGACCAGCGTTTGCAATTCTCCTGATATTTCCTAAGCTGATATCTATGTTCTGTCATGTACAGGTCTTTAGTTCATCTCTGCTTAACCTGGTACATGAATTCTGTTAAGCAATTGTTTTGTATTGCATGCTAACATCTTCTTTGCAAGAAGATCATGTGAAACCTGACTGCTTTCACCTGTGCATGCCATTGTTTTGCTCTGTATAATTGCTATGATAACACATTCATTTTAAGCTAACAGAAGATAACCATATTACCTGTTTCAATTGTATGGCGATACATTCAGGGTCATACTTGCAGCTTATGCACACATTGGTCAGAAAATGAATGGACAACCATTTTGGCCAATCAGTAATCAGGAAAAGGAGAGAGCAAGAAAATGCACCATCAAAGTTGTGTGCTCCATCAGTATTAATGCCCTAGCTGCCTTTGTTAACTTAAAAGCTTCCTGTTAACAGAGTCCTTGAAGGCATAAAGTTCAATGGTCCAGAAGAAATTTAAGCAGGTCCATCATCATTGCAGTGCCAGCATCATCATCATGACAGTGCCCATCATAATTACAGTGCCATCATCATCATCATTACAGTACCCATCATCATTACAGTGCTGTCATCATCATTACAGTGCCATCATCATCATAAGTACAGTGCCATCATCATCATTACAATACCCGTTATCATTACAGTGCCCACCATAATTACAGTGCCCATAATCATTACAGTCCCATCATCATAATTACAGTGCCTATTATCATTACAGTGCCATCATCATAATTAAAGCATCCATCATCATCATCATTACAGCATCCATCATCATAACAGTACCATCATCATCATTATAGTACCCATCATCATTATAGTGCCATCATCATCATCATTACAGTGCCATCATCATCATTACAGAACCCATCATCATTACAGAGCCATCATCATAATTACAGTGCCTATTATCATTACAGTGCCATCATCATCATTACAGCATCCATCATCATTATAGTGCCATCATCATCATCATTACAGTGCCATCATCATCATCATTACAGTACCATCATCATCATCATTACAGTACCATCATCATCATCATTACAGTGCCATTATCATCATCATTACAGTACCATCATCATCATCATTACCCATCATCATTACAGAACCCATCATCATTACAGAGCCATCATCATAATTACTGTGCCTATCATCATGTACAGTACCATCTTCATCATAATTACAGTGCCCATCATCATTACAGTGCCATCATCATAATTACAGTGCCTATCATCATGTACAGTGCCATCATCATAATTACAATGCCCATCATAACCACAGTGCCATCATCATCATTACAGTACCCATCATAAATACAGTGCCATCATCATCATCATTACATTGCCATCATCATCATCATCATTACAATACACAGCATCATTACATTGCCATCATCATAATTACAGTGCCTATCATCATGTACAGTGCCATCATCATAATAATTACAGTGCCTATCATCATTACAATGCCATCATCATCATCATTACATTGCCATCATCATCATCATCATCATCATTACAATACCCAGCATCATTACATTGCCATAATCATAATTACAGTGCCTATCATCATGTACAGTGCCATCATCATCATCATTACAGTGTAATCATCATCATTACAGTGCCATCATCATCATCATTACAGTGCCATCATCATCATCAGTACAGTACCCATCATCATTACTGTGCCATCACCATCATCATCATTACAGTACCCATCATCATTATCACAGTACCCATCATCATTACAGTGCCATCATCATCATTACAGTGCCATCATCATCATCATTACTGTGTCAGCCCCACCCTTGCCTATACAAGAAAAACTGGTCATCTCAACAGTACCTCTTGTGGCAGTACTGTTTTGATACTGTTCATATGGACCAGTGATAAACACAGCAATACATCCCTTTACCAGTGATGGTGAAGGATAGCATGTGTGTGTGTGTGTGTGATTAGGATTTTTAATGTAGCTTTAACAATTATTCAGTCACATCGCTACGATGTCTGCAGTGTGGCAGTTTATAGTGATGTCTAGCACTTGGGCATCATGTCACAGACATGTAGCATGATGTCCCACCCAGTCACATTATCCTGACACCAGGCCAACCAGTCCTAACACTAACCTCCTAATGCTGAGTGCCAAGCGAGGCAGCTGTTAGTACCATATTTGTAAGTCTTTGGTATGGCTGAATGGGGATTTGAACCCATGACCTCACGCTTCCGATATTAATCGGCTGTAGTCAACTCCGGTTCTGACATGGGCTTAACCTACACCTGGGGTTTTCAGGACTGGCTTTATGAACCAGATAGCTCTCAACTGAATCACTTGAGCAAGAAGTACCATCACTCTGAATTCATATGAAGAGAAGTGTAGATTCTTCTTCAAGTGGTGCCAGTGGAAGCATATTACTCTGTTAAAAGTACTAATACCAGAACTAGCTGTTTCCTTTGGCTTATTGAAGAGAAGTTAGCCCCCATCATTTTAATGGGCTACAGTTCCATATCTCAGGCTTGCTTTGACATCATGGAAGGCAGAACCCAGGCTGATACAGAGATCTCTCTGATATTGTGGCAAACTTTGATTTGTGTCTGAAATTAAATCTTGGGTTCTGACATGACTGAACAAAGCACCTTTCAGAAACGTTGTCTTGAACCTCTATGACTCAGCTTCCTTACCAAACTAGTTTCCAAGTCACTCTAGCTACAGCAGGCAGAATGAGTGAGATACTTGCTATATTGGTTGATACAGAGT
This sequence comes from Sinohyriopsis cumingii, assembly GCA_028554795.2. Taxonomy (NCBI): domain Eukaryota; kingdom Metazoa; phylum Mollusca; class Bivalvia; order Unionida; family Unionidae; genus Sinohyriopsis; species Sinohyriopsis cumingii. Next base: position 119,791,585 of record CM068827.1, read on the forward strand.
AACTACAATGCCATTGCAATGGTCCACATTTATTTATCACAACAGTTTTGATTGCTAAAAGCAGACCTTTTTCAAGGCGAATCAGTCCTTTGCTGTGAAATCACTTTCATTGTTGTACCCTTTACCTGAAGGGCATCAACTAGATCCCATAAGGGCATTGAAGTGATACATAAAGTGAAATGAGCTAGTAAGGAGAGGAAAGACTCATTTAACTCAGCTATTGAAAGAGGGAACTGATGTTATCTCATCTCAAGCTCTATCATCCTCACTTTGTAGGGTTGTTCACTCTGTGTAAAGAACTAACCAATAACCAAATGAATTGTTTGCACATATTGGCTCATGGGGTGGGGCAGCCACTACTAGCATAGCATTTGGGTGTAACTGTTCACAAACTGACCTATCCATGCAGTGGGGTTGAGGGCAGAGGTGACTTTCTCTAAGGGTAACCTAAGAGGTTCTCCATCCCAAGAGGCTCGGTTTGACCCAGTTGGACCTATAGCAACAGCACAGGAAGGTGCCTTTCCAGGTCATTCATGCTAATTCTAGCCCACATTTCTAGGTGGGCAGATGACTTTTAGCACTTCTCTTGCTAAAAAAAACTTTGGTCTGTCAGAACTGCAAGGTGGTGTATGTAATCTAAATGTTTTATGATCAGGTAAGTATTATCAAAGAAACATATTTTACTCTGGAAAATATTTTCCTCAAAAAAAATGTCAACAGAAGTTGCCCAGTTTTCTCTGTCCTACATTAAGACATTTGAAATATGCACAAATGATGTCAGTTTGCCTTTCACTAAGGCTACCAATGCTAAAAAATATAAAAACCATTAAAAATCAGAAAGCATCATACTAAACCAGATTTCTTGGCCAACTTTCCATGCATTTGGCTGTTAGGTTGATATCAGCCAAGTGAGTTATCTCAGGTCTGTTTGGACCAATTGCAAGTGCCCTTGCATTTTTATTTTTAATTTGATGTCAGCCAGTTGAGTCATCTCAGGCCCACTTCCCTTGTATTTGGCTGTGAGGTTGGTTTCAGCCAGGTGAGTGATCTCAGGCCCACTGGGACTACTTGGCCAACTGCCCATACATTTGGTTGTTAGGTTGATGTCAGTCCAGTGAGTGATCTCAGACCTGCTTGTCCAAATTCCCTTGCATTTGGCTGTAAGGTTCATGTCAGCCAGGTGAGTGACAACAGGCCAACTTGGACCACTTGGTTAACTTCACTTGCATCTGGATGTTAGGTTGATGTCTGCCAGGTGAGTGACAACAGGCCAACTTGGACCACTTGGCTAACTTCACTTGTATGTGGATGTTAGGTTGATGTCTGCCAGGTGAGTGACAACAGGCCAACTTGGACCACTTGGCTAACTTCACTTGCATCTGGATGTTAGGTTGATGTCTGCCAGGTGAGTGACAACAGGTTAACTTGGACCACTTGGCTAACTTCACTTGCATCTGGATGTTTAGGTTGATGTCTGCCAGGTGAGTGACATCAGGCCAACTTGGACCACTTGGCTAACTTCACTTGCATCTGGATGTTAGGTTGATGTCTGCCAGGTGAGTGACATCAGGCCAACTTGGACTGCTTGGCTAACTTCACTTGCATGTGGATGTTTGGGTTGATGTCAGTTAAATAAGTGATCATGCATCCACTTGGTCATTGCCAATGCATTTGACTTTTAGTCGATATCAGCAATGTGAGTGATCTTAGGTCCACAATGGCCATTTGTTACAACTTGGGTTCAGTTGATATAAATTAAGATTACATAAAACTAAGGTCAGAATTTTTTTTATGATAGATATTATGTTTCTGAATGTTGAGTGAAGTTCTAAAGATTGTCAGTGTTAAAGTCTCTACTTGTGGGCAAGGACCAGACAATAAAGGAAATGATTTTAAAATGGTTAATGGTGATGCTATTTTAAAAAGGCTCTTAATCCAAATGTAAAATTGTTGTTTCTATGTCTTTGTCACATGAATGGTTTAGGGGCATCAGCCCAGGTAGCTATGGTTTCAGAACACCTTTCTTGAGTTAGGTAGGTACCATGTTTGAACCCTTGTCCAGTAGTGAATTCTTCTACATGATATTTTGAGGTCTTGGTGGGGATCACACACATGTAAACCTATCATACTTGACAAAACTTGAATTAATAAATTGCATATGACAGCTTTTTTATATAGAGTAAAATGTATATTTGTATAATTAGAAAGTGTTGATGCCAATTTCTAGTTACTGCATTATGATTCAAAGGTTGCCAGAGGGTGACCAGTTGACAAATAGTCTCCGAATCAGACTTTTTAGTCACAAATGGGATGAGAGCACAATGCTTGTGATAAGCAGGAAGGTGTATGGACATATTTCTTTACAATACGTTCCGATTTCAGTGAATTAATCCTTTTTTTTTATATTGTAGGATCGACTGTTTGTGTCAGTTGGCATTAGGTATGTAATGCCAGGAGAAACTGTTGACAGGATTCACATTTCAGAAAAAGTGGTGGACCTTGGATTACCCCTGATAGCTCGACTGCAACTGATGAATGTGTACAGAGACAATAGAGTTCCTACTCAGAATGATGACATGAACTGAGATCCATGGGTTCATTGATGGAAGCTTTACACCTTTGCTGTATAAATATAATAGGGACTTGTAATTTTGTACATTTTTCATAAATTCTCAGTCATGTCACAATCACATATTGCATGCTTATTACCACAGGTACATAAAATGTATATAATAAACTTTTGATTTTCTTTACTCACATAAGTTTAAACTTAAACAACTATGTAGGTGTGAAGAGTTACTCCAGATCTCAGGGTCATCTACTTTTACTAATAGTATATCTGATTTTTTTAATGCAAAATGTTTTAAGGACATTTGTTAATCTGATAGACACACAGAGGGAAGTGCAATTTCCTAATTGTCTGAAAATATTTGTAAATTAAGTTGTTTTGATTTTTCTAACAGTCATTAGATTACTCATGTACTGTTTAATAATTTGGATATAACATAATGAATATATACAGACCTATAAGCCTTGATGGAATTTTTTTTTGGTGGGGGAAAGGGTTGGTGTTTATTCGATGGGTGGCTTCTGTTAGAACTATGGTAGTTTTTTCTAACCCTTTTATGCTGATGTTAAAATACACAGCTTTACGATTGGTTCAGTAAGTAGAGTAAAAGCTATATTAACTCATTGTTGATAATACAAGTAATCTGTACTTTCCACAGATTAAATTTGTATTTGTATATTCAGAAGAGTTTCATTGCCTTTATAACAGATTCGTCTCAAACTTCTTGATGTGATGTTTAGAATCTTGTAAATTTTGATAATTCAAACTATGTATATCTCAAACTATTTCACTTGAAGGTTGAAGCTTTTGAGACTCTAGGTGTGCTAATAATTTTGTTTTGTTGATGACATGCCCAACAAATATTTCAAAAGAATATGTTTTCATATATTTGACTTAAGAAGTGCTCAATTGTTTTCCCCAAAAATATTGATCATTGTGTATTCATAATTCAGTACAGCATGTTTATAACTAATTTTTTGTACTCCCTAAAATTACCTTTTTATAATCATATTGTTGTTTATGTATAACACTTCAACAGGTATATATATATTTGTAGTAACCCTTTGCCATGTCCATGTCAGTTCTGACTATGGTGTACTGTAATTTTGACCATGACCCCTCGTGTTTTTGATTTTTTTAATCTGGGTACTTATTTTCGTATTTTTAGGGTCATCTTTATTTGTACCCAACTGCAAACAAGTCAGTTTGGTTTGATGTAGGTTACTTATTGCTTTGTCAAATTGGAGTAAAGTGCTTTGCTCAAGAACATTTGAAGCCATATCCTTTAAGTTGTAACTCCAGTTTGCTAACCATTGTGCCACCATGGTTCCCATTGCTGTTAGTTACCTTTTATTACATGGAGGAGGGCACATCAGGCCTATTCTACATCCTTGCACCCACAGGGGCAACTTGCATTTAGGCAACTGATTTTTGTCATTCAAAACAGGATAGCATCATATCTGCTACTGCACACAATACTGGCTGACCAGAGTCTTAACTTTTTTTGGAAAGCTAAAATTTCATGTAAAGAGTGATCTTGAGGCATGTGTGTGATGGTAGGTCTGGGTTTAAATTTAAAATTTCATGTAAAGAGTGATCTTGAGGCATGTGTGTGATGGTAGGTATGGGTTTAAATTTAAAATTTCATGTAAAGAGTGATCTTGAGGCATGTGTGTGATGGTAGGTATGGGTTTAAAGTTAAAATTTCATGTAAAGAGTGATCTTGAGGCATGTGTGTGATGGTAGGTCTGGGTTTAAAGTTAAAATTTCATGTAAAGAGTGATCTTGAGGCATGTGTGTGATGGTAGGTCTGGGTTTAAAGTTAAAATTTCATGTAAAGAGTGATCCTGAGGCATGTGTGTGATGGTAGGTATGGGTTTAAATTTAAAATTTCATGTAAAGAGTGATCTGGGGACATAAATGTTGTTGTTGTTGCAGGGTTTACCACCATTTTTCAGCAGAAGATATGCTATACATGGCAGCCAGTATAAATGGTGGAGGAAGAACCTGGGAAAACCCTGGAAAGAACTACTGGCAAGCTCTCACATACCCACATTGGCTGAATCCGAGACTCGAACCCATGCAGACGGGGACATATATATAATGGTAGGTCTGGGCATAAAATTAGAATTTTAAGTAACGAGTGATCTGGGGTTAAACATGTGATGGCAGGTCTGGGTCTACAGCTGATTATATGCAAAGTAATGGAGAATTACAATTTTTGAACAGTGATAATTTTAGATAGTTTATGATTCAAGTAACCCAGAGTCACTAAAAATGTAATAAGTTTTGCGCATTTTCTTGTGCTAATCTTATTGTATATCCATCCTCAAGTAAGAGTAATTACATTGAAATTTTGGGCTGAAAAGGTATGAAACCCTGTCACTAATTGATGACAAAATAATAGCTGAATGAATGTTTAAATTTATCAAATTTGCATAGGTTAAAGATAACAGAGCTCTCTTATCAAAAAAGAAAAGGAAATGTAGATGAGTGAATTTTCCAGTGTGACACAATTATTGAGATCACATTGGATTTTTGCAATTTATTGCTGATTTATAAAAGGTTGTAAATTGCCAGTTATTTATCATACTTTATGCTGACTTTATCATTTTGTTTCACAGGAACGTATTTGCAGTTTATATTAAAACTGAATTAGCATTTCTGCTTTTCATTATTTAATAGAAGACAAAAGTTGCAATCATATCATGCAATATCCAGTCCCACTTTTTAGCAATGTGATAACACATGGTGATGAGTTATGTCACAGCATGTTATATCCAATCTCACTTTTTAGCACTGTGATACACCTGTTTAAAAGTTATGTCACCTCATGTTATATCCAGTGTCTCTTATTAGCACTGTGATACACCTGGTAAAAAATTGTCACATCATGTTATATCCAGTATCACTTTTTAGCACTGATACATCTGGTAAAAAGTTATGTCATGTTATATCGAGTATCATTTTTTTAGCACGATGATACACCTGGTAAAAAAGTTATGTCACATTATGTTGTATTGAGTCTCACTTTATAGCTCTATGATACACCTAGTAAAAAAGTTATGTCACATTATGTTGTATTGAGTCTCACTTTATAGCACTATGATACACCTAGTAAAAAAGTTATGTCACATTATGTTGTATTGAGTCTCACTTTATAGCACTATGATACACCTGGTAAAAGAGTTACTTCACATTATGTTGTATTGAGTCTTACTTTATAGCACTATGATACACCTGGCAAAAGAGTTACTTCACATTATGTTGTATTGAGTCTCACTTTATAGCACTATGATACACCTGGCAAAAGAGTTACTTCACATTATGTTGTATTGAGTCTCACTTTATAGCACTATGATACACCTGGCAAAAGAGTTACTTCACATTATGTTGTATTGAGTCTCACTTTATAGCACTATGATACACCTGGCAAAAGAGTTACTTCACATTATGTTGTATTGAGTCTCACTTTATAGCACTATGATACACCTGGCAAAAGAGTTACTTCACATTATGTTGTATTGAGTCTCACTTTATAGCACTATGATACACCTGGCAAAAGAGTTGCTTCACATTATGTTGTATTGAGTCTCACTTTATAGCACTATGATACACCTGGCAAAAGAGTTACTTCACATTATATTGTATTGAGTCTCACTTTATAGCACTATGATACACCTGGCAAAAGAGTTACTTCACATTATGTTGTATTGAGTCTCACTTTATAGCACTATGATACACCTGGCAAAAGAGTTACTTCACATTATATTGTATTGAGTCTCACTTTATAGCACTATGATACACCTGGTAAAATGTTATGTCAGTTCATTGTCATCATAATATAATCCAGGGGTGAGGAAAAAAAAACATTGTCCTGAACAAGTAAAAAGTAATACTGGGTGACCATTTTTCCCGACATGAAAGCCTGATTGGGCAACTAAAAATGTAATACTGGGTGACCATTTTTCCCAACATGAAAGCTTGGATGGGCAACTAAAAATGTAATATTAAAAATTGGTAATGTTCAAAATCAAAATGAACATCTGAATATTACTTAAGTCCATGAAGAATTTACTTGCACACAGCATGGTACACCAATTATCGCCATATAATTTGTTCTTGTGTTGGATGATTGTTATTGGTACGAGACCATTCCATTTATTAGATGTTAAATGCTCATTATTCATTAATTAACTGCAATCAATGCAGTAATACACCTCAGAATGAATCCTTAAAAAAATAAGACCTGTAAATTTATTTCCTTTAGTTGAAATTGCAACATGATGGCTGTTTCTTTGATCATTGACATGGCACATTAAAGCCTTTTAGTAGTTGTAAACTTTCTTTACAATATAAACACAGTTTTCAAGTCGATTAGTTGACAACTGTCCTATATTTTATTACAGATACTAGTATCAGATTATTGATAACATGAACCACAAACAATTAATGGTAAACTCAGATAACCATCAACCATTAACAATTAATGGTAAACTCAGATAACCATCAACCATAAACAATTAATGGTAAACTTAGATAACCATCAACCATTAACAATTAATGGTAAACTCAGATAACCATCAACCATAAACAATTAATGGTAAACTCAGATAACCATCAACCATTAACAATTAATGGTAAACTCAGATAACCATCAACCATAAACAATTAATGGTAAACTCAGATAACCATCAACCATTAACAATTAATGGTAAACTCAGATAACCATCAACCATTAACAATTAATGGTAAACTCAGATAACCATCAACCATTAACAATTAATGGTAAACTCAGATAACCATCAACCATAAACAATTAATGGTAAACTCAGATAACCATCAACCATAAACAATTAATGGTAAACTCAGATAACTATCAAATATGGATAAGTTTATGGTCAGGAGTGGTACATTTGCCAGAAAGCAGATAGACTACAAAACACCTTAAAAATAAACTGAAAATCATTTGATGATAGTATACAATTTAAAGAACATGTTCATTGCCCTATCAGTTGTCATACAGTGAAAAGGAAAATAGTGGCTGTATGTTTGGAACACATTTAAGCAAGTTGCTTAGAGATACCTGTTGATACTTTGAATTTTTTGCATTTAGTAGCTTTTTGTTACCATGGAAACACAGTGTAGTGCAAGCAGTATACAGATTGAGAATGATGGACCACATGTGGGGAGGAATATATCATCTCTAGATGACTGGTGTTTTGTTTGGATCTAAATTTGTATATGCCTGTTAAAAGGTTTAGTGTGCTGTGTCATGGTTATGTAAACCCATTAAGAATTTCCTTTCTGTGTGAAAATTGGAGGTCAGCTTCATATTCTTCTCCAGAACTTACAGGTAGGTTGCTCTAGATGTTACAGAGTTCCCCATTGATTTCAGAATTAAAAGGGTCATGGTTGACATTGAATAATTTACAATCTAATAAATTATATATTTTGATGGTACATTTGTGATTTATAGACTATTAAAAGTTTGAAAGTTGTTGCTTCTGATGGGTGAGAGACAGATTTATGTCTGGTTGTTTTAGTTGTCAAACCTGAAACAGAAATTGAGACATATCTGTCAATACATGAATCATTATAAAGCTGTGACAACTCATTCTGTAACACAATCACTTGCTCTTTTGACCTTGATGTCTAGGTCACAGTCAAAGAAAATCTGCTTTCAAGTTTTAATGAAAGTTTTTCTGGGCTGCTTCTCTTTCCTAAAACGCATGATGGATTTTGTTGATACTTGGGTTAAATCATTATGAACCCATTAAAGTTCTTTCTGAAACACACCGTCTAACTCATTTGACCTTGGAGTCAAAGTCGCACTCATAGGTATTTGAGATTAAGGTTTTGGTCAACGGTTATTTTATTTGCTTATATTTCCTATTCCTTTAATATGTTTTTTTTATACTTAGATGAAACATTATGAAGCTAAGAGAATTAATCTGTAACATGCAACCTTATATTTTCAACCTTGTAATCAAGTTCATCATTTTATCACAATGCTTTGATCATGAGCTTGCCTTGTTGGCAGTGACCTTATTTTCTATTGACACTATTACTGTGTTTGTTATCATGTTTTATTGCTGTTTCTGATATGTAGATATTGTTACCTATGTCTGTTCCAATATGATGTTTTCATATGTATGTTTTCCATGACATGCTAAACTTTGTCATGTTTTTCTCTTCTGAATATGGATACAGTGTGTGTATGTGTGTGTGTGTGTGTGTGTGCAAATTTTAGTGTGAGTTTATCATAACATGAGTCAAAAGTTGAAAATTGTGACACAGTCAATATATGTTATCAATGTACATGACCATGTTCAGAAAATAAACTTGGGAATGGTATAGTGCTTTATGTATTATTGATATTATTTACTTCCAAAACTCTGTTATTGAATTACCACAGGTTTTACACTAATCTGATTAAGTATTTATGCTGGGGCATTGTTTATAACCTGCTTTGATACTTTCACAGAAAACTTACTTTGTCATTTATTCCCTTATATATTACCAAACAAAATATATGTATATTTAGAAAAATGTATTTTTTTTCTTCTTTTCTTTGGAATAGTATAACATTAAGATGAGAGTGGGATATAGTTTGACAATAGGAATTGAAACCCAGGCAATTGGGATTGGCAATAGTTTTTTCTACTTTTATGAACAGAAATTAATCCAAAAAATGTATCTTTACCCAGAATCCACATTTCAAAACAGAATTAAAACAGGGTGAACATGTTATTGAAAAGATAACACATACAAAAAAAATAATTTTAAGTTTATATTTCATACTAGTGGGGAAATAATTGTTTGTGCCAACTCCAAACATCAAATTGTGAACATTGAGTATAATAAAATGTATAATAAAATGGAATGATCAATTCTTGATGTTGACCATAACTTGCATTAAAATATTTCATTGTTAGTTTGTTAAGCTGAAAGCGTGTTTAAAGTGTTGTTAAGACGAAACAACATCCTGAACCTTTAAGAAGGTAATTTGAAATGCCATAATAGTTATAAAATAAATACCCTAATTATATAGTACACATCCAAAAAATTTTTTGTGGTGAAAAAAAAGTCTACAAAATTAGAAACCTTGAAAAGATTTTTTTTTAAAGTTTCAGAAATTGCTGTTTCTCAGGAAAGGGGCTGACTCCAATCGGACCAAACAGCGGGAAGAAACCTAGAATGCTTGGCGGGGGTACTGGCAGGACATAGATATATATAACACATGCAACATACAGATAGAGATTGATAAACATCAAACACATATATAGCAAAGAGAATAAATATCTTTTCGAGGCATATGAGTGGCCCTGAAAAAAAGGGCCTTTGGTTTATGTTAACATCATTCCATTAACACAGAGGGCATCACATTGGTCATTTTATCTTCTCAAACTTCTGACTTCTGGACCGTAGAGGATGACTCTTCAGACAGCCTTGTCTCTCCCCATAGATTCTTCTTTTCCAAACGATCGTATCGGTGATCTGGATAATTGTCCATGATGATTTGACATACATGGGTAAGTTCAGGTCGAACAGCATCGATGATACGAGAGTAGATGATTTAACTTTTGACCACATCTTGTGACCAGAACAGTAAAGGGAATGCAGTGACCTGCTGTTATTTATAGTGGAAGAGTGGAGTTTTTTCACCAATCCAAACATGCATTACATGGGACAGAATTTTCAAACATGACGGAAACTAAGAAGACAAGTTGGGGTGCACCAGACGTGGAGACGAGAAGCGATGGTATAGCAGCGGCTACCAAAGTCAACACAGTCTTACTTTCAGAAGAGATCGATTTTAATTAGGATTTAGTGAATTTCCTTATTTCGCAAGAATTTGTTTCGATACCAGTACCTTCGCCATCTTCTCCCTCATTACCACAAGTCAAGGATTTTAAACAGAGACAGAAAGAAGAACTGGAGAAATGTTTCCAGCAGCAGTAAGAAGCAGAACAAGCTTTTCTCCTGAAAGAGCAACAGCAAGAAAAAAAAAAAGAAGGAAACGACAGGAAGAAGAAACAAGGTCTAGGAGAGAAGGACAGTGAAAGGCAAACAGTGACGGTACTCTTAGACATGTTGGCAAAGTTATGGAGTCTGAAACAAATGTATCAGACTTCTTTAATGCGACCCAAGAGAAAAAGACATTTACGAGCCAAACAGTCCAACCCTGTTGCTACACCTGAGATGCCACCCCTAGTGATTTCTACCAAATCATTAGCAGAAGTCCAGAAGTAGGTCTTGGCCGTGGCAAATGCGTAAGGCGGTTAAAGCAGATTGTGTCCCGTTCCTGAGTTTGTTTTTCTAAAAAACAAAAACCCAACGGTCCTTTTCGGGGACATCCACTTCTATCGAAAAGAGATAGCATTCATTTTCCAAAGTCAATTAAAACTCCAAATCCCTTTTTTTGCCCAACGATATATGTGTGTGAATGCGTGAGTGTAGGTTCTTATTCTAAAATATCGAAACCAAGAGACACTTTCGTTATCTGACGGGTCTATTCTTTTACAAAATTTACAATCCAGTTCACAACACAACACCTTAAAAAGTTCATAGACGTCTGTGTGTTTGTTAACTCTGTTTTTCTTTTGAATTTCTTCACTCTCACAGGTTTTTCCTCCTCTTTTTCCTCACGTTCTCTTTGTCATCTTTTCTTTCTTATTTTTCTTTCTGGATGTGTCTGGGTTCTTCTTTTGGGGGGTGTACCTCCTCTTCCTGTTCTGAACCACTCTTTTCCTCTTGCTCCTGTTTTTTTAAAGCATTCTGATGACCAATGTCCTTTCGCTTGACAATAATAACGTATCTTGATTTTTGTCTCTTCTAACACCTGTCTAGCTTTTTGACAGTCTGGACACTCTGTAGCCCAATGCACGTTATTCTTACAGATATAGCAATTATCTAGATTTTTATCTCGAAAGGAGAGGGAGTTGTCCATCGGCTTGTCTGAAGAAAACTTTCGTATGACACCTCGCAAAGATCTGATCAGAAGTTCGATCTGTGTGGGCTCTTCCATCGTTCTGGTCAGTTTGAGAGTGAAATGAATACTGAGGGAAGACACTAATCTGGTATGGATTTAGGGACCCATGGCGTTTAAAATGTAGTCATTTGACCTTTTGAAGTCAAGATGAAACGATCGCATCATTTCATGGGGAAAGGAGAAGAAAGTAAGAGGCAGAAATGTGATTTATTGCCTTGCACAGCAGCTAAAGTCTTGGCTCAAATTCATGCCAGCGATTTTGAAGATAACGTGAATGAGCCAGAATCCAGGCCCAGCACCACCATTAACTCCTCAAAAGTACTACCACATTCGAGAGACGGAAAAGCGCTCCTCTAGAAAATTTAGAACTACGGCTTACACGTACACGGTGAAGTTGAAAGATTTCAAGTACGACGTACCGCTGGAGAAAACAAGGGTTCATCACCGAGGTGTGGGATTCATTGCTAACCACACTGAAACGGCAATGTATAGCCAAAGAAGACGATCGCTTGAGACTTTCTATTCATCACGACAGTTTGAAGTCCCCCGTTTGGATCGAGTTTAGCAGCCCGGCAGAACTGACACCTTTCAAAGTCATCGACAACAATCCCACGACAAGTTTCACATCACCGATGGAAAAGCAACACAGTTCATGACCCACGTTTCTCTTCCCCAAGGGACAGGATGCAAAAAGGTGTTATTGGTAGACGACCTTCGTAGCATCACGCGTAGCCTCGTCCAAATTAACAATCCTCAAGACTAGATATGTTTAGCCCGTGCCATCGTTGGGACGAACATATGCCGTAAAGAACGAAACTGTAGAATGGAAAAGAGCTTGGGAGAGCATCCAAAAATCAAACCGTTACAGCAAGCAGGTCTTTCCAAAGACACCCAAAAATTGCAAGACGTCTTGGCTCCACGCTACACGTTGAAAGTGCACCGTCAAGAAGTGAGTGGACCTCTGTTGTTTCGAGGCGAAAAATTCAAACACGGAAAATACATTCACGTCCATCATCACGATGAACATTATGATGCCATTACCAGTGTCACTGCATTCTTGGGATGAGAAATGTGACTATGGCTATAACAATCGAGAGTAATACAAGCATTGTGGATCGAAATGTAAGAGATGTTTGGCCTCTCAACCCTGTTTGGACGAAGGACAAGAACGAGTGCATTGCCTAACTTGTCAGCGCACTTTTGTCAGCTCTACATGATACCAACAACATCTGAAAACGCAAAGTTCACAGCAGAAAAGTGCCTGCCAACTCCTGAACTTGTGCCCTACTTGTGGACAAGGCATACGTACCAATAGTGCCAAGGCACACATATTTTCAGGAAAGAAACGATGTCACCTTTGCCGCCAAATACGAATACTACATTTAAAAATATCATTCCAAACAAGAGGAGGAAGATGACCAGAAGAAAAGGAATTTGATCTTTTTCGATTTCGAATGCATGCAAGAGACCGGCATTCACATTCCTAATTTATGTGGCTCATCGTGCGTGCGAGAAGTGCATCCAAGAGACTATCTTTAGTCATTGCCCTCACTGCAGCAAGATTCCTGGAGGACGTGAACAAATATTTCGGGGACCGAACACGCTGGACAATTTCGCTCCATGGATCTTAGACCGCATCGACGAGAAGTGGAGCCAAGAGGACATTGAACGTTACGGAGATTGTCATCGCCATGCCATATTGATGTCTCACTTTTTCTCATAATACGATGGACAGTTTCTTTTGAGATACTATACGGAACAAAGTACCGAATGTCCTAAAGTCACTTTGAAAGGAGAAAGAGCCAAAATCATTTTCATGCAAGTGGGACAAGTGCAGTTTAAAGATTCAATGAGTTACTTGGCCATATCTTTGAGTCGAATGCCTAAAACGTTAGGAATGAAAGAAATGTCTAAACGTTATTTTGTGCACTTTTTAAATACCGAAGCCAGTCAACACGCCATTCTACCCCATTCGCCCGAGGGTCACTACTACGACCCCGACAACATGCGTACCAAAAAATTAGAAGCTTTCTACGCTTGGTACCATGCTCACGCATCGGACCCCTTCGACTTTCAGGAAGAAATGTTAAAGTATTGTCGTTCCGACGTGGACATTTTACGGCGTTGCTGTGGAAAATTTCAAAAACTGTTCATGGAACACGGAGGGATCGATCCTTTGAAAGAAGCCTGCATCATTGTAAAAGCATGTTCCTTAGTGTACCGCCAAAGATTCGTACCTGAAAACACCATGGTTGTCATCAGCCTTCAAACGACAAAACTTTGTCAAACGTCAATATTCGGTCAAAGCCCTACGCTGGCTACATTACTTGTGCGACACGGAAAACAAATGGATCCAACATGCACGCAACGCAGGAAGCGAAAAGACCATCGGAAGGTATTCGGTGGATGGTTGGGACTTAGAAAACCCCAAGATTGTGTACGAGTTTAACGGTTGCTTATTTCACGGATATCCCCTTTGCTACCCTGAACGTGACACTAAAAATGAATTTTTACAACGGACCATGTAAGACTTGTACCAGACCACTTGTCAGCGGCGCTTGAAGCTAGAACAGCAAGGATACCAAGTGATGGAAATATGGAAACACGTGTACGACCACTGTTTGAAAACCGATCTCGAGTATAAACGTATCGTGGAAAGTTACAAGCTGATGGACCCACTGAACCCGCGGGATAGTTAGTACGGAGGACGGACAAATTGCACCTCTTTGCTGTACCAAACCGACGCGGAGAAAGGAGCAGAAATCAAATACAATGACGTGTGTTCACTATATCCTTACGTGTACAAATAGTGTCGCTTTCCCGCAGGGCACCCACAATTGCTGACGAAACACATCGATCTGGACAACATTCGACAATACAAATGAATGATCAAGTGCAGAGTCTTGCCTCCAACCGACTTGTACCATTCCGTTTTACCTCACCATTGCCAAGGAAAACTGATGTTTCCCTTGTGCCGTTCATGTGCCGAAACGTGCAATCAAGACCGACATTGTCAGCACACCCAGGAAGAACGCGCCTTGACGGGAATGTGAGTCAGCGTGAAATTGTTTAAAGCTCTGGACCTGGTATACCAACTGTTAGAAGTGTACGAAATTTACCACTTTCCCAAGACATACAAATACCACAAGGGCGACGAGACTCGGAAAGGTATTCTCGCAGACTACATGGATGCTTTTTTAAAACAGAAACAATAAGCCAGTGGCTATACTTCCTGGTTCCACACTCCCGAAGACCAAGGAAATTCAAAGAGAATTACTGGAAGCAGGAAGAGATCACTTTAGACCACGTGGAGAAAAACTAAGGAAGGCGATCGCTTACCAAAATGATGTTAAATCGCTTGTAGTGCAAAATGGCACAGCGACCGTGTTTACGCGAGACAGAGTATTTGACGGAACCTCCCCGTAACTTTCAGATGATTCATGACTAAACCAAATACACAAAACAACGTGGACGTCGTTCGTAAAGATTTGATCCGGGCTAATTACAAAGAAGAACTAGACAATGTAGAAGCCAACGAATTTCGAAATGTCATCATTGCAGCCTGCGTGACAGCCCATGCTCGCTTACAATTGTACGAAACTTTAGAACTGTTAGGAGATCGCGTCCTGTACTTTGCCACGGACAGTTACATCTACATCGACCGCCTGTGTCAACGTCACCCTGACATCGAAGAAGACCGTTTAGGAGCCTGGACAGACGAACGTCCCGACGAGAAGATTCTAAGTTTTGCTAGTGATGGTCCTAATAATTATGCCTACGAATACCGGGACAAACAAGGAGAAGTGTACACGGAGTGTAAAGTGAAAGGATTGACTCTCAATTATCGTACCAGTCGAGTGGTGAACTTTGGTGTGCTCAAAGAAGCCTTGTAGTCTGGACAGGATGGAAACTATAAATTGACCACCTACGAACCGCACAAGATTGTACGTTTACTCACTCACCAAACTGTCAGTCGATCTTTGGAAAAAGTGTATCAAATCGTGTACCAGAAGCCAGTGCGGATTTCCAACCACTTCACTTTGCCGTACTGACACGTCGATATTAGTCAGCATATAAAAAGGGACAACGGCCATGGCCGATAGTTTATTGTAACTACCAAGACCAAGCTAGAAAGGTGAATCCTTTGAAGCAGACATCATTCAAGTTCGGAGATTCTCAAGTTGAGTGCGATGCTGGGCCTTGCGATGAGAGCGATGCCGTGCGTTGTGATCACAGCGATTCAGTACCACATCATGGGAACTTTGCTGTGACTACTACTGCTACTACCACTACACCTACCGTGGAAAGTGATGCTGTGGGTATCAAACCTGATGGATGCGAAAGGGATGCCACTCTTTACAGAACAGCTTATCACTTTACTGATTTTCATTGTCAATGTCATCCTCCTCGTGAAACCATGCAGCTAACACCTTACGGATGTCCTACAAAACTGAGCAAATTCCTGCGGATTTCACCATACCCTCGTCGAAATGAACATGTGAAAGACGAATATTCTTTCTCTGTGCGTTTGC
>CM068827.1:119807780-120062780 GCA_028554795.2 Sinohyriopsis cumingii
AAACAGTTTTACTTCACGTCCGCGTAACTATGTTTCATTCCTCTTTCAAGACAAACTTGGTATTCTTTTGCAGGACTTGACATAAGAAAACTGAACAAACTGAAGCACTTTGCTACAGATATTTTTAGCAACAGACTAAACAACATAAATACTGTTTCAACAACAAAATCTAACATCTTCAATAAAAATAAAATACATAAAAATAGAATTAGAGAGTAACGACGACTAACCAACAAAACCGAATTTAACAAAGGCAATGACATGTGTAGAAATGACTCTCCCTTTAAGAAGGTACGCGGATGTAATCTGCCATACACCAACAACTTCAAAAATGTATAAACAGAGAGAAAACTCAATTCAAAATTCAGGTTTTTTTTCAAAATTGTTTGTGTATTTAGGGAACATACCTAAACACTAATAAAGGGTGTAACACGGAAAATACACATTAAAGCTTTGATATTTCTATCTAAAAAAGAGGGATATTCCTAACGTTCTTAATCAGCTCTATGCTGGGGCGCGTCTGTGGGATACCCACAAATAAAGAAGTACAGATTTTCTGGTTAAGTTGGTTGCAAGTGTGTGCGTGTTTTGAAAAAATGGCATAACTTGAACAGAAGATTTTCTGGGGACACTTGTAAAGTGTAGAGCCTGTGCAAGTGTCATAAAACTATAGTCACATAACTTATATGGTTTGCAGGTATTTCGACTTCAGAAAATGTGAATTATCCCAAACCTTTATCATAAACAGACGTCTTCGAATAGATTACATCTAACGCTTCAACTCTTCCGTGTGTGTGTGTGTGTGTGTGTGTGTGTGTGAGAGAGAGAGAGAGAGAGAGAGAGGAGACGGTATGATGTTGCTTCTTACTTTCTTCTAGTTTCTCACCGGAACCGTTTCATCTTGATTGCAAAAATTTCGTTTGATTCGGTTTCTCACACAGCAGGTCACTATATAAGATTAGTGTCTTAGAGTTTTTAGCGTACTCATTCAGTTCCATACAGTCAAGAAGATGGAAGAGTCAACACAGATCGACCAGCACGTCAAAGATTTGCTACGAGTCATACGAAAGCATAATTCACAGGCGAAAGTGACAACAAAACTTATCCTTCTGGTCTGTGATTTGATGACAAAAGTCAAGATACCTGTTATCGTTGTCAGGAGAAAAGACACTGGGCTTCAGAGTGCTCCTCGCAGAAAAGAAAATAAACAAGAGTAGAAAGTGGAGAGGGGGTTCAGACGAAGAAAGTGACGATGAGGAAGAACTTGTGCCATTGAAGAGATGGAAATGGAAAAATGGACACTTTGAGCCAATGTGTTGGCCTATAGCCTTAAACGGGATGTGATGTGAAATTTCATTGTAAATTCTAAAAAGAGAATATACAAGAAAGAAAGCGTAAGTTTCTCTTGGTCTTGATCTTTATAATAAAAATGGTTTATATTGTTTTTGTATTGTCACTGCACGAATATATGCTTTTCACCTCTCTCTATCCCTGTGGATCATGTTTTAGTTTGAATTGAAATGAAAGGGATGTTTTCCTTCACGTCCGCACTTCAAGCATGCAAGTGAGATACAATTTGTCAGTCTGTTCATCCATCATTGTTATGTCTTGAGTTTTCTAAACACGTCAGATAAATTCTCACACATACACTTACACCATAGAATAATGGGTTAAATTGTTTTTTTGGAGTGTGTGCGTGTGTCTGCGTTTAATTTTGTTTGTGTTTGTGTGGGTGCGCGTACGTGTGTGTGTGTTGGTCTTTGTTTGTCCCTGTAACACTCCCTGTCTCCCTATCCAATTCATTTTACCTGTCTCCCTACCTACCTACAGTAGTGTGTATTCAGGTCAGCCACTTTTGTGTTTGTCTGTAGGTTAAAAAATAGAAGTGTACCTATAAACACTTCGTTTCTTTCTTTGTAAACTAGTGTGTGCGCGCGCGCGTGTATGTGTTGAAACAATATAAGTGCGCCGGTAATCACTTTGTTTCTCCATCTTCTAAGATAGAATGTGGTTTTTTGTTGTTGTTGGTATAGATGAGTGATAATAAACTGTGTTTGTAGGTAAAAAATAATCCAAGAATTATAAATTATTAGTCCTAGTAATAAAATGTTCTAATGAATTTGAGTTCGAGACCCGACGAAAATCCAAAATGAAAAGCGATGACGTAAACTGTAGTCAGCATAGCACTGATGTGTCGACAGTTCTCTGCTGATCCACAGACAATACTATTCCGGTGTTTGAATTCCGAATAAAATTTCAATAAATGTCTTTGTCCAAAACTTCTGTATGAGCACTTAAATATTCTCCAGGGAAAATAATTAATCTCTTAGAATCCAAATAATTTGAAGAAAAATTAAAATATAACTCCAACTGGTCACAACAGAAAAAAACACCTTGATATCTAAGTATTCAAAAGCCCAACTGAGATTATTTCTCAAAACATCGTTTTTAAACCTGACTACTGCGCGCTAAACAGATGCCCGGAAGTGGGTCAGTCCAATGGTAAACCCTAAATGATACATGTTTTCTTTGCACATATTCCCAATATGGCCTTGACTAAAACCAATGATTGATTTTTCCTCTGGGGAAATAATAAAAAAAAGTTGTTTAAAAGAACCCATGTTGATTCTAAATCAAGGTCAGGAACTAGGTCAGTTCAAACTAATTTCTGGAAAATGTAAAATTCCAGTAAACAAAATTACATAACTATAACATGCAATGGATTAAAAAATTAAAACTAACAAACAAAGAATTAAATTAAATCAAATATAAATTAAATAAAATATGCATAGCACATATCCGATAAAAAATGTTGCATGATTTGAATCATCACTTTACATATAGGAAATAACTTTGATCAGTTTTCTACCTACACACCAATTAGCATAGTGACTGACGAGGAAACATCATAAAAAAGATAACCATCAGTTTTCATTATTCAAAAGCCCCAGACCAACAGAAGGTAAAACTCCCTAATTTTCAATTTGTCAATAAACATTACACCATTCCAAAGGCGGCACTCCATAGGTTTTTGTTGGTTCAAGAAACCCTAGACCATCAAATCTATGTTCTGAAACATCCCAGGCCACCAATATTTTTGTAAACGTTCTAAGCAGTGATTACTGATCAACTAAATAAAGCAAAGGATGGAAGTCACTTAAAACCTGAAATATAAAGGTATCAATTATAAAACTGAAGGCGCCAAAATAAGAATAAGGTTAAAAGTTAAATAACAATTTAAATAAATTAGAAATTAGGTTTATGCAGAATGGCAACCTGATCGACCTCCGTTCACCGCTGGCTTCTATTTTTAAGATCTCCTCCTCTTTAGTATCGTGGAGGCTGAAAGGCTCCACAGTCTGCATTCGTCGTTGGCATCAGGAACCGCAGTTAGCAATCTGAGCTCATCGATATAATGTACGAGTACAATTCGTTGGCACGCTTTGGCCAGTATTCCGTGTACATCATGGTAACGGACTCGGCGATTTTTATCCAAGCCATAATAATGACAGCACACGCTGTCACCTCATGAGCTATGAATGCTATCATAACGGTTTTTGAAGTCGGGTCAGGAAAGGGCTGCCAGTCATCGCTGCAGCTGGTGACAAAACAGCCGTAGAAGTGTTACTTGATCCCATTCGCACGTAGGCACAGCACATGGTCAAGACTGGTACTGTCCTGGCCACAGGCAGTGCCAATTCGATAAGACGATCGTGCCTGAAACACGCTCTGCTGTAAATGGTGACAACAATGGCACCATACATAGACGGAATTGTCTGCCTTAATAGTGGCTGCGTTTTGACGGTGTCGCTGTTGTCGCCGTTTACGGCACGTCAACCAAACAATGCAGAAATTGTATTTTCAAAACTTAATAAATTGTATTTAAAAACTAATAGGAGTTACATATTTCACGCTAGCTAATTTCTGATTAGCAAGAACTTTTCACCCAAGAGCTAGAATTATTTTTTATTGCAACAAAGGGCAAGCACTCGCGTGTAACGATCTTGATAAAAGTAGTAAGACCACGTGATATAGAAGGTGCTGATTTATCTCAGCCACCAAAAGCTAAACCGCGTGTTGCCATACTTTGTCCTAGAAACTAACACCGCGGGGCGGTACCAAGTATTCTGCTTGCACCGCAGACACTACCGATAGTTTCGCGTGTTTGTAGTAAGGCCGTTGCAAACAGTAAAAGTCAGGTGGATTGGAGCAAAATAAACGATTATACGCTCTTGTATCAGGCCATGTTGGACACCACCATCGAGTTGGTGGCGTGTAAAACAGTACTGAGGTACAGCCCGTCAAGGGCATACTAGTGACTGATGACTCACTCACCATGCAAAAGACATGCGATGACCTGCTTCTGTCCGAAGGTGTACCAGTATAGAGAAAGGTTCTCACAGCGTTAGAATATAACAGCAAGGCGTCAGCAAGAGACATCTTTTGACGTTGATGAAGGAAAAGAAAGCAATGTTAGCGAATGCTTGTAATGCCCATCCGCAGGGTTTTAAAGCCATCTTTTGGTGCCGGCCTTGAAGAAACTCATACCCTAATTTTGTGCATGAAGGTGAGGAGGGAGTCAAGTGTGCCAACAGCGCATGCCAGGTTTTGTAGTGTTTCGACGCTGGTTCCCATTAACTCCGTGCTACTTTCGTGCCAACCTTGCGCAAAAGTTAACTGGTGGCCTGTGGACGACATGTATTTATACGATTTCAGTAAGATTTTGAGTCTGAAGTGAATTTAATTTGTTATTTGAATTACTGAATAAATGGATGTCCTTTGCAATGGCTATAGTACCACCTGTCCTCTCCCACCCCCAACCACACGGCTGTCTGCTAGTTTACGTACATGTCTTGCCTGCATCTTCATACATACCTTGCCTGTATCTGTATACATACCATGCCTGTATCTGCATGCATACCTTGAATATATCTGCATACATGCCTTGTCTGTATCGGCATACATGTCTTGTGTGTATTTGTATATATACCTTGCCTGTATCTACATACATGTCTTACCTGTATCTTCATAATACCTTGCCTGTATCTGCATAATACCTTGCCTTTTCTTCCATACATGTCTCTATCTGCATATATGTTTTGTCTGTATCTGCATACATGTATTGCCTGTATCTGCATAATACCTTGCCTTTTCTTCCATACATATATCTATCTGCATATATGTATTGCATGTATCTGCACATACACCCTGCCTGTATCTGCATACATACATTGCCTGTATTTGCAATACATGTCTTGCCTGTATCTACATACATGTCTTTCCTGTATCTAGATACATGTCTTGCCTGTATCTTCATACATACCTTTACTGTATCTGCATATATGTCTTACCTGTATCTACGTACATGTCTTCCCTGTATATACGTACAAAACTTGCCTGCATCTGCATACATTCCTTGCATGTATCTGCATACACATCTTGCTTGTATCTACATACATACGCCGCATGTATCTGTATAAATGTATAGTTTGTATCTACACACATGTCTTGCCTGTGTCTACATACATGTCTTGTCTGTATATGCATACATGTCTTGCCTGTATCTGCATACATGTCTTGTCAGTATCTACATACATGTCTTGCCTGTATCTGCATACATGTCTTTCCTGTATCTTTATACATATGCTGCCTGTATCTTTATACATACCTTGCATGTGTCTGCATACATACCTTGCCTGTATCTACATGCATATCTTGCCTGTATTTGCATACATGTCTTGTCTGTATCTTTATACATGCCTTGCCTGTATCTACTTAATACCTTGCCTGTATTTGCATACAAACCTTGCCTGTATCCACATACATGTTTTTCCTGTATCTACATACATGTCTTACCTGTATCTTCATACATACCTTGCCTATATCTGCATAATACCTTGCCTTTTGTCCATACATATATGTATCTGCATACATGTTTTGTCTGTATCTGCATACATGTATTGTATGTATCTGCATATACACCTTGCCTGTATCTGCATACATACCTTGCCTGTATTTGATACATGTCTTGCTTGTATCTACATACATGTCTTGCCTGTATCTTCATACATACCTTGCCTGTATCTGCATACATACCTTGCCTGTATCTACATACATGTCTTGTCTGTATCTGTATACATACCTTGCCTGTATCTACTCACATACCTTGCCTGTATCTGCATACATGTCCTGCCTGTATTTGCATATATAACTTACCTGTGACTGCATACATGTCTTGTCTGTATCCGCATACGTGTCTTGCGTGTATCTGCATACATACCTTGCCTGTATCTGCATACATACCTTGCCTGCATCTGCATACATACCTTGCCTGTATCTGCATACACATCTTGCCTGTATCTGCATACACATCTTGCCTGTATCTGCATTTATAACTTGCCTGTATCTGCATACATGTCTTGCCTGTCTTTTACAAATCATTTAACATCTAACTGACCATGAACACTAATGAAAGTCCTCCTTGAATTCATGACGAAATCTATTATTTGTGCTCAGAAGCTCACATTAACAAGAACTATATCTGAAACTTTTTTTTTCTAAATTTAAACCAAAATACAAACTAAATTCAATTCGCAAGTCCCGCCTTCTCTAGCAAATGACAAATGTTTTAGAGAGGAGAGTGACTGCGTTGCCATCTCAAACCCCAATTCTTAATATCTATAGAAAATATTGGACCACAAACAATCAAATAATTCGTATTTTCTTTAACGGTCGAGCAGCAACGATGATAACAGAAACTCCTGTGGAACGAACAAAATGTTTTATCTTACTTTTAAGGTCTGATATAGGTGCTGTTTGTCAGCTATTTTTTTTCTTCAAGTTACAACATCTTAATACAAAGATTAACACAGCACACGGAAACAAAATAGAAATGACATATTTTCTTTATAATTGGAACTTATTGACAATAAGTATTGTAGTCAGTGAAAATCACATTATCCGATGAAATACTGAATAGTAAACGTTGTTTCGGCCAGACCTCTATAACGTGCTCTGCAGAGCCCCGTTTCTCGCCTGATTACGTGCATGTACCACGCGTGCAAGCAGTTTAGCACAAACCTATACCACACAACGTTGACGTTAACGGTGCTCCTGCAATCGCCACCGGATTAGTGATGGTCATGTCTCTAAATGCAGTTGAGACAAAAGGAAAAGTACACAAGAATGCGCAATACCATTGGCGAGTTTTCGTCATAAATAACATTTAACAAAATTACAAGGTTTTGAAACGGTCCCTGTAAGTACGAATCTAATATTGAAAAATGCATCTAATATGCTGAGCATCTATCTATCTGCAACATGTGACTAAAATATAAAAAGAAAAAAAAACGCTTTAACGTCCTGAGTAATAAAATACTGATTGCACATGTTGGCATGAACACGAACTTTGGTCGACTTATCCTGCTGATAAGTCGACATAGAAAATGTCGCCTTCAGATTTAGTTTAGTCGACTTGTTTTGAGTCTGAAGATGAATTAATTTTAGTTATATCGACACATTTAACGACTAAGAGGGCTTTTTAAGTGGATAAGAGGCATACATATACAGTCACTGATGACATAAGTGGATAAGAGGCATAAATATGCAGTCACGGATGGCATAAGTGGACATTAACGCCGCCATTGGTCAAATTATCCTCTTATTTAGTAGACATAAATAAATGGACATGTTGTTTTATATTTTACAAAGGCTAAACTATTTCTCGTCTTAAAACTACTTATTACAATTATGTCAACATATCTAAATAAATAAGTCGTTTTATTTAAGTGGATTAGCGGCAAATGGTTGGCAGAAATCTGCTACAATAATTTCTAGATAGTCCTCTTTTACACGTGTTCCTGCATTAAAATCTTCCATTAAAAACACGTACTTATGTGAAGTGCACACACGTGATGTTCCTTAATGGAACATATTTAATTCGTCTGCAGTACTAGATCGTGATTCCGGAGGGGGACACAAACCGCACCAAAGTTCAGGTCCTCAACAGTTTGATAAATGGACATTTTACTATTTAACCTGAAAATGTTGGGGTTTCCCATAAGTAATGACGTGTTTATTCCAAACAATAATGCTCCCATATGACGGTTTTTAATATCATTGTCTTTGTGTCTGTATGTCTGTATGTGAAAGTTTCTTTTGGAAAGGTTAATATCCTGATCGCCGCGCAAAGACTTTCTCCTTCATCTCCTTTACCCTAAAGAATATATATCAGCAATACCAACATTAAATTTACACAGTTACTAGGAAACCTCGATAGTATGACTTCATTGCACCAACATGTAATGAATATATGCAAGGCTGCATATCTGAAGATAAGACGCATCAGTTCCATTCGAAATTTTTTCGGCTGATGCCACTAAAACACTACCACATAAACTACAATATGGTTAAAACACGGCTGCTGGGATCATCCTTAGAGTAAGAAGCACTGAGCATACCACCTTGCTCTGTAACCTTTACTGGCTACCCGTTCGATCCAGGATCAAACAAAATATTTGTTCACTATGCAACATTTCGTTGACTGGCTCCATTCCAATATACCTATCTGACCTCATTCATGTATACGCTCCATCTAGAAACTCAGGTTCCACTTCCGTCCTTCGCAAAGTCCATACAACAGACTAGTTGTAATAGAGTCCATACAATAGGCCAAGACCGATCCGGTGGTCATACCAAAGACAACAATTGGGACTGAAAGCTGCCTCGCTAAGCGCTCAGCATTAATGGGGTGGTGTTAGGACTTGTCTTTCTGGTGTCAGGATGTGACTGGGTGGAAATCGTGCCACATATCTGCGGCATGATGCCCCAGTGCATGACTATCAAATGCCACAATATAGACATGGTAGCTGAATGACTGAAAAACTATTAAAGCTATGTTAAAAATCCAAATCACACACACACACACACACACACACACACACACACACACACACACACACACATGGCAAGTTGTAACAGAGTCCATACAACAG
Organism: Sinohyriopsis cumingii; assembly: GCA_028554795.2. Lineage (NCBI taxonomy): Eukaryota > Metazoa > Mollusca > Bivalvia > Unionida > Unionidae > Sinohyriopsis > Sinohyriopsis cumingii. The sequence continues at coordinate 119,816,774 of CM068827.1, forward strand.
GCAAGTTGTGATGGAGTCCATAAAATAGGCCAGCTGTAAAAGAATATATACAGTATGTAAGTTCTAACATGTTTCATATAATATGCCAAGTGTAATACATGCCATAATTGTAATAGGGTCCATATAACAGGCCAGTTGTAATAGAGGTCATAATTAGGATAGTGACAAGAGAGTCCATACAATATGTAGCAGAATCTGACAATATACCCGTTGTAATAGAGTCAATAAATAGGCCAGTTGTAGCAGAGTTCATACAACAGGCCAGTTTAAATAATGTGGTTAAAGCGTCCTCCTCGGATGCCAGTTGTAACAGAGGTCATAATGAGGCCAGCTGTAAATAAGTCTATACAACAGGCAAGTTGTAACAACTGGCCATAATTAGGCCAGTTGTAATGGAGTCCATACAATATACCAGTTTTAACAGAATCCATACAATATGCCAGTTGTAACAAAAGCCATAACTCGGCCAGTTGTAATAGATTAATACAATATGCCAGTTGTAATAGAGGAAATAATTTAGCCAGTTGTAATAGATTCCATAATATAAGACAGTGGTAATAGTCCATAGACTATGCCAGTTGTAACAGAATCCATACAATATGCCAGTTGTAACAGAGTCCATACAATAGGCCAGTTGTAACAGAATCCATATGATATTCTAGATGTAACGGAGGCCATACGTTTGCTAGTTTTAATACAGTCCATACGATAAGCCAGCTTTAATCGAGTCCATAATGAAATCCGTAGTACGATAATTTGCAAAGTGAATCGCTTGTCAGACGTTGGATACATAAATGCTTGTTTCAAATTTGTATGTAATCGTGGTTACGTTTGCGGGGAGAGGTGTTTGCTGCGTGTACCTGTGCATGTGTGTGTGTGTGTGTGAAAGAGAGAGACAGAGAAAGAGAGAGATAGAGAACGTACACTGGAAAGCATAATCCGCATGTTCGCTCTCGTCTATCCCCATAACAACCACTTTCGGTTTCCTTCCTTCCCCAGCAGCAGACATGTTTCAGTGTTCTCGTTTCTTTAGTCTGTCGCTGTGGAAGTGTTACTGCGTTATATAACCGATGTACAATTATGACACTAGACTGGTCTTCTGACGTACATATTAGCATACTCTCTTATGGGAGGTAGCTATGTAAGTTCGAGGAACCAGGCCTTATGAGACACTTTTACAACATAGGCGGCGCTACACACCTTCGTATTTTCCATATGTAAGATTTTTAAAGAAAAGGATTTCCCTGGTTTTCTTCACTGGTTTTACTGGCTATTTAAAAATAAAGACCTTACATACCTTAGGAACTGTTAAAAGGATTTTTCGTCACCTTTAGTTTTGGTGTTTTTGATTGATCGGTGTATAATGGGTTATCGAGTATACTGCTTGGCCTTACTTCAGTCGTGCTTTTAACAAGAAAAAAAAAAACCCTGATAGCTTCGCTTGGCCATTTTGACTTCCTGGACTAAAGAGATAAATGGTAAAACGCCAGTAAATCTGTTTACATTTTATGTATTTGGTAACTGGTTCATTGCAGTTTCAGAAGATAGTATTATCGAGTCTGGCAAAATGCGTCTTCCCTATTTTAATAACCGTACTTAAGAATAATTGAGGATTTTCTTTCGAGTGCATGGGAGATATCGTTTGGTTAGATGTGTGCTTATATCATGTACAATTTCCTGAAGTAAAATATTCTAAGAAATTTCAACCACACCACATGAACGTAATATAGAGGTATGCCAACATTCTCTACATTATGCATGTTGCAAGTGCATACAACTTCACCCTTCACCTGTCACTCTCTCAGAAGTTCATAATATCTGTAGAGCGCCTACATAGGCATTATTATTGTATAGTTTCATTTCTTTGCGTTGTAAAGAAGCTTCACCTTACACCTGTCACTCTGTAGTAGGGACTTTTGATATGATTTAACTGTTTTTCAATTTTCTAGACTTTTACATAGTCATGTTGAATAGAATCCTCATTTCAAGAAATGTTCTACTTCTGCAGTCTAAAACAATACAAGCAAAATCTTTACAGCACACTGACCCCATGACCTTATGGACATTAATCATTTGGTTTAACAGGTTTAGGTCTATGGTTGATGTAGTGAGAACAACAGGCATTTTTGTTTATGCAAATTAATTAAATAATTATTTACAGGACTTTAAGTTTTAGATTTTGAAAATACTGATTATATTAGAGACCAGATAGTAGATTAAGTTTCTCTAATTAGCAAGAGTATCTTATATATAGATTTTAAAGAAATATATATTTTATACTTGAACTCTGACAATCTTTACCAACCCTTACACATAAACTACATTTATTTAACATTTATATTTTGAGGAAGAGGTTGAAAGTGAGTGTGAGTCTGATCAGATATATTATAATCATTTATATGTTTTCAAATCAACTTCTAGACAACTCATTAGTGAGATATCAGATGTTTAGTTTAATGTAGGAAACGCATTTCTGTGTACCAGAAACAATCAAGCCAGCTATAGAAATATGATATCAGGATGTATCCCGTGATGGCCGCTATGCTGATATATATATATATATATATATATATATATATATATATATATATATATATATATATATATATATATATACACACACACACACACAGAGGCAGAAATGGTTTTACATCAACAAAAAACAGCACATCTCCTAAGAACGGAAGCAGCCTTGGAACCACGGGTCAACAAAATATGCCAAAACAGACCCCTACCGAGAACAACACTATGACAAATAAATTTACAAATGCTTATAAGCAAAACGCTATTACCAGCTACTCGCCATGAATAGGAGTACAAAACAGTGATGAATACATCAATGACAACATTGATCCTAGTCTAATATCCAATTACATTAGTGCATTACATGAAGGAATTCAACAAATCACCAATAACAGTCAAATTAAAAAACAAGACTTCTTCCTATTACTCATCGAATTACTAGGAAAAATTTACTCAACATCAATTACACTTACCACATTAACACAAATAAATAAACAATAGCGAATACTGATGGATATAAACGCTGATATAAACTATGAAAGCGAGCTAATCATTTGGCAATGGACCTGTAGAGGACTAAAACAAAACCATGGAGAACTAAGAGCAGCTACCAATAATGCTAATAAAAAAACCAAGTATCTTATATCTGCAAGAGACACGTTTAAACGACACAAACAAAGGCATGCCCAAAATACCCGGCTATGATTCTAGATTCTATAAGAGCAGGAGCAATGGACGAAATGCTCTTACGGGGGGGGGGGGGGGAGGGGGGCTAGCCATCTATATTCATAATACCATTATAGAAGCCACCGAAATCAACCCTAGCATAGACGTAAATGGGAGCCCCATAGAATACACAAATAGTCAACATTAAGTTAAGGTAACAAAAATCAACCATCTATAATATATATAATGGAGGAAGTACAAGTGCAAACCCCATACAAAGCTATAAAGAAATATTTAAAGAAAGGGGTCCAAACAGCATCATATGTGGTGACTTCAACGCGCATAATATGGATTGGGGAGGTGATCACGTAGATACCAGAGGGAAAAATATCGAAGAATACGTCATGGAACACCAACTAGCTATACTAAACACGGGCACACCCACCAGATCGGGTCCAAGCACCGGGAAACTAACGCCAATCGATCTGACAATTGCCACACCTAGCATTGCACTCATCAGCGAATGGGAAGTACTTCAACAAAGAACGTTCGGAAGCGACCACTTCCCAATATGTGTTACAATCTATATACAAAGTGCAAAAGAACAACTAAAACAACGCACGCAAAGATGGAAAACAGAAGAAGCTGATTAGAACTCATTTCAAAGAATACTAAATAAGATACAACTGACAGACCTACAAAACAATGACACCAACCTGTACTATAATGCTGTAACTCAGGCAATCAATGAGGCGGCATTAAACGGCATACATAAGACGAGTGGCAATACAAATAAAACTTTTATACCATGGTGGACACAGGAATGCCGTATAGAAGTCAAGGACAAAAAGAAAGCCCTAAATCGATTCAAACGCACAAAATTAGCTACTGACTTCTTAGATTATAAACTCAAAGAGGCCATAACTCGGACCAAAATAAAAAAAAGGCAAATACCAACTCATGGCGCAACTACTGTTCCACACTTGACCACTGCAGTAGCTCTGAACAAGTCTGGGCAAAAATTAAGGCAATGAAAGGAAAAATCCCAAAATCACTGCCAATATCCGGAGCTGACAATAACAAAGACAAAGCCGAACAACTGGCACATTTTTCCAACTCCAGCAGTAACAATAATCATTCACCAGAGTTTATACAACAACGACATGCCCTGGATAATGAATTCCCTCATCAATTCAAAGACCAACTAAAAACAACAACGACACACTGCTTAATTATCACTTTAGCGTAAATGAATGGAGAAAAGCACTACACAACAAAACGTCCACATACCCGTGCGAAGACCAACTAGGTTTGATATCTACAAACATCTACCCGCAAACATAGAGGCAATAATTCTCAATCTGAATAACCTGATATGGCATCCCAGCATCATGGAAACAAGCATTTGTTGTTGCCATACCCAAACCAGGAAAATACCCCAGAAACCTCAGCCCATACCGACCAATCTTCATGACCAATACCATATGTAAAATCATGGAGGCCATGATAAACAATCAGCTCAAACACGATCTAGAACAACATCATTTTATCTCCGAAAACCAAATTGGATTTAGAACTAGACGATGTGCCACAGATCAGCTTGTCCGATTAGAGGCTAGCATTAAGATTGCCTTCAATGCAAACCGAAAAAGGGATAGTCACCTCACTGCCATCTTTTAAGACCTAAAAAAACCCTCTGACCTGGTTTGGACCAAAGGCCTAATCTTTAAACTAAACCAGTGTGGTATAACAGGACACATGCATCGATGGATCTCCAGCTTTCTAACAGGGAGACAAATTAAATCCAGAGTAGGGGACACACACTGCGAAACATATACATTTGACAATGGAACACCACAGGGAAGTGTGATTAGCCCCACTCTATCATGATTAATGAACTCAGCACATGTATCGATACCAATTAGATAAACCTATCACAGTTCACGGATGATAGTGGAATTTGGAAAGCGGGCAACCCAAACAGTCAGAACACCATTAATCAACTGCAACAAACCCTAAATGCTATCAGCACACGGGCAGACAACTGGGGATTTAAAATATCAAATACTAAAACAGTAGGAATGCTTTTCTCTCTACACAACAAGCGGAACAAAGTATACCCCAAACTATATCAACAAAATACCCCAATAACCTTTGTCAAAGAAACTCACTTTTTGGGGATGCTGTTAGATGAAAACCTCACATGGAAACCACATCTAACCAGTCTTATAACAAAATGCAGCCAAGACCTGAATCTGCTGAAAAACATACGGGGAACAACATGGGGCGCTGATCAACAAACTATGCTAATGATCTACATGTAATTAATTAGGGCGAAACTCGACTACGGCTGCCAAGTATACGCGTCGGCAACTAATACTCTACTCCACAAAATTAGACAACATCCAATATTAAGCCCTAAGGCTTTGCACAGGAACACTGCCCAACATCTCAATAGAAAAACTACAGCTCCTAACATTGGATCTTGACCTACACCTAAGACGGGAAGAATGCCTCCTCAGGTATGCCACCAGGAATCCAATGCACAAGGAAAACAACCCGACAAAAACCATGATTAATAAATGCAAGAATCCATTTAAAACAAATCTTGTCCCGAAACCCTTCTGGAGCTAAAATGATTCACACACTATGTGAGGAATCAGGTCAAACTGGGGTACAAGCAGAGCAACTCCAACTAAATGATCCCACTCTATGGAAAAACAGCACCCCAAACATCAACTAGCTGCCCAAAAGCTTGGATCCAATCTTCATAACCCAATAGGAATTCTAGCAGAAGTTCAAAAGATAATCGCCAAAACATACCCAACGCACATAAAATTCTATACGGATGGATCCAAATCCAAAGAGCTAAACAGAACGGGAGTGGCAGTGGTCAGCCCGGAGCACCATATTGAATTGCGGGATAGGCTAAAAGATGAGTGCTCAATCTACAGGGCTGAATTCTGGGCAATAAATGAGGCACTCAAATGGATAAAACCCCAAACTGCACACCAATTTGTTATCATAACCAACTCCATAAGTGTTTTAAGATCCTTGGAATCCGGCATATCCAAAAGCAAGGGAAATCTAATGAAGGAGGCACTACAAACCATCAGGGAAATATAAACTAAGCAACAAATAATCGACTTGCTCTGGGTACCATCACATATCAGCCTACCAGGGCATGACATAGTAGATCTAAACGCAAAATTCAGCCTCATGAATAACACAGTAGTGCCCATACAGTATAGTGTACAGGAGATATACAGTCAAATCACCCATAAAATCAACAACAAATGACAACAGCTATGGGATAATACCACCAAAGACAGACACCTGTATCGGTGGCAAAAAAATGTTACTGGAACATAACGTCTCCAAAGAACCTAGAAAGTTCTGGCATTAAACTTATCAATAGAATAAGAACCGGAAAAACCCTACTAAAGGGAAGTTTTGGGAAACATCTCCGTAATGAACCAAATAACAACACCAACTCCCTCACTACACTGCAATAGAAACTCTGGAACACGTCTTCAACAACTGTCCCAGATACCATTGTTGTAGGTTTTGCACTTATAAAAATAAGAAATCCCACCAACAAACAAATAGAGATGGAATATGTTTTTGTGTTGTGATTCACTCCGATCAATTAAACAAAATAGTTTGGTATCCATGTTTTTACAAAATGAATACCCATCTGTGTCCACATGAGATTCAGCGGCGTCTTATCTCCTTGTTTTGTCTCATAAAGCATGTGAGAACGAATCAACAGCTGTGATATATCGTCACACTTAACGTTGACCTTTGGATATACACTTCTTATTTCTTTACTAACTACATCACACGCTGCTTGAATTGTCCAAGTGCAAGAAAATCTACCAGACTTTGCACATAAGATGCCAACTTGTTCAAAACTAGGCTAATTCAGTAGGAAGTATGGTTTGCTCTAATCCACAGCAAATTTGACTTTACTTTATGAAAACACATTTGGGAATAAAATATAAATAAAGGGGGAAAATCCTAACAACATATTAATTAGCTTTATGTATTGCACAGCCCTAATTTTGAAACCATCATTCTATTGCCGCTGTGTTAACCGAGTTAAAGGTAGCGCGTCTCCTCATCTCCTTGAGACACGTGTTAATCGGATGAAAGTAGCACTTTACTACCATATACCATAAATTTCATATCCACAGTAAATATTTTCCAGTATTGTAAGTTTAAAAACGTCTCTGTCCTTGTTCTGCCAATGTGTTAAATAAGTTAAATACATATTAAAAAAGAACGATCAACACGAAGAAAAACAAACATTTTCTAATTCTATATGTATTCATATACATTTTGTATCAACAGCAAATACTTTTCAATATTATAAGTATTTGCCCTGTAGTTGCCCGTCTTTGCCTTGCCTTCTCCCAACACTTACCGTAATTAAATATTTTTATAAATTTGCACGAGGATATTTCACTGTCAATAAAAAAAAAACATAAATAGAAGTAACAATTAAAGTTGAAGAAAATTCAACTTTAATTTGTCAAAATGTTTAATAATATAAAGAAAGAAAGAAATCCTTTCATTATTCAAAGAAAGGAATGATCAACATAGACAAACATTTTTAATTTTTCTAAGTTTCATTTTATAAAATTGTTGTATCGACAGTGAATATTTTCCATATTTATTTACAGTGTTTAGTGCAAATATATATTTAAAGAAAAGAACGATCAACATATAGTAAAAGTATTACATTTCATGTGTTCATTTTTTTATATATACATTTTATATCACCGGTAAATATTTTCCTGTATTGTCAGTTTTATTGAAAATGTACCTATTTTGCCATGCCGTTGCCCGTCTTTTCGCTTATTTGCGGTGTTAAGAAGCACTTCTCTGTGAGAATATTTCGAAGCATTTGGCGGAGATTTTTTCGCCGCTAAAGAATATGATTTTATAGGCAAATATCTAGCAAACACATTTTTGGGGGTGGGTGTTATTACCAATCTGAAAGAAGTTTCTTCGCAGATAAATAGCCATTAACGTGTTTCTACTCAAACAATCGCCCAGCAGGCTAGTAGGAGATGTGGAATACTCCCAATACACCCTCTCTCGTGTTGTCGAGGCAACCGTTTTGCTTTTTGATCATGACTAGACTCAGGTCGCAATTAATTTTACCATATATTCTCTACATCTCTTTCTAAGTAGTGAGCTTTACATTGTATCCAAATGATAACAAATCATATATTAGTCTAAACTATCTTCAAAGATTAACTGAAGGTTAAGTTCTTATCATAGGTAATCTGGCATTTTGTTTGAGAGGCTTGACTGTAAACAACGCACTCTGCATTGAGCCACAGATTTCACTACAGGATCATCAGCTTCATAACTCACTGTGCGCTGCCGCCGAAATACACACAGACAACCACACCATAATGAACAAATCCTACAGAATAAACAATTACGTGTAAACCAATACTTAGAATGACTAAATATAACTCTTGTATGAAAAAGACTGGAAATACATTCATGTGAACAGGAAGTAATAAGACTACAACAAGAGACCCAAGACTGTCCCTAAACACTCTCATCTAACCAATATACATTTATTCAGCACAAAAATCAAAATTATTATATGCTCATTTTTTGCCCCGTTAACTTTACATTGTCGGAATCGTTCAGTATTCCCCGATACTGAATGCACTCGACAAGACACATATAGCATTCACGTGAATAAAGGAACTACTTTCTACTGTAAACAAACAATGGACGCAGACACCAACACTTTTGATTTATTTAATTTGTCCGCGGATGAAGTAAACCAGTTGTTTGAGCCATTTGAGAGTAGAGATGTCAAAATTGAAAATGTGGATGAATTCATAGAATCACAAAAGAAACATTCAACAAAGCAGGCGACTGAGCGTGATATCAGAAATGTACAGCGATGGCTGTATGATAACAAACGTGAGACACGGTGCATTGAAAATATCATTCCGAATCATTTAAACATGTATTTAGCCGAAATGTTTATAACGATTCACAAAGTCAATGGTTCTGAGTATGAGCCATGCTCTTTAGATTCCATAAGAAACAGCATAGAACGACATCTTAAGGCTAAAGGGTATCCCGTTTCTCTTAGAGACCGTCAATTCCAGAAATCAACCGAAGCACTAAATTCTAAAAAAATGCAACTGAAAAAAGCTGGTTTTGGAAGGAAAGCAAGAGCATCAGAGCCGATAAGCCAAAATGACGAAGAAGCTTTATTTTCAGCCGGTGAACTGGGCTCTCTCACGCCAGCTGCATTGCAATTTTCACTATTCTACTTTTTTTGAAAAATGTTTGGATTTAGAGGCCGAGACGAGCACAGAAAATTAAAGTTTGGAGATGTATCAGTTTTCACCGATTCATCCGGTACAAAATATCTTCAATATGCTGAGAGGGATAGCAAAACCTTTGACGGTACTGGGAAGGATGACTACAGATCAACAATACCTCGCATTTTTTCTACTGGAACAACACCGGAGCGAGACTCAGTTCATCTTTACATGCAATATTTGAAACGAAGGCCATTGGAAATGATGGATGCCGACAGCCCCTTTTATTTGACACCAATTCCAATTCAGAAACTGACAGAAACTTCCCAGATATGGTAATTATATTTCTAAAGATTCAATTAATGCCCTTATTTAAAATAAAAATATAAATACAAAAAATAATATTCGTAAAAACATTTAAGACAAATAATGAATAAATGAAAATAAAATTTTATGAAAGTAAACAAAAAATATCGGAAAATATGAAATAAATTTTGTACTCTGCGAATACTAAACCTTGCGAAATATAAGAAAACAAATTTTTATGAACGTGTAAATTTAAACAATATAAAAAATATATTTTACTGGACAAAATATTGCAAATTACAGGTATTATCCGAGACCAATGGGGTTAATCATCTGGGGAGTTTGATGAAACGAGCCGCAGAAAGAGCAGAAATCCAGGGGAGAATTACCAACCATTCAGTAAGGAAGACTACTGTAACAAACCTGTCGAAAGCTGGCGTCCCTCCAACAAAGATCATGCAAGTGACTGGGCACAAAAATATGTCATCTATAACTGGTAATAATAATGAGAATAAATCTACTTGCCTTTTTGCATCTTTAATCTCCTCAAAATGTATTTTGTAGTCTCTTTCTGGTAATAAGAATTACATGGTTTCCAAATACTGATCCACGTCGTGGAAATGCACTGTAATCTGTAGGCCTATAATCCACACTAAATTTTTTAAATCGAAATCACATTACAAAGATGGCTGTATTGCACTCCAAAACGAAAAGAATTTGTTGTTCTCTAAAAATAAAATGTTGAATCCAGCATCTTATTAAGAAATTTAGATTTAAAAACTTTCCTATTTTATCAGCTTATGATTCAAAATTATCCATGGCAGAACAGAAACAGTTGTGCAGCTTGTTGTCAACGCCTGTCCCTCAAGTCACATGTACCAGTACATCGTGCGGAAAACACACAAAAGTAGATAATCAGAATTTAGCTGGATTGACAGAACAACTACATTCCTCCATTCCTGACCAGCTGGGAACTTTGTTCAATGGCGCAGTCATTCATAATATGACATTAAATTTTAATTTCAGATAGAGAAAAATGGGATTTATTTTTCAAGTGAATGACTGAGCGTACCGGTACAATATGAAGTTAAAAGGTCGGTGGGTGGAGCTATGTGCGCATGAATACTGTTATTGTGTATTGAACAATCTACGGTTATGAATTTATTTTGTAATAAAGAATAAATCAAATAGATTGTTTCTTGTGATGTATTTTCTTATTAAGCCTTAGATAGTTATAAAAAAATGAGCATATAATAAAAATGAACATATAATAAAAAGGTTACTGCATTTGTATGGGAAAATATGAACTCGTTTTGTCGGAAGGATATACTGTACTCACAAGTTCGTGCAGTATATTCCTTGCCAAAACTCGTTCATATTTTCCCATACAAATGCAGTAACCTATAAGTACTGCCTTAAGAAAAGATGCAAAGGCCAGATATACTAGGAACCTCTCGAACCACTCAAGAGAGATCCAACGTTTAAGAAAAGGGTCTCATACTTCGTTAATCCGAGTTTCCTCTGACCATTCCCAACCCATTTTTTATATTTGGACACTTATGTTTGGGTGTACACCCAACACATAAATATCCAAATTTCAACAATGGGGTGACAAGGGTCAGAGGAAACTCGGACTAATACTTTGTAAATAAGGTCGATCAAACCTGGAGCAATGTTACGCTATTCGGATACCAAGGAATTCAATTAGTAGCTTCACAATTGCATGGGAACGCGCATTGTGAACAAATATTCACAAGAACAAACCCCATAACCATAGAGCAAATGAACGAAAATTTGAACAAGCAGCAGCCGAGAGAAATCTTTGGTTACTTGAAAAAGATGACTCCATGAATTGTGCACGTGACCTTAGAGTGAAACGAAACCAGACGTATAATGCCAGGAAAAGAGAGAAAAAAAAAAGCAACTGCGCAAGAAACACCGATGTAGCTGATGAGATTATAAATGGGATGGGAACATTAAATGAATACCCTTACGTACAAACTGTGATACACAACAAATTACAAGTACCATCAATTATCTGCTGCACTAAAGAAGAAATAAAGGATCTGAAACACTTCTTGACAAACACAAAGAACCAACTGATAGGCATTGACCTAACATTCGGCCTTGGAAACCTTTATGTGACATTGTTGGTGTACAACAATCAGAGAGTTGTAAGGAAAAATACAAATGACCATCCTATATTTCTTGATCCTCTACTTCTGCACAGATTGGCGTCGTATGAAACGTACAAAGCATTCCTGGAACATGTGGCAACATAACTTGATAATGATGTGGAGACTATTGAAATGCAAATATCAGAGAATATGGAATTAGGCACGGAGGACGAGAAAGCTCTCACCAAGGCTATCGAGCACGTGTTTCCTTCAAGACGATATTTGTGCACAAAACATCTAAAAGACAATATTAAGTTTTACCTACAAAACAAGGTAGAAATCGACAAGGTCGAGCGTGATACAGTCATGAAGTCTCTGTTTGGTAGTGAAGATATCGTGAACGCCAATACTACCATGGAGTTTGAAAGCCGCTCTGAAAAACTTGAGCAATTAATAAAAGAAAGGTTTCACAGTTTCAACCAATACTATGTCAACAATCTAAAAACAGGACTTCGAAAATTCGTGTTTGAACAGATTCGGCAGAACAAAAAAAACAAACACTGGGCTAATAACAACACAGATTTCATCTATAATATTTTAAAACTTTCGGTTGACTGGAAGTCTAAACATACTAGAGATTTAATAAACAAACTTTACGGCGTTACAGACTTGCATTTTATGGATTATAAAAGTTCTCTACATGACACAGGAAATTATCAATTCACTAATGAAGAACGAATCTTAATCGTTCATGGTGCAGTCTGGCATTGCAAGTCTGAAGAAGAAAAAAACGAACGCTAAATAATTCTCATGGACTCAAAACGTAGTCAAAATACAAAATTCATAAAATCAAAAGATGGGAAATTTTCAGTCATTAATGAGGCGAAAGGAATTGCACGCAAACCGGGATTACGACGGCGTCCCGTGAACGAAAGGACAAAAAAGCAATGATTGTGTTTTTTGAGACTTCATCACAAATGATACCAAAATGAAAAATCAACAATGAGAAATGAACTCAATATCTAACAGAAATGGAAGAAGAACAAACATGGAGAAAAATAACCCAAAAACCCCGATTAACATCAGTACAAAGGGGTCGTGGAAAGAGCGCATCCTCGTGATGTGGCTTGGATACATATGAATAAATGAAAATAAAAGGAGCATTTAATTACTTTGCAATGCATTTGTTATTCATTTTCATCCATATGTAAAAGAACGCTCTTATTCAGTACTTAGAATCCGATGCACGTACGATAACTCTTCGCCACTGGGATGGACTAGGTCAGTTCGAAACATTTCTTGGATTTTTAATTTTCAATTTTGGGGTATTTACGATTAAATTAAACGAATTTTTGGTCAAGCGATAAAGAATTTTAACTGTAAAACATGAGTTTAGGTGTCCTGGTGTGTTTTCTTGAGTCTTTGGGTGTCTTTGGGGTCTTTCGTTTGGCGGTGAACGACAAGGGTAAAAACTTTACTGATGTTAAACGATAATTAAACAATGCATACTTATACTTTTTACTTTTTAATTGACTTTATTTAATTGTATATATGTATACTAGGTAGGTGAGAGTGTTTTGGGACAGTCTTGGAGTGTCTTGGGGTGTTTCGGGATAGTTTCGGGGTGTCATGAGGGTGTTTAGTCGGACCGCCATATTTGCTGTACAAAAGCACGATCGTAAGATATATCAAATAGAAATTTACGTGAGGAAATTAAACACATGAAAGGAAAGGTTGAATAGAAGTGATAAATGTACGTCATATCCGTTTTTGGCACGCGGAAACTACCGATTGTTTAAGAAGACTGCCAAACAAATTTATGAAACCGTAATTTTAAGTCTATTTAAACATTTTTGTGGTGTACATACAATACAAATGCGTTTCTTTTAGGACTATAATCATATCACACATTTGTACAATATATGTGGCCAGTGACCTTTCATTTAATGGAACAGTAAGGTAAATGAAGTTCAAATGTGCTAGACATATAGATTTCAAATGATATTAAGCGTACAACCAGAAGAACAAATATTAAACTTGACATAGTGACACTCAGAAATATGAAGCAATGGGTGTGTATTAAAACGAACATTCATCTAAAAGAACATGAGGTTTCCAGAAGTATGTTTAGCCATTTACAGGCTAAATAACTAATAATATACATTACTATATATCATAAAGGTTAAGGCAATGTGGGGATGGTGAGGTTTCATCATTGGTGAAGGAATTACTGTATACCAGAATAGATGTGAGTTAATTGACAATGTACTAAATTCGAACTGTGGCTTAGTACTAAATTAAAATATGTTCTCATACATCAGCACATACATGAAGAAAATAAAATTTTGGGATATTATAAGTACATACAGACAGATATGTGCCTTGCAGATCCGCTCTAGGTAAAATGAAATGCTACATGATACACTGAATGTGAACATTTGATCGCAAAACTTCTAAAATGTATGGACATTTGCTCATGTGGGAAATGTAATTATGGTAAGATCAAATGTATAAAAGTAAAATTCAGACAATCTGGTTGAATGTTTCTGGTGTAATCTTTTGAGTGTCAGTTAACAAATATTACTGGTATAGCATAAAGTCAAATGATTCATAAGAATTCCCATAATATCAACTTAGGCCAAAATGCCACACTATGTCAATCATTGCCTTAACCAAACTGAACAATCAAATGGAGTGCATTTTGTGTTAAACTTACTTCATTTTGCTGTTTTCTTGCATCTAAAGGTACATATACATGGGGAAAGTATATTTTATCCCTTTGACCTGTATTCCTTTTGACATTTTTCATTTTCAGACAGCTTATAATGATTTAGTAGAAAACTTGAGTAGGTTCTACTGTAGAGTTTTTCATACTCTCATTAAGTACCATATATCTATGTTTATAGATAATTACTGAAATCTATACAGGCAGATATGTCTTACTGATGTAGTCATCCAAAGTGGGACCCATAATAAATAGCCTAAAGACAAAATACCAACTTGAAAGATGTCTTCATGTGTTTTGAATCAAGGCCTCATTGTGACATTCAAAGACAGTTTCTCTGACAGAATTTGACAAATATCCATCATTGCAGCTTGTATAGGGTGTAGAAATACAAACACGCTGATAATACAATAATTCAGAACAAATACCTTATATGTGTATTGTGGGAGGGGTAATTTAAAATTATTTGTTTCAAAAATTCATTTAATTTTTTAAAGGACTTAATATTTTAATTTTTAATTTCATTCTTCTATTTTCTAAGTCAATATATTCAACATATCAAAATTTCATGTGTCAATCAGTAATAATAAACTTTTAAGACCATATTAAATTTTAATACCAATTTAAACTATTAAGAATGTACTATTGATAGGTCTCAGACCACAATTAGGTTTATTATATATTTTCTACAATTGTTTCTCAGATTAAAAAAAAAGATTGGAACTACATTCCAGTTAAGTGATATTTGTTACCGAATTCCTGATGATGTTCATGCTGAGGTCTTGGACTTTTGAAAAGAGATCTGGTTTATATTTTAGAAAATACTGATTTTGTATTTCGAGTATATACCTTTACGGCTTTATGTTTGTTTTGCAATTAATTATTAGGATGCGTAACTTACTCAGCACTAAATAGCCAGGGTTGTGTTACTATGCCCATTAAACAACATACATGCATACATACAGACATACATACATACATACATACATGCATACATACATACATACCTACATACATACATACATACATACATACATACATACATACATACATACATACATACATACATACATACATACATACATGCATGCATGCATGCATGCATACATACATACATACACACACACACATACATACATACATACATACATACATACATACATACATACATACATACATACATACATACATACATACATACATACTTGCATGCATGCACATACACATGCACACACACATATATACGTACATGCCTGCACTTAAATATATCCAGACTTCTCGAATCACTGATGCAAATGCAGGAAGGTCACTAACCATTTGACCTCGCACAAGGTAAGCATACCCATCTTCTTTGTAAGGCAAAGTGTGTGTGTGTGTGTGTGTGTGTGTGTGTGTGTGTGTGTCGTATTTTGGTTTTTAAAATAGCTTTAACAATTTTTCAGTTATATCGCTATGATGTCTGCAGTGTGGCTGTTGATAGCGATGTCTAGTACTGGGGCATCATGCTGCAGACATGTAGCATGATACCCCACCCAGTCACATTATCCTGACAACAGTCTTTGGCTTGATTTGGCCGGGGTTCGAACCTGTATCTGAGTTGTACATTCTAACCACTAGGCCACCAGAGTGGTCTTGTAAGGCAAATAAAAAGCTTCCCTCCTTTGTGAAGCGAGTAAAATTCATGCAGTAAGCTAGTATGTCACCAAACATAGTAGATCACAGCTTATAAGCAGTTATGTTGGATTTGGAGTAAAATTTTACGAACAAAAATACAGAATAATGCCAAAGATTAAGTATAGCAAATCCAAGGGAGTTAAAAACAGGCGGAAAGTGTGCATCTAAAAGAGATATGTAGCCTATCATAAAGGAATCTAAAGGGATAAAACAATAATGAGAAAAATGAGAAGTGAAATTTTTTTGGCCTTACCTTAGACAAATATGTGAAAGCATGAATCTTAGGACAGTCCGAAGACACATGTACTATATCATCCCTTACAAGCATCAAAACTTTAGGTCAAGTAGTGTGCATTCTCATCTGAAATAAAATTGTGAATAATTTAGATTATATAGATTCATATAATTTATATTTGTCCTACATATGAAAGTAACAACAATGGGCTGAATTTAGGCACAAAAATAGCGAAACCAAACAAAAAGAGCTCTATTAATTTTTAAACCTTTTAAACTTTATCTTGAGAAATTAATAAATCATTTATGTCTGCCTTTGCATCAAGATTGGGGGCTAATATAATATTTCAAAATAAATCTTCTCTTTATTTTCATAAGCACTGAGTTTTATTTCTAGAAATGTCATGTATGGTGTAAGGGACATAACTTGATGATATACATGAGGTGTGACATTTTTATTTCCTTGAATATATTATCAATGTAATATCAATTAGTTCATGGAAACATGTATTAACTTGCATGCAATCAAGTTATCCAAAAACGTTTTTTGATAAAGTGATAACCTAAATTTCAGGCTTTTATATAAAAGTGATATAATTTTGGATTTTATAGATGAGGAGGCTGGCTTTTATCACATAGGTCATGATCTCTAGAATGCCTTCATGTGGAGTGCAGCCTTCCGTAGAATGCCGGCATGTGGAGTGCAGCCTTTCGTAGAATGCCGGCATGTGGAGTGCAGCCTTCCGTAGAATGCCGGCATGTGGAGTGAAGCCTTCCATAGAATGCCGACATGTGGAGTGCAGCCTTCCGTAGAATGCCGGCATGTGGAGTGCAGCCTTTCGTAGAATACCGACATGTGGAGTGCAGCCTTCTGTAGAATGCCGGCATGTGGACTGCAGCCTTCCGTAGAATGCCGGCATGTGGACTGCAGCCTTCCTTAAACATGCAAATGTGATCCCATGCTATTTTGCATTCTTGTGATGCAACATAACATTTGAAGAACAGTGAATGGAAGGAATGAGCAATATATGACTAATATGGTTATTACTCAGAAATATTTGACTTTAGATGAGGAAATTCCTAAATAAGAGTTGGACAGAAATAGACGGAATTAATTGAAAGTCAGTAGCAAGGTTCTAAATGGGCTTATGCAAGTGTCAATGCAAAATTCTGACTTTAAGAAACTGTTCTTATCTGATGGCATTGCTGCTACTTCTACAAATGGGAATGCAAAATAATATTTCTAAAAAGCTGTGTGAAGAATTTCAAGGCAAGGAAATGAAAAAAGGGACAAGTATTGCAGGACAATAAAAGGAAAAGAGCAAATTTTAATGAGATTTTAAATTTATTTTCAGTGATGTGTATCATGAAAAATACAAAATATGACATGGATGTAAACTGATATCATGTCACATGTTTCCAAGAGACACAACGTTATCATGTCACGTGTTTCCAAGAGACACAACGTTTGTAAAAGTCTGACAAAATCTTTAAGTAATTCACCAGTCACAGCTAGATTTGTAGTTTATTTCTGAGTATAAAAAATCATTTCACTTTAAGCTCTGTCCAGCTGTCGTTGTACAGTTGGTACCCTTTGGACTCACAGTACTAGTGATATGGAAAAATGGGAACCAGACCAGAAATGGGTGGAGATAAAATAGAGTATATATTGCTTTGGCTGGCCAGAATTGGCTGATAATGAAAGATAGATTTGAGTAAAATGAATCTGTTGAGAACTCAATCTAGTTGTAACTGATAAAAAATAAAGATATTGTGTTATTGATGGAATTTCAGTCCTTGTACAGACTTGATATTTTAGGAATCACTACTGAAATCAGCACCTGCCTCTTTGGTGCAGTAATGAAAACACATTTAGATGCAGAAGGTGCAGCAGATCATATGGTTCTCTCTACACAGAAGCTGTCATCAAAGATGCGTCTATACTGATAAAAAATGTTTGATCATGAACACTAATAAATGTTACATTATTGAATTTTTTACATCATGGTGTTTGCATAAGTTTACTATGGGAACTGAATTAGTACATGAGTCCGGTAAAGAACAGACCTACAGTGTTTCCACATATGCATGTACAATTTATTTTATTATAGAAGCAAAATTATGGTTCTGGATGGCAAGCAAAGTTAATAACTATTATATACCTCAGAGTGACTTTCAGTGGAATATTAACACACTTTCAGATGTGGCAACTGCTGTCTTGAAAAGGGGTGGGGGATTGTATACACGACTGTATGGATTCTTTGCTATGATAGGAGGATTGTTTTGCACATTGGTTAATATCTATGCAAACATGTATGTTAACTGCATACAGCAATAATGGTCAGCAATGTGATATTTCCAATTTATTCTGAAACATTATGCTTCGTTAAGGATTTCTTAGGCCTCTGTCACCATACTTAATGATAATGACCCATCATGATTCTCACCAGTTTCAGTGAATGTTTTGGAACTCCATATTTTGTATTTTAATTGGCTCATGTCTACCTTAGAGTGATTTTAAATTATATGTGGTATGTGGAAATTTCAGGCGATTTCTGTAATTTAAATCTCCTTTTCTGTAGGAATATATGGACATATAGATGTTCACCTAGACCAATTTACACAATAACTGCATAATAAGACAATGCTGACAATATATTTCACTCTTAAGTTAAAGGGAGATAAATGGTGATAGTAAAAATATAACTCTTGATTAGACAGATTGATTTTTAAAAAATTCTGATTTTCTCGAAAGAAATTCAAATACTGAAATGTTGTCTGAAATATGTCATTACTGTTAATGGCATACGTGAATTTGCAATATAATTTAATATTCACTAATGTAATCTTTGACAAGCAGAACTATGCACATTGCTTACTGATGTAATCTTTGACAAGCAGAACTATGCACATTGCTTACAGATGTAATCTTTGACAAGCAGAACTATGCACATTGCTTACTGATGTAATCTTTGACAAGCAGAACTATGCACATTGCTTATTGATGTAATCTTTGACAAGCAGAACTATGCACATTGCTTACTGATGTAATCTTTGACAAGCAGAACTATGCACATTGCTTACTGATGTAATCTTGGACAAGCAAAACTATGCACATTGCTTACTGATGTATTCTACATAGTTTTGTCAAATGATTCAAGGGTGGATATATGATTCATGGTGCTAAATGATACGAAAAAATAGGAAGCAGTCTATAAATGGGCGGAGATAAAACAGGGTTTATATGGGTTTGGCTTGATAATTAAAATTCGATTTGAGCATTTAAAAAAAAAACGTTTGAGAACATATCCTGGACGTAAGTGATAAAAATAGAGACATTGTGTTATTGATGGAATTGCAGTCTTACAGACTTTAGTTTGGAACAGTCATTACTGAAATATGCACCTGACTATTTGGTGAAGTATTGAAACCACATGTTAAAACACAAGAATATCCAGAAAATGCAGCAAGTCATATGGTTTACTCCTCACAGAAGCTACTGTTAAGGATGTGTCTATACTGATAAATATAAATTTGACGATGAGAACTCAGATATTTAAAGTTATTGAATTTTTATTATCATGGTGTTTGCGTAGGTTTACTTTGGAACCAGAAGTGAAGTGATGTTGGAACGCATGGGAACAGCATTCTCTTACTATTTTGTGCATTCCCTTACTTTTTCGCACTCATCATTGCCCCACCCACCCTATTTGAGAAACGTGTCTTCCCTCGTTTCTTTATTGTGTTCTCTCACTCCTTTATTTAGCACTACACCATTGATGGAAACAGATTTAGTAGTGCGAGTTCTTGCACAACTAAGCGCTCTATGCCAAGGGAGAAAACTCTTAGAAGCTTGTTAAGGAGTCAGCATATTACCATATCAGGCTGACACTTACGCTTTCTCTTGTGGCCAAACTTATTTTATGGATCACTTTAGATGACATGGAGCTTATTTTCTGCATTTTCTTAGATGTGCTATTTACAATCTGGTGACTACTTATTTGTTTAATTTTGTTATAAAATTCTTCTTACCTATGTATGTATGTATGTATGTATGTATGTATGTATGTATGTATGTATGTATGTATGTATGTATGTGTAGTTACGACTCAATGGGCTTAAGCTAAGTAACAGCAAAGATCAACAAATAATTTATTTCCATAGAATACAAAATCACAATTTAAAATAGAACTAACATTATTGTGAAATTAAATTCCACATAGTCCTAAAAGTTCTATCACAAGTCCAAAAGTATAGAGTATTCCGAATGAATTACGGTGGTGTTTCGAATTAATTCCAATCTTTATTGTGTTTCTGTACCAATATGTCGTTGTACTAGCAGTCTTGATGTATCATAATGATATAATCCAGAATGTCTTTAAATGAATTGAAAATAACCTCAGAACAGTGATTTAGTCTAAAAGTCCCAATGAGTACTTTGTAATTCCAATGAATATTTTAAAACAATAAATCCTCTCGAATTATATCCGAAGACAACTAAATGCCTGATCCCAGTAGGAGGAGGTTAATATAGGAAAATTAATTCTCATATAAACAACCTTACATAACCCCTCTTGACCTACGTCGCAATAACAGTTTTCTGAAAATACTGTCATCTTAATCGAAATTTCCATCAAACTGAAAACAAAATTCGTTTTTACAATCTTCTATGCATTCTTCAAAACAAAATTTTGGATCAATTTAAATTTGATATATTGATACTGGTGAACTTTGCGATGGGAGAGACAGTCCTTCCTTGTTAACGTTCGAGCCTAAGTGACCATATTGGACAATGACAGAAACCTTTTCAAATGAGATGCCTGTTACATCTATATATAATTTTTAAAATTAAAGATTGAACTTTTTTTGTGAATACAGTTTATATAATAAATTTGGACCATATGTTGTAAAGATTTTTTATATGTTATTGTACCGAATTTTCATGTTTGTACTTTAATATTTGTACGTGTTAGTCTTCATATTTACATTTATTTGGAAGAATTTATCCTTATAACGTGTTTGTGTAAATTTTCATTGTTACAGGTTTGAACATTCTCTTTAGTTGACACCATATAAGCACTCTCTGGGGTGCCGTGAATCAGTGCTACATACATACATACATACATACATACATACATACATACATACGTACGTACATACATACATACATACATACATACATACATACATACATACATACATACATACATACATACGTACATACATACATATATACATACGTACATACATACATACATACATACATACATACATACATACATACATACATACGTACATACATACATATATACATACATACATACATACATACATACATACATACATACATACATACATACGTACATACATACATATATACATACGTACATACATACATACATACATACGTACATACATACATACACACTACTCTTACTACTTATACTACTACGACCACTTCTAATACTACTTATTCTACTATTATTTAAACTGCTGCTACTGCAACTACTACTACCACTACTGCTACTAGTACCACTTCTGTAACTACTACTTATACTACTACGACTACTACTACTACTAATATTGCATACAATGCAGCTATTACCCCTGCTTCTACTACTTCCCCCACCACTTTTACTACTACTACTACTACTTATACTATTACTACTGCCACCACTTTTACTACCACTACGACTACTGTTACTGGCTACTACCACTTCTAATAATACTACTGCTGCTACTACTACACCTTATGCTGCTACTGCTACTGCTACTACATATACGAATACTACTACCACTACTACTACTACTAACTTACTACTAACTGCTACTACTACTACTGCCATTTCTGCTACTACTACTACTATTACTACTACTACCACTAAGGCAACTACTAACACTATTGTTGCGACGATTTATGCTACTGATACTACTATTACGATTACTACTAACACCTCTTATACTACTACCACTACCACTACTACTACCACTTATGATACTACTGTTGCTATTACTACTACTACTTACACAACTCTTGTTACTATTACTACTACTACTACAACTACTACTATTAATCCTACCACTACTGTTACTGCTACCATTTCTGATACTACTAATGCTATTTCTATGTCTACTACTACTGATACTCTTTTACTAATACCAATACTACTAACACCACTACTACTACTATCACTACTTCTACTACGAATGCTACTACTACTACTACTGCTAATACTCTTTTACTACTAATACCACTACTTCTACTACCACTACTACTATTACCACTACTTCAACTACCAGTAGACCGCTCCGGTGGCCTAGTGGTTAGAGCGTCCACCTCGGATGCGAGAGGTCGTGGGTTCGATCCCCGGCCGAGTCATACCAAAGACTTACAAAATGGTACTAACAGCTGCCTCGCTTGGCGCTCAGCATTAAGAGGTTAGTGTTAGGACTGCCTGGTGTCAGGATAATGTGACTGGGTGGGACATCATGCTACATGTCTGCAACATGATGCCCCAGTGCTAGACATCACTATAAACTGCCACATTGCAGACATCGTAGCGATATGACTGCAAAATTGTTAAAGCTACGTTAAAAATCCAAATCACATCACATCACACATCTACTGTCACTACTACTATTACCAATACTTCTAATACTACTGTCACATACACTTCGACTATTAACACTACTACTACTACTACTACTACTATTAGTACTACCTTCACTATTGTTACTACTACGACCACTTCTACTGCCTAGTGGTTAGAGCGTCCGCCTCGGATGCCGGAGGGATCGTGGGTTCGATCCCCGGTCGAGTCATACCAAAGACTTACAAAATGGTACTAACAGCTATCTCGCTTGGCGCTCAGCATTAAGAGGTTAGTGTTAGGACTGGTCGGACTGGTGTCAGGATAATGTGACAGGGTGGGACATTATGCTACATGTCTGCAGCATGATGGCCCAGACATCGTAGCGATATGACTAAAAAATTGTTAAAAGCTGCGTTAAAAATCCAGATCACACACACACACACACCCACTTCTACTACTTCTTCTAATAGTAGTACTACAACTACCACTTCAACTACTACTGCTTCCACTTACACTACCACTTCTAATACCACATACCCTGCGACCACTACTATTACTACTAATACTACTACGAGGGAAAAACGAGTGGTTCGAATGATACTTGACAACGATTTAGTAACGCTCAAAAACATGATGGCGGGCGGATTGTGATTCGCGCTTAACAAGTAATTTGTCAGTGGAATTGACCTATCTTTGGAGATTTTGATGTGAAGATAATTCACAACAGAAGTTAAATATGCATCTCAGAAAATGAATATACTACATTAGATAGTGTAAAAGGACTTTGAAGAGGCCAAAACACACTGACCATAAAGACAAATTTTGACCAACATTGACAACGGAAGACAAACCAATAGGAATGTGCCAAAAATAATCACGCATAATTACATTACGTTAATCATATAAGGTCACTAAACGTGATATCACAACATGTATTCAGTTATTTATTACGCCGAGTTACCCAACAAGTCTTTTATATCTTCGTGTACGCATTAAAATGTATCCCATTTTGTTTAAAATTAATATAGACATATGAAACCCTGAAAGTTTTAAAAATTATTTTAAAATGAGCCACACACAATTTCTATTTTATAACACCAGAATTTATCCTATCTTCCATAAACGTACAATCATAGAAGTTCTTTAAACTAAGATCAAGTGAAATAAAAGGTTCATGAAATACAAATGTGCAAATCATGCAAAATGTTATGATAATAAACGTTTCAGAGGATACTTGACAATGTTGACAAACGAAGTTGCTTAAGAATTTCAATGCGTTTTGTACCAACACAATAATAACAATCACTACGGGATTGCAGAAAATGTATATTGATTTGGGGGAATAATAAAATCCTCTTGTGATAGCAATTTCCTGATTAGTTCCTTTCTCTCGAGTTCAAAGACAACATTAAAAACTTCCCTCGCACAGAGAACACAGTCTTGTACTTGTGTAATTATCTTTTTAAATAGTTCACATCGTCTCGTGTAATAAATAAGCTTGAAGGAAAAAATCTCTTTTCACTTGATGGTATTAGGAATTGCTTTTACTTTAGCTATTCATTATCTGGAGGACGTATATTCAAAAAGTTGTATGTTTGCTACCAAAATGTCAAATCGAATACAACGATCACACGCCTAATGTAACATACATAAATACAATAGATAGAAAACGTAGATGGCTGTCTGTGAACAGGTCCACCCGTATGACTCTCATTGCGTAGGTCCACGTAGAGGGACGGATGTTAAAATAAACCGATCAGGCAGGAGCACGATCCAAGTTAAGCTTTTGCACGGCCAATATGTAATCATAGCATTTGAAATGGATTATTTGGAAAATAAACTATTGAGGAAAACCAATGAGGTTTGATGAAATTTAATGCTATTATTGATGTAAATGATTTTGACAACGAATTAATTCTTCTTGCATTAATCTTGCCATGGAATCTGAACAGTTCCTGAGTTGACCTGACATATACGTCTACTCATTATTTTATTGTTCCAATGGTTAAATTTTGACGGATTATATAGTTATGCAGCCGTCCGAGCGAAGTTTCTCTTGTAAAAAAATGCTAATTATTTAGCACTTTTGCTTCTGAATTTGATGATGATTTTAACACCTACAGCAATGACGCACATGTGAAACTGCAGAACTCGATAAAACAACAGCTATGCTTAAAATAACATAAATATACACGAACTTACATTAAGAAACGTGCTGGTGCACATTGAACTATATATACTTTCATTGCTCGCCATGGCAAATTAAAACGCTTTCGATTACATATACGCTCCACCACTAGTTCACACTTTCATTGTCGTTCATAACCTAAAATCAGTGAAATATGTGTCTTTGTGCAAATATATATAGAATGGTAAAATACAGATTTAAAAGCATTCACTGTACAATACTTTCTTTTAACTTTGGTTCCTATCCCATGGATCACAACTGGGCCGTGGGAGATTCGTATTTTACCTATGTACCTTCTTGTGGATGATAATCACATTGGCAACATACGTACAAAGTTTGGAGGATTTCCACAAATCAGTTTAGGTCTGGCAATATTCTCCTCCAAAGCATGGAAATAATAAAATAGGAGCATTATGACAATCTGTTAAAAATACCCGGCTAGGTGCGTCCATTTATGGGAGTCAAGAAAATATGCTATAATGTCGGACCATGTTTTCTTTTTTGTACGAATAGTCAAGACTTGGTGAGATATTTTAACGATGAATCTAAATTGTTCTTGAATATTGAGCAGGTGTCTATCAATGAATATGTTCTTATCGTTTCTGCTTTTGGCACCTGGAAATATACTTTATTTATTTATTCAGTTGCTTTCGAGTTTCTTATTCTCACAGGTAAGATAACGTTGAAGCTTTTAAGTAATTTAAAACTGAATTATAAAAGATTTCAAACTTATAAAGTTTTTTTAAAACAAAGAAAAAGTATAGATGTTACAATTTTTTAAAGAAGTTACGCCACTTCTACATACTTCTAAACCTAAAACATTAGTTCGAACGAGAAAGCAGATCTTAGCATTTAGTCAAGCAAGAATATTTGTCGGAATTTCAACTACAAATACAAGAATATCTCTCATAATTTCAGATACAAACACAAGAACCTCACTCATAATTTCAAATACAAACACAAGAATATCTCTCATAATCTCATATACAAACACAAAAATATCTCTCATAATCTCATATACAAACAAAAGAATATTTCATAATCGCAATATTAACACAAGAATATCTCTCATTATCTCAAATGCAGACACAAGAATAATTCGCATAATCTCCACAAGTTTAGTGCTGCCAATGTTTTTGATATAAGCATAACTTTATTTGTTAGGAATATAGCATATATATGTCTTTGAAAATGAGCAGAAGTAAGTTTCTTAGAGGATGTGTGTGTGTGTGTGTGTGTGTGTGTGTGTGATTTGGATTTTTAACGTAGCTTTAACAATGTTTCAGTCATATCGCTACGATGTCTGCAGTGTGGCAGATTATAATGATATATAGCACAGTCACATTATCCTGACATCAGGCCGACCAGTCCTAATACTAACCTCTTAATGCTGTTAGTACCATTTTTGTAAGCCTTTGGTATGAATCGGCCGTTGATCGAACCCACGACCTCCCGCATCCGAGGCGGACGCTCTAACCACTAAGCCACCGTCTAGAGGATGAGTGAACAATAATAATTAGATAATGTGCAGAATGTGTTTCCAAGAGGCTGATCAGAAATATATTTCTGATACGATG
Organism: Sinohyriopsis cumingii; assembly: GCA_028554795.2. NCBI lineage: Eukaryota > Metazoa > Mollusca > Bivalvia > Unionida > Unionidae > Sinohyriopsis > Sinohyriopsis cumingii. The sequence goes on from CM068827.1 coordinate 119,843,682, forward strand.
ATGAGAAATGTATATTTTAGAGGATGATGAGAAATGTATATTTTAGAGGATGATGAGAAATTTATATTTTAGAGGATGATGAGAAATGTATATTTTAGAGGATGATGAGAAATGTATATTTTAGAGGATGATGTGAAATGTATATTTTAGAGGATGATGAGAAATGTATATTTTAGAGGATGATGAGAAATGTATTTCTCAGAGTTTGAGGAGAAATGTATTTACCAAAGGAAAAGAAGCCAATATATTTTTAACAAATGAGCTGATATATATTTCCTTCAAGTTGAACAGACATATATTTCTTAGAGGATGAGAAGAAATTATTTATTTGGGAATAAGCACCCAGCCTCCCAATGAAAATAAAAGCGAGCTGACAGTGTTGTTGTTAGATTTCGCCAACGCACATGGAAATATTTAACATCAGATGGTGAACCTGACTCAATAGAAGTATCATGTACCATTGAATTTCTGGGATATGCTTCAGTATAACCTGACTCAATAGAAGTATCATGTACCATTGAATTTCTGGGATATACTTCAGTATAACCTCGACAACTTCAAAACGAACTTCACTGTGTCAGACTACAAAATAGCATGACAGAAGATGGAAGCTGGCATCATAAGAGGCTGTAAAATGTTGATGGAACTCTTTTTCACTTCAATAAATCTCGTTGTGAAGTCATCCGAGATGGTGAGCCGAGGACCAGTGATATCATTTTGAGTTCGGCATCATCTTATTAGGGCGTTTATAGACGGTGTGACAATTACGTCCAAGTCAGTGCGTAAAGTAGATAGATGTTTGGAAACACTGGTGACCTGACTGAATGGGCCAGGATGAACTTCTAGCCATCAAAGTCACGAAGTCTGGTCCTAAAGAATTTCAATGTACAAGGCACATTCCGGTTTGAGGTAAGAAAGTGATAGCAACACTGAATGACCACCCAGCTAAGAGCCTCGGCAATCGGTTTAAGAACTCTTTGAACGACGTTGAAAGTGTGACAGAGATGAAGTGACAAATCAGTAAGTGGAAGAATCCATTGAGAAAAGTGGGTTACCTGAAAATCACAAGGCTCGGTCTTACCAACATGATACTGTACCAACAACCCTTTGGCCACACCTAGTGTACCAGATCTTATGGTCTTACCAACATGATATTGTACCAACAACCCTTTGACCACACCTAGTGTACCAGATTTTATGGTCTTACCAACATATTTTACCAACAACCCTTTGACCACACCTAGTGTACCAGATCTTATGGTCTTACCAACATGATATTTTACCAACAACCCTTTGACCACACCTAGTGTACCAGATCTTATAGTCTTACCAACATGATATTTTACCAACAACCCTTTGGCCACACCTAGTGTACCAGATCTTATGGTCTTACCAACATGCTATTTCACCAACAACCCTTTGACCACACCTAGTGTACCAGATCTTATGGTCTTACCAACATGATATTTTACCAACAACCCTTTGGCCACACCTAGTGTACCAGATCCTATTCATAGTTCTTCGTTCTCATTTTCACTTTCTATTCTAGGGAAATATATTATTTGTTGAATTGTACAAATCTTGTTGCTTTTCACTCTTTTCTGTTACTTCATTTAAAGAGCATATAATCGTAATATAGAATTGTGGTCTTTTTCGGGATACGAATTTCTCTAAAATATTTCAGAAAACTTGGTTATGAAAGTTAAATTCACCTTGTTTTAGAACTTTATAAATCCCATGTATTATTTTCCATTTTAGACTCTTTAGTGAAACCAACAAGCTTTTACAATGTCATCTGACGATGCGATCTTTATTTCAAATCTTACCCAGGAACCGTTAGACTCTGAAAAAGGATGAATTACTTTAGCTTGCCAGAAAATATGATCTTTCGGAGGCAAATGCTTCTTTAACGAAGCAAGAAATAAAAACAATTTGATCCAATATTTGGAGGAAAGAATGCTTTGGATAAAGATACTTTGGATTCGAGTATCAGTCTCCGTTTGACTCTGACTTACAAGTTATGGAATTGAAATAAAAATACAAGAATGAAATCCAGCAAGAAAGCTTGAGCTTCAAGAGAGACAGATGCAGTTAGATAAAAAGGAAAGAGAAAAAAATTACAGTTGCAGAAAGAGGAAAGAGAGAAACAAATGCAAATACAAATGCAGAATGAAAAGGAAGAAAGATAAATGCAGAGTGAAAGAGAAATGAAAAACGGGAATATCAATTTAGATTAAAGGAATTAGAGCTAGCAAGTGAAAATCAATCCTTCACATTACACACATGTTCAGGGTTTGATGTTACTAAGAATATTAGGTCTGTACCCTCTTTGAAAGAAAAACAAGTAGATAAATATTTGTCTCATTTGAATAAAATTGCTGAAAATTTGAAATGGCCAATAGAGTATTTGATTTTATTATTACCAAGAGCACTTTATGGAAAAGCCCGTGACATCTACGCTTCCCTTTCAGTATAGCAAAGGACTGACTACTATCTGGTTATGAAATGCATCTTTGAAGGGTGATGACTTAGTACCCGAGTCTTGTTAGAAAATGAAACTGGACCAGCTCATGCCGAATTTGCAAGAAAAAGAGCAGTTGTTTGATAGGTGGTGCTTAACCAAGAAAGCTGATCAAGATTACGAAAATCTCAGACAAATCATATTAGTTGAAAAGTTCAAGAACTGCGTCCATAGTGAGGTTAAGTCTTATCTTGATTAGTATATAGTCAAAGCTTTAGTAAATGCTGCTCGTACGGTTGACGAGTATTCCTTAGCTCATTCAGTTTCTTTTGTCAGCAAGTCTTCCACTCCGCAGACTTCTGGTAAAAATGTATTTTAGCTTAATTAGAGACCTCCCAAATCTCAATCTGACAAAACGTTTAGGAATAAAGTTTCTGATACGATTGATAAGAAGTCCTTACATCTTCCTACATGTACCTATTGCAAGAAGAAAGGACACGTTATTTCTGATTGCTATAAATTGAAAAATCAGCGACAGAATCAAGACAGACCTATTCCAAATGCTCTTATTTCTAAGAGGTCAAGGTCACGGTCATGTATTGAAAGCAATACATTTATTGGGTAAAATAAACCCGTCTAATTTTATTATGGAGAATTAAGAACCATTCATGTCTAATGATTCTCTATCACTTGTGGGAGATTTGGCCAATTCTATATTACAATTTATGGGACTCAGGTGCTTCTCATAGTCATTTATTTTCAAGTACTTTTCCTTTTTCTGAGAAGTCTTCTTCTAATGAGAGTGTTCTTATTCAGGGAGTATAGTGCGGCTTTGTTAATGTTACTCTCCATTGTGTAAATTTATAATCAGACTTACTCTTAGGACCAGTAACAGTCGGTATAGTGTAGTCTTTACCAATTTATGACATTCATTTATTACTAGGCAATGACCTACCTGGAGATAATGTTGTGGTTAATACACTTGTAACTGTAAATTCTTGTTTGGATCAGAAAGTATTGTCAAAGAATTCCCTAATTTATACTCAGCTTGTGCAGTTACTAGATCTATGGCAAAGAAAGCTCTTGAGAATGATGTTGATCAGGAAATTATTCCTTTATCCGACACATGTATTGGTCAGGCTTTTGACGAGGTCACTTTCACTCTTTGCGTGGATCAATCAAAGGGTATTGATCACAGTGATCCTCTTTAAACGACTCATTCTCTTTATTCTAATAAGGATGACAAACGACAATCACTTATCATCGACCAGGAAAAAGATCCTGAGATATACTTCTTGTTTCAAAGGGCCATTAGTGAAACTGAAGCCACAGAAGTACCTATTTATTACTTTGTTAAAATGTGGTTCTTATGAGAAAATGGAAACCACCAGCGGTACCTGCTGATGACGAGTGGTCAGTGAACTATCTAGTCGTAATTCCAAAATCGTATAGAAAGGAAATTCTTAGTCAGCCCAAGTAAACGCATTTGGCTGGTAATTTAGGGATTAAAAAAACGCATCACAAGATCTTGAGTCACTTCTATTGTCCAAAAATTAAATGTGATGTTTATTGATACTGTATATCTTATCACACTTGTCAAATGGTAGAAAGACCTAATCAGTAGATATATAAGGCTCATCTGCAACCTATTCGTGCATTTGACGAACCACTTAGCAGAGTGATGATAAATTGTGCCTGTCCCTTACCTAAGACCAAGTCAGGTGACCAATACCTGTTGACCATAATGTGTGCGTGTACAAGATTTACAGAGGCAATTCCTTTAAGGAATATTAATCTCAAACAATAGTAAAATCTTTGACAATATATTTTACTCAATTTGGCCTTCCCAAATATGTCCAATCTGATCAAGGGTCAGATTTCAAGTCAATAATTTTCCAGTAATTATGTACAAGTTAGACATCCTAGAATTCAAATCAAAAATAAAATTAAGGTACGACAGAACTACAATGGAAATAACTTTTCAGTCTAGTAATGGAGTTCTATCTATCTGGCTTATAATTCAAAATTTTCTTTAAATTAGGTATTATGGTCCTTAAAAAGTTAAGAAGAAAAATGAGAGTTAATTAATTAGGATGTAAAAATGTTAAAGGAGTACCAGTATATTGATAGTGATAGCCATGTTAATCATGCAGTTAGTTTAGGTGTTCATGTTCCACACGGAGAGGATTTAAAGCGAAGGAGTGCAATCAAACCGTATTGACTTTTGAGTAACAAATCTTCGGAATTCAGAAATTATTAATAATCTGGACCAGAAGCTTTCACATTTGCAACGACTGGAAACGATCGAACTAAAGCAGCTATTAGTTGAATATGAACACTTATTCCCAGGTGTTAATACAAGAACAAATAGAATATACCATGACGTTAAAACTATTAGTACCTCAACCTATGAAACAACATCCGTACAGGATAAACCACCTCAAACAGGAACGCATGAAAACAAGAAACTCAGTATTTGCTGGAAAATGATTTCATAGAGCCGAGTACAAGTGACGTGAGGACACAATGTATAATTGTTCCGAAATCAGATAATACTTTCCGCATGTGCACTAACTATAGAAAGGCGAACAATGTGACTACAGCAGGTTAGTTTCCATTACCCATAATCATTGAACGCATTGATACAATTGGAAATGCAAAGTATGTCACCAAATTTGACCTTCCGAAAGGAATTTGGAAATTCCACTGACAGAAAGGGCAAAGGAAATTTCGGCATTCGCGATTCCAGATGGACTTTATCATTTAAAGTGATGTCGTTTGGAATGAGAGGTTCGCCTAGTACTTTTCAACGTTTAATGAACATGATTACATCTGGTCTAAATAATTGTGATGTTTTCATCGGTGATGTCATCATCTATAATGACACCTGGAAAGATCATTTAACGACAATGCGGAAATTCTTTGACAGACTCACTGATGCAAATTTGACAATTTATTTAAAAGTGAGTTATGCCGTGCTTGTGTAACTTTTCTAGGACATATCGTGGGACATGGACAAGTTAAACCTATAGATAATAAGGTCAAGACTATCTCTGAATTCCCTGTGCCTATCAGTAAAAAGCAAATTATGACATTTTGGGGTATAGCTAGATACTGTCGGAAATATTGTTCCAATTTTTCCATAATTACCAAACCACTGACAAATTTATTGAGCAATGAAACCAGGTTTAATTGGTCAGAAAAATGTCAGGAGGCTTTTGATATGTTAAAGACCATCCTTAAGAGTGCACCATTTCTTTCAGCTCCCAATTTCAGTCAATCATTTATAATTTCTGCTGATGCAAGTGCTATTGGGTTTGGTGCTGTATTGATTCAAGAAGACAAGAATGGTGTAGATCATCCAGTGTGCTATCTCTCCAAGAAATAAATTTATCACCAGAGAAACATATTCCACAATCGGGACAAAACTAGTTGGCGTTGATATACGCATTACAACACATTGACGTGCATATTAGTTCTCTTATTATTATGCATAGTGATAACAACGTCTTTACTTTTGTTGGCAAGATGAAGAAAAAAAACAACAAAGACTATTAAGGTTAAGTTTGATGTTGCAGTAATACAATATGGACATCAGGCACGTCAAGGGAAATACAATTTAATAGCAGACGCACTTTCACGTGTAGATAAATGTATTGCTTCGTGCATACTTTATGTCATTAATAAAATTTCATCTTATGTGATTTTATCGCATGTGTATTTGACTTATAGTACAAATAAAGCTTTATTCGTTAAATGTTTCTTTTTTATGAGAGGAAGTGTTATGTACATTTGATATACATTATAAGTTATTTTTTAAATAAATTTTTGCATTTCATTACATGATATTGTGATGTAACATTCTATGTTGGACTTGATCTTGTCCAAAATTAAGTTCATTACTGTTTGATCTAAATATATTTGTTTTAATTTTATTCTGTAAACATCTAATACATAATTAAAATATTTTCTATTTGTATGGGCTTAATATCATGATCATTATTATTAGAAGCAAATATGTTTATTTGGGTCTAGGTCAAATTACCCGGGGTACCTGGCATAGCCTGGGTCCAATATTTTAATTTTTAGTAATATGTTTCTAATAGTAACTAACATTTTTATTTTGTAACCATCGGGATCATTCTAGATGGTAATTTCCATTAGGTAATATGCTTTGTTTTTAGAAAATGCTCATTGAGACCTGAAGTCAAGTAGAAAATTATATAATCTTGCCACTGAAGGGAAAATTCATTCGTGCTTTACGGACGTATGACAATCGAATTGTATAGAATGTTGTGACCAGTAATTTTGGACTGGAATTTATTTCTTCAAAATATTGAATTCAAGTAATTATTTTCTCTGGAAATACAAGCGTGCTGATAAAATTCTTCTCAGAGTCATTCACCGGAATTCATAGTGAATTCAAACATTGAAATATATTGCATTCAAGAATAATCTGTTGGCACATCAACACTCTGCGAGCTAGAACAGACAAATCAACACCTTCTGCTTCAGAGTTAATTTATACTTCTGCTGAAGTCATTCAGGGATTTAAATTATTCACACTTATATGATTGTTTTGGGGACTCAGTTCGCAATACCATAAGTTATTTTTCATATTCACCTTGTAGTCTTGGCTAGTAAATTATTTGTTAAATTGTACAAAGGTTGTTGCTTTTCATTCTTTTCTCTAGTTCATTTTTAAGGGCATAGACACCTAACGATATATATCGGCTTGTACAGTACCCGCATATAGCTTCTTCACTTTCTTCACTTACAACTATCTTAAGGTCACAGTGGTCAAAGTCAGGCAGGTGATTTTGTTGAAACAATGTGCAGACGAGAAGGTGAAATACAGGGGTACGGAAAATGTGTGGCAGCAAATGATGATTAGAGGCAGAATCCAGATTGAGACACGGTGACAGAAAAGGCACATTTAGTGATATTGAATATTGATTCATCGAGAACGCATGTAATTTGGGGTGTCCAGTTGACGACCACGTATTTCGGCTTCCACAACTCTCAAAGAATGGTAAAGGAGCCACCACGCACGATCTTCCCATTCCATTCTACCGAAAGATTTCCCAAGAGCCTCGTTATTCGCTGTGACCAGTTACATATTAAATAATTTCATCGGAACCTCTCTACAATAGAGTTATTATATTTACCAGGGTTGTATATGAATTAGTACCTGACAATAATAATCTCACTGATTTATAAAAACCTTATTATTACTTATCATTCAATGTATGGAACATATCAGAGGCGTAGCGGGGGGGGGGGGTACATATGTCCCCGGGCGCCAAGGTACAGGGGCGCCAAAATGAGGCTTACAACGTTACATTATAATAAGTAAACAAGGGTAATATTCAAAAATGTGATTAAACGGGGAGGGGGCTGGGGCGCCAATTTTATAGTTGGTCCCCGGGCGCAAAATATCATAGCTACGCCTCTGGAACATATAATTGAATTAAATGTATATGTTAGTTATTAGAAGGCTAACTTAAAACAAACTATAGTCTATCTAATAACATGGTGTTACATGACTCAGTTCTGACTATCTGTAAAATTTAGAACAAATACTGACACGTCCAATATATTAAACAGTTCTATGACATAATACGGATAGCCAAAAAGAATGCAATTTTATGTATCATATACATCTACAGCTAAAGACAGCTTCCGTAAAGATACTGATTTATGTCAAATAGACACAATCACAATCTGGTTTAGTTGGGCAGAGCTCGCTTTCATCCATTTTGCCTTACATGATTTTTGTTTTTCAGGAATCCATCCTTAAAGGTTATTTGTGCATGTAATTTCCTACACATAATCAATACCTGGTTTGGTTAGGCACAACCCGGTTTAGGATAATTCTGCCTAATGGGTTTTTTGCTGGTCAGGAAGCCATCCGTAAAGCGGACAGCTTCCTGACAAAACTGGTTGTTTTGTAATAATACAGCCCAGCTTTACTCAATAAGTACCCTGAGTATCGTGATATCTACGGCCAGAGAGCTTAATGTAATCGGTTTTCTCACTGCAAGGACTTTGTTCGTGCAGCATTGCATGAACCAAACTCGGTATTTTAAAATAACTAACGACGGAAATCGAAGCAGTATCGGGTAACACTGTACGCGGTAACAAACCCCGAGAACATTTTCATATCAGCCACTCATCCATGAGTGTTATCAGAAAAGATGGAAGACCTTGAATCTTCCTGTGAAAATAGAATCTAATGGCTTCGCAGCACAAACCTTTTGGCGTGCCTTGGGAGTCGTTGGGATTATTTACAGAACCCTACCACAGGAACATACTTGCCAAAGTTTGCAAAACACGGGCGGAGGAAGCTTCACTTAGATTTGGCTTCAAAGACAGAAGCGATGGAAAAGTTGCTGAACATGATCGGTGGTCCCTGAGTGTTGTGATTCAGCACCGAACGGCTCTAGGAAAGGGAATCACCACCTGATGATGGAACCAGTCACATTGTATTAATATATTGAGCTGAAATATATTTCTTAGATGATGAACAGAAATGTACTTCTTTGACGATGAACATACATATATTCATAAAGATTTTTTAAAATATATTTCTGTAAAATTGAGCAGAAAAGTAAGGCGCTGTTTAGAGTTTGACCATATGTGTTAATATTTTTCAAAAAACCATTAATGCTTGACTGATACAAATGCATATAATTCAGTGCTTCAGATTTATAATTGGCTCATGATGTCCTTATATTTCAGTTTAACTCGATTAAACTATTAAAATATGACTTTGGTTTGTGAATCGTCTTGTCAGTGATGTAGTGTTATAAAATAAAAAATTGTATACATGTAAATTTATATATAAACAATTGGACAGGAACCCCTTTTATGTAACGTCGCCCGCCATTTCCGTCTAGTTGAGAAATAACGCCTGATGTAGTTACAGTAATACATATATTAGATGAGTTTAGCGATCAGAACATCGCTCGGCCATTTCCGTCAAGACGTGAAATATCTTCGGAAGTAGTTGTAGGAATGCTATCAATTTGAAGTGTTTGGTGATTCTCCTCTGGCGGAGTGCTCCACATATATTAAGATAGCAAAAGACCGAGATTGGTTCCATTGCGGTTTTGCCAAATTCCGCTGCCACATTGTTTCAAGTTAACAAAAGCATTTCAGAATATAGTTCTCAATCGTGTTACGTGTTTAGGCTCTAACAAACAGTAACAGAGAAAGACTGAAAACAACAAAAATTCATTTCCCTGGAAAAAAAACAATGTAAAAATGAAAAAATAAGAACTTACGGTTTTAAGAATCAAATCCAAAAATAATCTAAGAATAATCCATGAATTAAATTTTGGAAGTCCTAGTAATAAAATGTTCTAATGAATTCAAGTTCGAGTCCCGACGAAAATTCAAGAAATGGAAGGCAATGTCGTATACTGTAGCTAGTACTGTGTTGTTGTGTCTACAGTTCTTTGTTGATTAACAAACAATATTCCGGTGCTTGGATTTCCGAATAAAAATTTCAAGAAATGTCTTTGTCCAAGAATTCTCTTTGAGCACTCAAATATTTCCAGGAAAAAGAATTAATCTTTTAGAATCCAACTAATTTGAATAAAAATTAAAATGAAACTCCAAAATGGTTACAAACAAACACTTTCCAGTGTAAAAGCCCAACTAACTAAATTCTCTATAGACATCGGTATAAGATCTGATTATTGTACAAAACAAATGCCCGGATGAGGGTCACGTGATCATCATCCAGAATAGTTTAGAAGCTATTTACATGTCTAGGGTCACGTATTTTAGTACAGCCTCGATCTCACTCTATGTATCCCACATTAAAAATAAATTTTAAAAAAGAAGTTGTTTACTTGATTCTCAATCAAGGCCAGGAACTAGCTCAGCAAAAAGATACAAATTTCTATTTTTAGGCGTTTTCAACTAAACAGTCAGGTCAAACTAATTTCTGGAAAATATCAAATTCCTAGTAAACAACATTACATTACTTTGACATGTAATGAAAATTAAAATAAAAAGATTTTAAAACTTGCAAACAATCAAATTGAATCAAATATAAATTAAATCAAATATACATAACAATCGCGACGAATTACATATGAGGTTTCATTCTCAATTTTAAAGAAAAGTTTGAAGGTGTCCCAATGGGTTTGATGATTCTCTTCCAACTATGCGCACAACATATGTTTCGACAGAAAAAGCTAACAATTCCCAATTGCAGCGGATTATTTCAGAGGTTTTTTTCTTTTCGAGTTGACGAAAACCTCTGAGCATATTCCGATTATCTTAATAGGCATAGACACTCTTGGAGCATAAGTGGTACCAAAGGAATGAAAACTCGAAAACATTCTGACGATCTTGCATGTTCTGACTTGAAAATTCTGGTAATTTTACCAGTGAGTAGTATACAGTACTGTGATTGTTTTTTGTTTTTGGTAAGTGCAAACTCTTATACTCATATATATATATATATATATATATATATATATATATATATATATATATATATATATATATATATATATATATATATATATATATATATATATATATATATATATATATATATATGTAATGTTGGCTATCAGATAATACGACGGATTAAATAGGGAAAGCTAATCTCAATAGAGTAATTTTGTTGTATTGATTTATTTTATCCAGGTTTAATTATAAATAAAACAACAGAGAGAGTGATAAAGAAGAAACAAATAAAAAATACATTGATTGGATTTCGTTTAGTTACACCCCACGTGGGAAAGATTCATAGTCGGAGCTAATTCCTATCGTGTGTATGCTATTAGAGACAAATGAATCAAGCTAGGTCTGAAATAAATGGAGAATGGATAAGTAAGTGGTATTTGCAGGAGAATCAAATAAACAAATACTTTTAAAGCGTTTTAAAATCAAGAAATTTTGCGCCAGACTTGTCTCCTTTATCTAAAATCGTATAATACTATTTGGTAACTTCAATTAGAGTTGTTTGGCAAGAATATGTTTCATGCAATCCAGATTATGCAAAATAAATGCCTGCATTTATTTGGATAAAAATGTAACAGTTTATTTATGTTTCTGAAAGATAGTATAAACAGTGGGAAGTACAGATATCGGTCGATAATCAAGGGAATTGGATATAGAACCACTCCTAGAGATAGGTAGAATCTGATGTCATCATGAAATACCGATAGAACTGCTTTTGTTGAGCTGGAATGCGAAGTGGGCTGATAATTCTTAAGTGGGCTGATAACTGAAGTACATATATTTAAAGCTGTTTACATTAGTTTCTGTAGCTTTGGAGGTACCTGGTTCCATCTGTAATATTTAGACACCAGTCTCTTTTATGTAGGGAGTATTCACTTTTAAGTAAAAAGCATTAACTTTTATGTGGGGTATTAACTTTTATGTAGAGAGTATATTTACTTTTATGGTGGGATTATTCACTTTTATGTGGGGTATTCACTTTTATGTTGAGGGTAAATTCACTTTTAAGTAAGAAGTATTCACTTATGTGTAGTAATATTAACTTTTAAGTAAGAAGTATTCACTTTTTTGTTGGGGATTCACTTTTATGTAGAGTGTATATTCACTTTTATGTAGGGAGTATTCACTTTTTACGCTCCAAGTTATCTTCTCATCAGCAATTTCAATCAGTTTATCTGGGTTAAAGCTGTTCCATTCTGCGGATTCCAAGACAGTGGCAAACTTTGCCAGAAATATATTAAGCTATTGTACTATTTTATGGTCTGTAATGAGGTCGTCAGTCTTAAGTCCAATTGGCAAGAGAGGAATTTTCATTCTTGCATAATGTTTTAAATTGGTTCCAGAGAATCGTGTATTTTTTATTTGTACGCGATGACTTCCCCAAAGGCACGTAATTTAGATTCAAATAAAATGAAAGCATAATGTTGTAACCATATTTCTTGTAGATGAACCAAACTTTATCTTTTGGTAGTAGTCCTTAGTTTTGCAAATACTTCATTGGTTAGTCAGGCTAAAAATGATTTAGTCCTTGCTTTATTTTGGTGGGAAAGTGTTTCTTAAGAAATGGTAATAAACAGATACTCCAGCTAGCGTCGTTTTCAGTAATATCATTACAGTCTAAATTAAGTCCGGACAAGCTGTATTTAGCTGACAAAGAAAATAATTTTCATTGAAGTTTGTATCGCTTTTGGACATTACTGTGACATTGTCTAGTATGGTGTTAAATACGAGCTAAAATTAGCCTAATTAATATTAAAAACGCATACAAATTCCCATAACAGCTGATTAGATAGAAAATAAATAAACTATACCACTAGAAAAATATGACTGCACACAACCCCATTTCCCCGTGAGACTGAACATAATGAATCCTCTTTGAATATCTCGTTACTAAATATAATTCTTCACTTTATTGAACCGTAGGAAAATCCCATTAGCACTTACAAGTGCGTGCATTGTTCGTCGTCGTTGTCATTTTGGGGTCCAATTAGGGGGAGCTGATAATCAAATTTGAAAAAGTATTAGACTGGGGGATTAGACGAGTAAAGAGCTACACTGAGTCAATATTGTGCCCGACGGATCGTGTATGATCTATTTGCCGTTTAAATATCTCTTGTATACAATACAGTAATGTTAGTATATGCATGTATTGTCAGTTCATCTCATTGGCGACAAGTTGGTGTGAAATTCTTTGCTTTTTTATTCAAAGAAATTCGTGCAATTTGAATTAAAATTCTTACAAAAGTAAGTTTATGAATATTCCAAAGCAAGTTGATTGTAAAGAAAAACAATCTTGCAGTGGACGAAACATTCTCTTTCGTAAGTTACTGATGCAAGTTTTCTTTCATAAAATAAACAACACCGTAAACACAACTGTCTTCGTCGTCTTGATCATTACTTTACAGGGTACCGGTATATCCGACTCGTGTTCTAATTGGTTCCATCATGCTCTAAGATATACAAAAATAGTGTTCTTTATTCTCTTATAACGTAATGTCCTTTAACTTGCATATTATATGCGGCTTGAACAGTTGACTTAATAGCTAAGTTGAACAAAATAATATGACATATGCTGCATGTGACTTTTGCGCACTGGCTTGATATTCAGTGGCGTACTAAGTGTAAATGGCTCACAGGTGACGATGATGGCCCAAAGGGCCAGAATACAACGCCCAAAGGCCGAAGCCGGGAAAGGTTTCTTGGGAGGGGGCACCCCATCCCACACGGAGCCTGGCCATCAACGATTTTCCTGTAATTTAATCCGTTTGGTGGCTTTTCCTGTCACCTAATATGGATAGTCCGATAAATCAACCACACAAATCGGTGTTGATACTGATGTACGATGTTGTGGGTATGATGTCACCTGTTCATTAAAATATGCAATTTTGCTGCATGCAAATCATTTTGGAACAAACCCGCGTACACTTTATACACATAGCGGTAACTGGTAATAGCCATATCTAGCGCGAAATTCAAAATGACCACAGGACAGATGGTTGTGCTATTCCAGGTGGATTTACAAATCACCAAACATATGATTTGCTCAGAAAATATAATCTACATGTCACCAAAAGAACCCTTCAGCCGACGCTAGCTGCACTGTTACGTATATTTGATTTAATTTGTGTTTGATTTAATTTGATTGTTTGTGGGTATTGGAATTTTTTTATTTTCTTTACATGTCAATTTTATATAATTTTATTTACAAGGAATTTGATATTTTCCGAAAAATTCAGTTTGACCTGAAAGTTTCCATAAATACCTAATAATAGAAACACTTGTTTCTATTTTTGGCTTAGTTCCTGGCCTTGATTGAGGATCAAGTAAACAGGGGTTACGTGATTTTATTTTATAGGTAAACATGATCACGTGATCCTCTATTTCGCAATTAGGCATTTCCAAAAAACGCGAAATACTTAGTATTAATAGTGATGTTTAGAGAGAGATCTAAGAATCAGGGCTTTTAAACACTTGATGTCAAGTTGTTTTCTTCTGTTGTGGCCAGTATTGAAGATTTTGAGTTTTTGAGTTAAATGTTAATTTTTCTTCAGAATATTTGGACTCTAGAATATTAATTCGTTTATCTGGAAATAGTAATGTATTCATACAGAATTCCTGAACAAGGACGTATCTTAAAAATTTATGGGGGATTACCAAAATCGGATGATTAATTATTATGTTTCTGCAAGGAACTGTAGACTTCAACACAGTACAGTCTACATCATACGTCATTGCTTTCCATCTTGGATTCTTCGTCGGGACTCGAACTTGAAATCACATGAACATTTTGTTATTAGGACTTCTAAAATAGCATTCGTGGATTATTCTTGGATTATATTTGGATTTGATTCTTAAAACCGCAAGTTCATATTTTTTCTTCATTTTTACAGTATTTTTCCAAGGAAATAAATAAATAAATTGTTATATTTTTCAAAGCATTTTGCTTTCAGTCTTTCTTGTGTTACTGTTTATTCAATCCTAAACACGTAACATAAGAGCAAGGTCACGAGAAATACCGGTAAGTGTATAAAATATACATCGATGTGTGCAGCCAAACTTGAATGCAGATAATTGCAGCTTTTAATGAATACGTGATATCAGCCCCTCACCCGAAAATCAATGTCATCACGGATGAAGGGCTGATTTATCGGCCTACTAACCTGTATCATTCACATTAAACAATCAAGCACCATTTTATGCATGTCTGTCATTTTAACATTAGGCCCATTATTCAAAGTGAAGACACGTGTTACAAACTGCAACACCTTACAACGGAGACATTTAACTAACAGTTTAAAAATAAATTATAATTTTTTTTATCAAAACGGCGCTCCCGAAATTCGCTGGTTCAGAACCCCCCAAAAATCTAACGACTATTGTTCTACAATAGTAAGAGTACAAAGATGTGAAGAATTTTCGCCTAACCCAAGCAACCTTTCACAGCGCATTCGTGAGTCATTTTCTTTTCATTAATAAACACCACACAAATAATTTTAACTCAGAAACACAATCCTTCAGCAACAATCACTGTAACGTTTTGATGTTTGATTTCGTCATTTACTACCGAACGCAATAAACACCTGCCTATAGACACGATTCAAACCAAATCAAAACCGATACAAATTCAATGTCGATATTAAAGAAATCGTCCTTATTTGATATTAACGATTTCTGCAGGAATTTACAAAAAAATATAATTCCCTATACCATTCCTACAAATCTGACTACAAGTGTTTGTCTGATGGATTCGTAGATAGACGTATATTTAAAATGATTTGCTCCCAGGCGATATAATTGATCGTTATCTGGATCACTCTCACGAAAGAGGATTAGCGGGGTGTTGGGTGGGTTGGGCGATGGATAGTGTAGAAGTTTGTTCATTAGGCACGCGCTGGCAGCAGAAACGAGTTTGCAAGTTATTGTTATACGGGTGCGTTATGTAATTTGCTGATAGGGCTCAATTCAAGATTAACAAATTTACAAACACGCATTCTTGACAAATTGTTGTAATAGCAGTTTTGGGTGCGCAAGATCTCTGGCGCCCGGGGCAACTGCCCCGTCCCGCGTTCGTCCATTTGTATGTTACTGATTAATATTTGCATTGTGAGTGCTTAAAGTTTACACCAATGAAAACAATCGTATGGTCTCCGAATTATGAAAATAACACTGTGACGCCATTATTGCGATTCCTTCACTTATACATTTTTGTCTGTCCATTCTTCGGATTTAAGAATTATTCCACAACAGTATCCTTCTAGCCAATAAGTTGTTTTAAGTAATAGAACAGACCAGTGTCCTTCTAGTCATAGATATTGTTTTACAAACTGGATCAGGGATTTTGTTTTCTAAATTAAAGAATACGTATCCAATTTTACTGAGTAATGTCTTTTTTCTGTTATCGAATGTACTATATATCGAAACAACTGAGGCTGCATTGTCACAACGTGAACATTTCTTTGAGGCCGTGGCATTTGAAGGCTCTGTACAACATATTGTAATGTTATTCGTTATAAGTATATTATTAAAAAGTGAATTAATTTAAAAGTGAAAAATGTCTGGACGCTTTAGATTCTTTACGTCCTTTAATAATAGAATTGTCCATGACAGACAAAGAAGTGACAGAACACAAATCCCCTCTTCTTCTTGTATCGAACCTAATCAGTCATCTTATATTCCAATATTTGACATCAGCCTAGCAAGCATGCTACTAAAATACTATCATTAACGGCTAAAAATTCAGCAAGGTGTTATTAGGACTTCATTATAAGGAGCAAGCTATGTATTTGTCTTCATTAAGCAATCATACTGAAAACTATCCACCTTCCTTACACGTAAAAGTTGTTCAGATATCACCGATTTTAACTAAATTAGATACTTTGGCGCATAAAGATAATTTTCTTCAGAGTAACAGAGAAATGTGTCATCCATCCCACAACATCAGGATCAAGTCAAAATATAATGGATTGAAATTAGTTGCATATTACGGGTTCTGGAGATGGGATGAATCGGGAGTTGGGGGTGGGTGGTAGGTGGATGCAACATAGAAAATTGTATACGTGTTTTAATTCGCCAAATGCAAAATTGTTTTGACATCAACACTTACTCAAAGAATTATTTAGAGCGAATTCAAACAATATATCATATAAATTAATAAAATTGTATTGTCTTCGTAAAAACTACCGACAATAAAAGGACCATCTCGTAACCGCCACAGGGTCCTTTTTCAGGGCCACGCTGGTATCCATAAATAGAAATACTTCTAAATAGTTCCAAGTTGTTTGTATTTCTGCTTGTTTGTAAGTACATATATATATATATATATATATATATATATATATATATATATATATATATATATATATATATATATATATATATATATATATATATATATAAGTTTGATTTTTCATTGTGTAAAATATATTTTATTACCTTTTGTCTTTAAGTTTTATAATTTATAACATTCTGTTTTTAAAAAAACCTATGCGCATGCATACACGATTTCAACATTTTGTCATTTGCTAATATGCAAACGGTCTTTTCTTTATAACAAATTATTTGCACATGTGTGCTGGATGTGATGGTATATCTCTATTGACTCCTCTATGTTAAATTCCGTAAAACCCCTGAGTGACATCCTTATGTTAAATTCCCCTTTCTTCCATGGTGCCATGATGTTATGTTAAATTTATCGAGGGTTTAACATTAAATTGCCCCTACTATATTTGTTCCCTTGTTCAAGTTTGCCGGAGAGTAGGTTGTTCTATTTGCAATAGTGCCATTTTTCCTCATACCTCTTCATTCTTCAGGCCATCATCGTATATTTTCTATTGCTCTCTTTATTCCCGAAAACTCTTCACACCCATTGACGTAGAGGATATTATTCTGCATTACCTCCATGTACAGATGAACACAAAACAGTGAACAAAAACGTCTTCTTATCTGCAGTTTTAATAAATATGTCGAAATCATGAAGTTTACGGAGACAAAGATATTTATTCAGACGTATAATTACATATGCAACAGGCCTTTATATGCTGAGAATTAGTCGGTAATCATTTCAAGGTGAACAGTGAGGTAAGTAGTCGAATCATTGTTATAAAAATAAAATTGACGCAAGTTTTGTTTAATTATCTAGCTGGGTCATTTGAAATAATTATCAAAAACGAAATTGACAAAGAAATCATGAAAGTAAATATACAGTTAACAACATTATGATCATATTATTAACCCAAGTATGCTAATTGTACCACATGACTCCGCACGTCAGGAACTGGAGGCGGAAGAGGCTAAGGTGGGGATTGTTTTTATTATTTTCTTTATTTAATCAATTAACCTGATGCTTATTTTCCCTCTGACTTGTCAGCTTCAGTCATTCTTATTTTCTAAACAGGAACCAAAACTTTGTGTGCTGTCGCGAGTTATTGTTGCTGTGGCGACAATTGGTACGCGGCGAAAATTGGTCTCTAACCAGTATCCATTTAAGATCCTCTATTTATTCATTGGGACATCACACAAAGCCTTATACATTGGAACATCATACAAAGCCTTATACACTGGGACATCATACAAAGCCTTATACACTGGGACATCATACAAAGCCATATACATTTGGAAATCATACGAAGCCTTATACATTGGGACATCATACAAAGCCTTATATATTCAGACATCACAGAAAGCCTTATACACTGGGACATCATACAAAGCCATATACATTTGGAAATCACACAAAGCATTATTCATTTGGACATCACACAAAGCGTTGTTCATCTGGATATCATTCAAAGCATTATACATTGGAACATCACACAAAGCATTATTTATTTGAACATCACACAAAGCATTATTCATTTGAACATCACACAAAGCATTATTTATTTGAACATCACACAAAGCATTATTCATTTGAACATCACACAAAGCATTATTCATTTGAACATTTGAACATCACACAAAGAATTGTTCATCTAGATATCATTCAAAGCATTATACATTGGGACATCATACAAAGAGTTACATATTTTGATATCATAAAAGTGTTATACATTTTGTTATAATTGGGTTATGTTATATTTTCCTCTTTCTCTGAAAGACAGATGGTGATTACATGCAAATTGTCTAAATGCGCTTTTCCTCCCCACTCACCACCAACACATTAGTCGTCTATTTCATGAATTTAATATCAACTTTATTAGTGGAACTTTCTAATTTGACCTAGCATTGTTTCGAAATAATAAGCAAAAGCTCATAATAGGACGAAATACGAACGTCATTTATAACATCAATATCTCGAATTGACAACGTTCACATAGATAAAAGTTGTACCAGAATCTCACGATAATATGTAAAAATCCATTTGTACGTGGCTTCGCTGTCTCATATTAACTGCTGCCCTTGTGTCTTTGTGCCATACATTTCTAGATATAAATCGAATTTCGCTTCTTGTATAGACATTTCCTGTAGACGGTACTTACATAGTTATCGCCTCCTCCCCGATAGGTGTCATCAATTGCGTCGGCCATTAAGGAACTGATTAAGCCTGGCTACCCTGCATTGCAGACTTTGTTTACCTATTTATAATAACAAATATGTTAGCGCTGCACACTTATTTCAAATTACTTAATAATTCATCTCAAGAAACTAACACAAGCATCCAGCAAGGGATCACGTGTGTCAGGGATTGATTAAGATTAATGCAATAAACTCCCAACGAACAGTGCAAAACTAGTGGCTAATTAGCCTGAGCCCTTCCGACTCTTCAATGAGTCTTTTTCAAATTCAAATGCAAAACACAGAAAAAACAAACAAATAAAACAGAAAAAACCGTTGTGTTTGCAAAACTTTACCTGCCTGTTCTACAGGAATTAAACCTTTAAATTTATTATTTTACAACTAGTTCATTTAAACTTGCTGGGGATGCTGGAAAATATTTTTATTGACCTAGAAATCGATGAGCCATCTCTTATTTTACGTAAATATATGTAAACACAAATTATATCCCGGATATTTCATTGTTATGGTAGTAGTTATAGGCTACTAAGCAAATTTAGAGAATCATTTAAAATAAAATTTGTCGGCTGCAAAAGTTAAATTTTATTTGTGCATAGGTGTCTTTTTCTAGTCTTCTTGGTTTATACCGCTTGGTTTCAATGTTTGATGGCGGCGTATCCAGTACGATTCCAAAAATAAACGTGTTAGTACAATAGTTATAAATGATACACAAAAAATTAATAACTCACATACTTCTGTAGCTGAAGATCTGCAAGTCCTTACATTTATTGGCGTGGTCCCTCTCAGACTCCATCATAGAGAATACCCCCTAGTACCAAAATTGAATGATTGTATGTGTTTTTTGTTGCCCCCATATTATATGCAGTGCGTGTATATTCAAATATAATTTTGTCAGATTTATTAAGTTGGATTAGAGTTTTGTATACCGTATGAAGGTATTAGTTCAGGAAATTCGAGTTATGGCAATTACTAGCAAATCTGGTGAAATCAGAGCAACAAATATATATATATATATATATATATATATATATATATATATATATATATATATATATATATATATATATATATATATATATATATATATATATATATATATATTAGGAGTAATATCGAGACAAGTCTAATGTAATTCGGGCAGTTTTGAGAGTAATTCTTTAGTACAAATAAATAAATAAATAAATATATAAAAATAATAGTGTGTATGCTTGTTTGGTGTTTGCATGTTTGTGATTAGCGGAAAAATAGTAAGAATTCTGACAAATTGCATGTTTGTTGTGTAGTTCATTTGTTTGTTTTTCCGTAATCAAGAATGTCCATTTGTAGTCCATAAATTGTAACCATTTTGTAATCAAAAGATTTTGTAATCCATTTTGTAATCATACAATTTTGTAGTCCGTTATTGTAAATTTTCCACAAATCCTAGTGTTAAGTATTGTCTTGAATCTGAAGTCCGTATTCGTTTCATTTCATGATTAAATAAGGTATTAAGTCCGTTGTCTTAAATCAAATCGGTATTCGTTTCTTTTGGTGAATTCGTGGTTCATTTTATTCTAACAAATTGCCTACTTGTGTTGTAATGCATTTGTGTTGTATTCCGTAATCAACAATGAGTTAACCGCTCACCTACAAGACGTTCCGTAATGTAAAAGTTTTGACCTACGGTGAGGTATTTATACACAGACGATGCCGCAAAACATCGTCTGTGCGCTGGAAGTATTCGGTTCTTTCCATCGAAAGCACTTATGGAGAATGTCAATAATGAGCAGAAGAATCGACAACTATAATTTCATTTATACACAACTGAAATATCATCAGCTAGGGTTGGATTTCCCACAGCTAAAGACCCAATCTTTGTTCCAAATCCACTTTTTTCTAAATGGAGTAGCGAGTCATTTCTAAATATTGTAGACATCTAGGTTGACAAAATGCATTCTTCTCTCACCCCTTAACTAAATGGGAAAAAGTCCAAATAATGCCCATTGACAAGGATTTTCTTCAGTAAAGTTTATGTACGTATTTACAATTATCAAAAGGGATTAACATGAATTCCCAGTGTGAATAATTTAAAACGAAACCCTTTGTGCCTTACGGTGTAGAATGCCTTTGTTGCCTCAAAAACCCGTGGACCCATGTTTACGTTATACTGTACTGATAGCAACTTGATGTTGTACCCATTTGGTAATCATGTTGGTGTGAAAAAAGATGTTGGAATTTGTATCATTCAACTAAGTGACCAGACGCCCATAAATAATTTTCTCAAATGTTTTATTTTTTACATAATAGGCAGGGAAGTAACATACCTGTAACTTTCGACGGAGTTCCTTGACTGATTTCTACCTTTGTACAATGGTATTAATTACCCTTTTTGCAATCTACATGTATGTAGGATTGAGTAATCATCTGATTAAATAGTGTTGAGGGATAATATATGAGATAATCACTGTCATGAATCAAATATTCGTTGCAAATACGATCATGGCACAACGCTTTGAATTTCTTTACACTGTGAATGATTTCTTTATTTTACTTAACACTGATACTGTTCTGTAAGGCCTCTATATGACCTGCATCAGCTTGCGGAGATCGACCTAATTCCCGCTGTATAAATGCATAGACTTTATACGCCAGACTTTAATTGATGTACCTTTAATTGATGTACCTTTAATTGATGTACCTTTAATTGATGTACCTTTAATTGGTGTAATAAGTATAATAGCAGATGAAAAGCACAAAAAACATCAAGACCAAACGAAGGAGACACAAATATTATGACTGCTAATCGATGTGGCATCGGGTAATCGGTTAATAGTTTTCAGGAATTTTCTTGCCAATATTATAGATGAGCAATTGTGATAGGACTAAATACACACACACACACACACACACACACACACACACACACAAAACTTCGACAAATCAGCCCCCGAACCTGTATGGGCTTCGTGATTGTCAGGGATTTGACATCGCCTACATAAACATTGAAATTATCGCCGATATATTTTTTTGTGCACAACACATATCGATCTTTTGTAGATATATACCAATTTTTGCCGCGGCTCTTGAGCTACTGTGGTCCGCAAGAGCCTTTTGGCGATTTGTACGGCGTAAGTCTTTATTGAATCTCGTTTTTGATAACTTCTACATCCAAATGAAGTCGCATAACCCTCGCACCTGTCGTTATATTGAATTACAAGGCTACTTAGGTGGTTATTTGCCATTACATCAATATCCAGTCACACGAGACTTTCGCTCATTGTAAATATTATGGCCATGTGACGACTCTAGCTTTTGTGGATTCGTCATTTGACCATCACATGATGAACTGCAGTCATGTGACATTTTTGAAGAACGCTCCAAAGTATATAATAGATGGATTATCTGACAGTCTTCTCTGCAATCTGGGTTACGGTCTAAAATTAAAAGCTTAACAACGTAAATCCAAACTTAAATTAGTCCTGAGAAGTCAATGCTTTTGCTTCTTAATCAGGCGAATTTACAACAAGCATTATTTTAAACCCCTTTTCCATTATAAAGATAATTTTATTAAATATGTTTTACACAATATAACATAATTATTTTCGGTTGCTGTTGGATTTAGCAAAGACACGGAAATCAGCCTCGTGAATGACATGTTTATTGATAATATATGACTCTAACACCATACTCGTGCAGATAAAAACCAGTGATAGATTTAACATAACGAAGCGCACAAAGACAAACAGCTGAGATAAGGAAACGATTTAGTTCCGAAATGGAACTAATAAGAATATGTAATTTCAACGAGCAATCCAACGAGATTTGACGTATGGAACGTATAAACAAATATAATTGATAAATAGATCCATCACCATGGATGATCAATGTATATAATTTATACACACATATGAACAATGTATTATATTATCACCATGGATGATCAGTGTACAGAAGTTATACACACACATGAACAATGTATGATTCTATCACCATGGATGATCAACGTATAGAATTTATACACACATATGAACAATTTATGATTCTATCACCATGGACGGTCAATGTATAGAATTTATACACACATATGAACAATGTATTATATTATCACCATATATGATCAATGTATAGAAGTTATACACACACATGAACAATGTATGATTCTATCACCATGGATGATCAATGTATAGAATTTATACACACATATGAACAATTTATGATTCTATCACCATGGACGGTCAATGTATAGAATTTATACACACATATGAACAGTGTATGATTCCATCACCAAGGGCTATCAATAGACAAAATATACGAAAAAATATAAACAATGAATGGTTCATCCAGATGTAAAATGAATGTATGATTCATTTTCACTCGTTTAGCGATATTCAATTATTGATTTCACCAATATAGTTATATGGATTAATATTGATCAAAAATATAATATGCGTACCTCCTGGCGTCCAAGTGACGATGACCTTGTATTTCCGGTTCCACGGTTCGCATCGAATGGTCAAAGAGCCATCATGCATGTTTCGCCCATCTCAGTCTTCCGAAAGATCCCCCTCGAGCCTCCTTATTCCCTGCAGACCCATTGGTCCTGAAGTATATTTGACACACTGCGAGTGAATTAGCACCGTCTTCAGAGTCAACGTCGCCATCAATCACAGCATCCGGGTTAATCCAATATACATGTACTACGACACACCATGAAAAAACAGCTGAACATATAATAACTGATTTGTGTAAAACACGAGACACGGTCAAGTACGAATACAATGATGTGCACATTGCGCATGCGCCTACATGAATTGGCTTTCTTACACATTAACTCACAATTGTTCCAGATTAGTATTATAATAACCACGTTCATAAACGATTGCGTGTCCGACAGGAATAATCTCACTGAATTATACGAACTCGAACATTAGTAATCCTTTAGTCATTACACTGGTCAACAGTGAAATCATTACTGACTTGAAAAGGCCCTAATCTGTAGTATTTTGGTGTGCCGAACACGAATATAACCGTGAAAAATTTGTATTGGCTCTCGTTTTGAAGATATTCATATACCTCATTTTCTATGTTTCACTGTGTAAATTTCTCCAGTAGGACTGCAGCAACATCCGGAATAATGATGTAACATTGCATAATACCATCATGCTCACATCATCCACAGTTGATTGCATCATTTTCTGATGCAATGCAATACTAATGCCATGTTGCTGCTGAAGTAAGTTGACGTCAGCAGTGTACTATACATGTGTAGGCCTATTATACTAATGCCAGGCGGCTGCTGAAGCTGGCGTAAGCAGTGTACTATATAAAGCCCAATCAGATAGGTTCAGCATTTAAAATATTTTAGACGTTGTGCGAGACAGTTCAAGCTACTGTTACATAAAACTTATTATTTTATCCATTTACGTACAATAAAGAACAGTAATGCCTCGAAAGTGTGTTAATACCGCGGACAATTTTTGCTATATTTGTGGGGAAGTGACATTTGCCAACCAGAAGAAAAGTATCAATTCTCAAGTGAAGAAGGCATATCATCTTTACTTCGGATGCAAGGTTGGTGACCAAGACAAGCCTTGGGCTCCGCATATATGCTGTGCTACATGTACAACACAGCTTTCACAGTGGTTGAATTGCAAAAGGTCATCAATGCCGTTTGCAGTCCCAATGGTGTGGAGAGAGCCAAGCAACCACCTAAATGACTGTTACTTCTGCTTGGTTCCTCCTCTTTCCGGCGGAATAACGAAGCGAAAGAAGTCGAGAATAGTCTACCCAAACATTCCGTCTGCATTGAGACCAGTTCCACATGGTGAGGGACTTCCTATTCCAGAACCTCCAGCAGAATATTCTCTTGATTCATCTGACGAAGACAAAGGTGAGTCGACCTGTTCTTCTCCTGGTCCATCAGCATGCAGTGATCCAGATTTTCACTGTGGTGCATCATCAACCCCACACAGAATAACACAGGAAGAACTAAATGACCTGATTCGTGATTTGGACTTATCAAAGAACAAGGCAGAATTGCTAGGATCAAGACTCCAACAATGGAATCTTCTAGAAGAAGATGTCACAATTACTGCATATCGAAAGCGCCACCAGCAATTGGAGCCTTTCTTCAGAAAGGAAAGTAATCTGATATTCTGTTCCGATATTGAGGGCCTCATGAATGCTTTAAAAATCACTCATGACCCACAAGAATGGAGACTATTTGTGGACTCTTCGAAACTGAGTCTCAAGGCTGTGCTTTTGCACAATGGAAACATTCTTCCATCTATTCCAGTAGCGTATGCTGTCCACATGAAAGAGACATACGATAACTTAAGGCAGCTACTGAATTCCATTGAGTATAACAAGTACAGCTGGCACCTCTGTGGTGATTTGAAGGTAGTTGCCCTTTTAATGGGACTGCAGCAAGGATATACAAAATACATGTGTTTCTTATGCGAGTGGGATAGCCGAGCAAGGGAAATGCACTACATGAGGAAGGAATGGACTCACAGGCAGAATGTAGCCATTGGAGAGAAGAATATCCAACACCCAGCTCTGGTTGAGGCTCAGAAAATCTTGCTACCACCCCTTCACATCAAACTAGGTTTGATGAAGAACTTCGTGAAAGCCATTGACCGGACTTTGCCAGCATTCCGATACCTGCATGAAAAATTCCCTCGACTCAGCGAAGCAAAGATTAAAGAGGGAGTTTTTGTGGGTCCTCAGATTCGAGAGCTTTTCAAAGATGACCGGTTCAACAACTTGCTGGAAGGTGACGCGAAACAAGCATGGAATGCTTTTCGCCTAGTTTCTACAAACTTCCTCGGAAATGTTAGGGCAGAAAACTATAAGGAACTAGTAGAAGACATGTTGATGAAGTATAAGAAACTTGGCTGCAATATGTCTCTAAAGATTCACTTCCTTCATTCCCATTTGGATTTCTTTCCTAGCAACTGTGGTATTGTTAGTGATGAACACGGCGAACGTTTTCATCAAGATATCGCAACAATGGAACAAAGATACCAGGGAAAATGGTCCACTACAATGCTGGCTGACTACTGCTGGACACTCCTCAGAGATGCTCCCGAACAGCTGTACAAGAGACAGGCGAAGAAATCTAAGATGTAGTCAATGACTTGATTTTTTATAGGTAGGCTATTACAGTTGACCTTTTACTATTGGAATGCATTTCGTTATGTAAACATTAATTTCTTGCAGATTACAAAAAAACTAGAGCCAATTTTGCAATTTGACTGTCATATTCGTGTTCAGCACATAAAAATTGATAAGAATTGACTAATTTTATTTCAGTAACATGACTTTTGTAAAAATTTGTTGTCCAGTGTTATTAATGCATGCAACATATAAATTAATTCAATTTATCTGTTCAGTTATTAAAATGGCGAACTTGAATCGGGCTATAGTTATCTGATGGCATGGCATTATGTGACTTAGGTCTTACTACCAGTAGAATTTAGAAGAAATTTGGAAACATCCAATATCACATCACATAAAAGGGATAACAGGAAAGAAAATAATCTAATATTTCACACGCCTCTACATAAATCATTCATTCAAGGTATACATTTTCTCAAGGTTATCATTATAACCTGGCTATTACTGGCAAATAATATTAGAATTATTAATAGACGTGAATGACATCGAGTGTACCAAAGTATATAATTTTTGCATGGGCATTTTGAAATATTTTATTTAAAAAAAGATATATCCTAAAGGACGCTATTTGTGTTTTGTATTCTGATCTTCATTAGTCCAATTCGCCCCAAGCAGGGCTTGTTATATCGCCTCAAGCAAGGCTGGTTATTTCGCCACTGCGGGCCTTCATGTTGGACCAGCAGGGCACAAGGAAAAAACACAACATTAAGGCTCGGTGTCTTATGACGAAAGTGACAAAGGAATACAACCACGGCTCACTATGCACTCGTTGATCGTAATCTATGTTTTATGCAGTTGGACTGGACTTACAAGCGAGTATAATTAACGGTGTATCCAATATCACGAAGGAAGAAAACTAATGTGGATTAACCAACTGATAAAGCTGCTACTGTAACGTATAATGGGACAGTTTTGATATCACATCCAGGAAGATAAACCGACTTGCCATTAAGCAGTATTAGGTTGCAGATATTGAGAATGTATTGAAATAAAACTCAACTGGAAATGTCATGATATAATGACATAAAACTCATGTATCCACCAGGAATAATTTTAACTATGTGGAACATGTTTTGAATGCCTTTATCAGGTAGGGTTTAATCGTTTCTAACTGATTGTCAATACACGTTTCAATATATGGAAGCCATAAAACAAACTGTAATACAACCAAAAACAGTGCACATTGATCTAATATTGATCCCAACATAAATAAATCAAAAGCAGATCATATTGATAGAATATTGATAATAATCAGGCTTTTAGCTCTTTAAAAATAATCTCATGAGACACAAATTGGTAATGTCATGAAAGTTAGATTCCGGATCGGTAAAGTTTACTCAAATTATAGCTATGGGAACCGTTTAATTGCTGAGGAAGGTTTCATTATGTTATATCATAATGGTGAATAAAAATACATAATCTGTTAATAGGTTGTGTCATATTCGTGTACATATTAGAAGTGTGCGGTTTTACCAGTAACATACTGAGTTATTTTTGTTTCCAATGGTACGTACTATGATACTTTTTCGCTGCACCGATTCGTCGGTAGGTTCCGTTCATAAGAAAAGCACAGAAATTCCTGAGGATTCTTGTAACGACTTAAATAATATTAGCATCGTGTTTTAATTATTCGTGACAAAATAGTTCAACAAATTAATTTCTTATTTCAAAATGGTTGTATCTGTCACCAATTAATAGTGAATATTATAAATATAATTGTATTACATACTCATTTAAACTTGCATAGCTGATTTGGCGTGCGATACAGATGTTCAGTCTGCTATTCCGTATCGCACAACTAAAATTTACATATCGAACACACAGCCTTGAACTATCATTACAGACTGAATTATTAAATAGTCCACTTATAAAATATCCGGAATAATTTATTGCCTTATATTGAAAACGATTACAAATGGCAGCAGATGTTTGTAATTTTAAGAAATGCAGGCATATTTAGTGAAAATTGCTGCTTTTGTCGCTGGGGAGAAAGTATCGTAAATAGCGACGAGCACATTATGTGCATTTAAAGGTAGCTAGGCCAAGAAGTTGGAATTAGTTGAGGTGGACAGTAGTATCTTGGTCATAATGTTTGACCATCTGTTTTCAGATGAGGATGTGTGCAAGTGACATCAAACATGAGAGAAAGAGACACACAGAGAGATGGAAAGAGAGAGAGAGAGAGCACGTGTTTTGCTGTGGAAATCTTGTACTAGAATTTTTAAAAATCCATACAGAATAAGAAAGACTCAGGAAGTCATGTCAAGATTCAATACAAGAAACCTTTACCCGTCTTTAATTCGACGCTTAAATTGGTGCTTAACTGATGACCTTTATGTAAGTTTAGGAACTTTCAATTTGTCTATTAGTATTCCTGAATGTAATTTGTTTAGGAAATACAAAGATAAAACTGCAAAACGTTTTAACACAAAGTTAGACCGTCACAGAAAGCAGCAGCTGTTATAAATATGATCCACATAAATACATCTTGTCACAATCTTGTTCTTGAGACTTTTTAATTACTGGAAAACATACTGGGAATCGTATGTTTGCTTATATTTAATTTGTTCCTAGTGTGCACGTAGAAAATGAAGGGAGGAAAAGAGGACACTATTACTTGGAATTTTCTTGATAAAACATCAAAATATCTCTTAAAAGTATTGTCCACATGTTAGAAAGAGACTGACCATTCCTATTGTTTAAAAATATGCTTACATTATCACGTTTACGCAATAATTTCTTGTAATGAAAACATCAAGGTAAAGTGTTTAAAAGGTATATACAATAATGAGATCTCAGTCTAAAATTGGATGTATACAAGTACCGCTATTCTGTGAAATTGTCCTGAAATTGCTTTGAAATAGTGTGCGTGTATTAAATAATGACGGTGCATGACAAAAGAATCGTTTTCTGATCCAGACCTATGTTCCATTAGAGAAGTATGGAAAATTCCACTTGCCTATGACTGCAGTGTAAATCAATTCATATATCCCATGCAGTAGTTTTTGAAACATTCAAAGCTAAAAAGTAAATCAACATCTACTCAATTCAGACAGATCCATGGCATATATATATATATATATATATATATATATATATATATATATATATATATATATATATATATATATATATATATATATATTTATTGTACTTTTAAAATAAAAATTATAGTTTGAATCTAAATTGTGCTCCTTTGTTAAAAAGGTGCAGATCTCTAGTGATGAAATATTTTCAAATTACATGTATATCTTGTCAAGTTAATCACAAATCTCTCAATTTATCCTTAAATTTCGCTGAAATTCATTATGTGATATTTCATCAAAAGACAACTTTTTCCCATCCGATCGAGGCGTTCAAGGGGTTGCAAGTGCCTTCTGTCCGACACATTTGTCACTATTATCCGAACGGATCAAGGCCTGGATAACCTCCTCTGATTGCAGCTTGCCAGTGGAAAATTAAATTTTATTGCACATTCTAAATCCCTTACTTAAATCCAATACTGCTTATATGATTGGTTGTTTCTTAACGGCATTTTGAGCCCATTACTGGTTATATCGAACCGAGGAAATGGAAACCAAGTGTCCCTTTCCAAGGACACAATGAAGCGGCTGATATAATTCGCAGAGTGGTTACATTATCTGTACATGAATTATCGTCAGAGGCTTTTCCATATTGTGTGAATTCAAGTCGTTAAAGTACTAGTTGACACCTCTTAGACCCATCCCAGCACATACAGCTGGTTAGGACCTAGAAATGACACCTTGGTTTTCCAAAAATGTGATGTGATGCGGGGTTTCACTTTCCTTCCATTTGGTGTTAGTTGTACTGTTGTTAAATAAGAATAACAATGATTTTATAACTTAAGTGCAATTTTGTCAGGGTTATTCTTTCCTTTGTTCATCAAATTAAATGCTTTTTAGTTATCCCACTATACGCTTGGGTGGTTATACTCTCTTTCCTTTGTCTGGGCTGGAAGTGGGCCTGATTTATATCCTCGCTTGCTTAGAACTTAGGATAGTACTATTCCTTCTTAGAATAATCGAGCCCCATGGGGAGTGGGTCCTCTCCCTTAAATCACATTCTTGATTATAACCGAGTGAATTTGCCAGAGTCATTTGTCCTTGTGTTGTGCAAATAGTGAGTGCTTTTTTGTATAGTGTACGCTTTGTTGTTCGGACAGCTCTTTCTTGATCAAATCTGTACTAGTTGTTTTCCTTATCTAAACCTAATGTGTGAAAAGAAATTTGGAATAAATATATTCAAGCCAAAAAAATATTTAGTGTTGAAAATAATAAAGTGTCTAAATGCTTTGTGTTGTGTTTGGTGAGTGCATGTTTTGTGTTTGGTTATTTAGGATGGAGTTGATCGATATGCCATAGCATATTGTTGTCCAATTACATTGTTTTATTGTATGTTTAGCATTATTTGTGTTGTGTACTTTTGCGCCGAAAAACGGACTGAACTTATTAAACCCAAGGACATGATGGAAAACATGGGTTCTCTTATAAATAGTTCGCAGTTTTATCGGTTTTTCTGTTATGGAAGTATTGCAAAATTTGAATTAAAATTGGATATTGGAAATGTTTATAAGGATGTGAAATTTGAATGCCAGTTACAGAACTCGTCCGTGTAATCTTCCCTTTGAGTGCTCATCTTATGGATGGATTGGTTATCTAGAGAGCCCTGTTTCTATTGTTGTTGGGAAAAAGCATCTGCTGAAGTTCAGAGGTCTTGTTGGGATATAGGTAGCAAAGGTGACTATGTAATAATCAATAAGATTCTCCACCTCATGGGTTCTTTTCAAGATCGCTCACCTAGTGGCTTTTCCCATGATGGGGATAGAACATGTTCATCACACGGACGTGATGGAAAACTTGGGTTGTTTTTATGATAGCACACACTTTTTGTGGCTTTTCCCATGTGAAAGACTGAGCGTTTTCCTCACGCGGATGTGACGGAAAATATGGTTTATTTGGGGTCTTGAAGCTCGCACATCTATAGATGGCTTTTCCAGAAGTAAAGTTCATTAAACTACTAGCTGTTTAATTAGATTTCAGTTATCCAACATTTTGGCGCCTAGTTTCAGCTGCTAAGATTATACAATCTGTTACATCCTTATATAGGATTTTATCATTAATCAGATTTGTGTATAAGAGGGAAGACTCCACAACATATCCTAACTTGTTAGTTATTTGTTGTGTGATTTCATTTCTGTGTTTCTAGTTTCTCTCAGTATAACATTATAGTATTTTGCTGTCAAATTGTTCTTTACATAAAGGGCACAATGGGATAGGTTTGATAACCTTCCTTTGAAAGGCTTTTTCCTCAGTCCACCTTGCATCGTGTAGACATTCTAATATTTTTGTTTCTTTTTATAGTCCTTTAACTTTTGCCAATTTTTTCCAAATATCTTTCCATTTTAGAATGCGTTTTCGAACTTCTATTTTATTTGGGGGTAGCTGAGAGTTTTTTTTGTTGTAGTAAATCATATATTTTTTCTTTATTTGTTGTGGTCCAGATTTTATTTATCATTTATGTATTCTTTCATTGGTTTGTCTATATACTTCAATAGGAGATTTTATGGTTTTAATGAGTTTGTTGTTTTTATGGATTTCCTGTCTGTTAGACATCAGAAACCCAAAGCAATATAAATAAATACCTTGCTAATAGTATATTGGATCCTGTGTAAGGGTTTTGAATCTATCAATATAATTAGCTGATTGTTTAAGTTTTAGATTTGGGATGCTCGTCCCTCCTTTTTTCTTTTTGTAGTGTGAATTTGGATAGTTTACAGAATTTTCGATTCCATATGAAGTTTAGCATTAAGGATTCAATGTAATAAAGTTCAAAATTAGTTACATCAAATTCATACTAAATCGAATTGTATAGATATTTTTTGCCTGTCTGAGCTTTATCTAGTAAGTTTAAATGTCTATTTTCACACGTTGTTATGTGCTTTTGTATTTTATTTTTAATTTGCGTAAAGTTTAGGCTTTTGCTGTTTTAGACTAGATATATACCTAGGACTTTGACTGGTTTTCTAATTTTTTTACCGGAGGGAATCCTGGATGATTTCCTCTCCAATTGCCTGTAAGTAGAATGTCTGTTTTTTCATGATTTATTTGTGAACCTGAATCAAGGCCGTAAGGGTTGTGCTGTTTGATTAAATGTTGGTACGACTGGTGTGTAGTAATGAAGTTGGAACAGTGATCAGCAGGTTGAAAAGTTTTATATTCTCTTTTGATGTCTTTAACTTTTATACCATGAATATTTTTATCGTTTTGAATTGCAACATGTAATGCTTCGATTCCCAGTACATACAAAAACATTGACTAGGGGCACCCCTGCCTAACAGATCTGTTGACTGGGAAGGGTTTAGTTTTAGCTCCATTTGTATGTGCCATTGATGCGATATTTTTGTATTGAATTTTGACCCATTGTATGAAATTGGGTCTAAAGCCGAATTTATGCACAGTAAAGTTTATTTCTATTCTATCGAATGCCTTCTCTTGATCAAAGAGAATTAGTGCACCTGGTAAGTTGTTAGAATCCATATAATCTATTATTGTGTTTATGGCTAGTACACTATTTTGAATATTTCTGCCTTCTCCGCATTTCTGGTTTATATTTACGATTTCTCCTAAAGTTCTTTTTATTCTATTTGCCAGTATTTTGCTTAAAACTTTGTAATCTAGGTTTAGTAAAGATAATGGTCTCCAATTTTTTTAAAGTCAGTTATCTCTCCTTTGTCTTTGGAGATTAAATTTATTAGACCAATTCTCGTGCTTTCTGTCATTTATTTTCTTATAAAGGTATTGTTCTATAGTGATTTTAGTAAGGGTATTTGAGGTTCTTTGTTTTGTTAAAATTCTGTAGTCGGATCATCAAGACCTGGAGATTTATTTTTGGTTAATTCATCGATTGCTTTTTTAAAATCTCATTTTCAGAGTTTGTTTCATCACATTCAGTTTTGGTCATTTCATTTATTTTTGGAAAGGGCAGATTAGTGGTATAGTTGGTTACAATTTCGTCAGGAATATCTTGCGATGTGTTTAATTTTTCATAGTATTACTTTATATCATCTAATTCAGCTTTTTTCCCTTCAATTTCGTTATTGTTGACTTTTAGCTTGTTATGCTTCTCTGTAAACCTTTCCTAATTTCCTCTCTTTTGTAATCTTCTTTCCTATATTATAGATGTCCTGAAATAGTCCTGCTTTTATTTGTTCACCTTTCGTGTATATTTCACTTAATTTTATCTAATGTTTCCATTGCTTTGTTTATGATTTCTATATTCATGGTTGGGTCATTTATTATTTTTGGACATTCTTTTTCAATGATTTTATAGTTTTCAGCTTGTAATCTGAAGTATTTTCGACTAATTCTGAATAATTCTTGTTTATTTTGGTCCCATATGTCGTACATACTATATCCTTGTAGGGTATGTAAGAAATTTATTATTTCATCTTGATATTCAGGAAGGTTAAGGATAGAATTATTGAGTTTCCAGTGGCTTTTACCACATTTATTTGACGATGGTAACTTAATTTCTAGTGTTAAGGCTCTGTGGTCTGCTATTTGACCTTGTAATATTGCGCTGCTAATAATGTTGTTTTGTAGTTTATTGGTAACATAAGAGTGATCTATTCTTGCAGTCGAATTTCCCGTAATATGTGTATATTCTACCTTGGTCGAGTGTAAATATCTGAAAGTATCAATAAGAATATTATTGTGAACGAAGCCATTCATGAGAAGCATCGATTCTTTTTCACATTGGCATGTATCACTTTTTCTGTCAATATCGTTAGTGATTTAGTTAAAGTCCCCAATTATTACAATATTATCTGGAGTATATGGTTGTACATAGTTTGTTAATCTATAGGTAAATTATATTTTTCTATTCCTTCTTGGTGTTACATATGTGTTTTTTTTATACGTATTTTGTTTGTGTGTTTATGAATAATTCTTCCTTTTAATTCAAGTGGAGGTGGTAAAAGTTTCCAATCAGTCTGTGTTGCTTTATTATTAATTATTAGTTCTACTCCTGATTTTAGGTCGGTGTAATCTTTTTGTGTAATAAAAATTGCATTAAGCTGATCTTCTATTCAGTTTTTTTTATGTTGTATATTATGTATTTCTTGAATACATATGATGTTACATGATTTTGCTAGTTCTATTAGAGATTTAGCTTTTTTAAAATCAAATCAATTTATGTTGTGTGTATTCCAGTTTTTTATACATTGTATTTTGGGTTTGTACTATTCAAAGTAGTGATAAATGTTTATACAGTTTTTGTGTCAGTTTTCTCATTATTTTCCTTTGAGGTTGTGATGCCTTTTGTTGTTATCCTTGTTTTGTATCGTTTTGGCTTTGATTTTGTTTTTTCTGTATGTTGAGTAAATTGTTTTAGAGTTAGTTGTTTGTTTGTTTGGGCTTGTTTGTGGGGTTTGGTTGTCTTGTTTATTTTTGGCTGTGTAATTGTGGTCTTCATTGCTGGCAGGTGATGTAGTTGAAGTACTGGGTTGTTGAGTAGGTGGTGTACAGGTTGTCTCGTTTGATTCTGTGTTCAGTGCAGGTTATTTTTGCGGTATTTGTGTGACTTAAGCATAGCATTAATTTTGTTTGTCCCTTATGAGACTAACTGATGTTGTTTTTTTGGTCACTTGGCCTCCTTTTGGCAAATTAGCTTTCCTTTTATTTGCTGCCTTTTTTTATTTTCATTTTGGATTGGGTGTTGCTTCAGTATCTGACAAGGATTCTGTTTCCATCTCGTTTGCATGTTGGCCTTGTTCATTTGGTGGTGTGGTTTGCGGTGTTGATGTCAGCGTTATTGTTGTTGTTGTTGTGTACGTTTGTAGTGGAGGGTTAGGTTCTAGAGGTATTGACGTTTCCTCTATGGTCTTGTCTACTATGTCTTCTATATCTTCTATGTTTTGAATGACTGCTTGTGCGTATATGTTTATGGTGGGTTGTGTGTTTGTCTCTGGATTGTTTTGTTGTTGTCGTTGTTGCCTTGGTTGTTTGCAATCCCATCTCTTATTTCCTACAGTTCCAGAATTGTCACATGCCCTTGACATGCGGCAATTATAGTACCATGTCTGGACGGGTATTCCGTAGATTTTGAAATGCTCGGGAATTTACTGGCATCCTTTATATCCACCTTAACAACAATCTATCCATTATTTAAGCCAGGGATGGCTTTGAGTGTGTCCCTTTGGACACTTTAGGGTTCGACCCAAGTTCTCGTTTGAAAACCCTCCTGGAAAACTTCCAGGAGGATTTCCCTCGGGAACCTGGATACATAAATCTCAGCAAATTTCTTCTCTATTAATCTGGTCATTGGAGGGGAGGTCACCTTTGTCACCACATCCCCCAACATGATATTTCCTGTTGGCAGCAAAAATTCCTTTTTTGGGACAAAGAATAATTACCCCTCTCCCAATATTAAAGAAGGTTTCCAAGTTAAAGTAATTTATTCATCTTGTAGCTAATGCGGATAGTATAGTGAAGTTATTAGGCCTGTCAGAGGCCTGTATGTCCGATAGGTCAATTGCTTGAGCCCACGGATCTCTGAAGGCTTTAAAGAGCCTGCCTTGTGTGCAGAAAACAGATATATGAGAATTTACTTTCCTTTTATTATCTGTATCCACAAGCCGGAAAAGGGCGGCAAACTAGATTTCCTCCTTTACCACAGCCATACATCCTTGTTTCTTGTTATGTTCAGGACCGCTCACTGACAAGACGTGCCGTAATGTGTAGATTTAGTCTTACGGCGAGGCATGCATACACAGACGATGTCGCCAAATACCGTCTATGCGCTTAAAGTATTCGGTTCTTCCCATCGAAAGCACTTTGCTCGTGCGGCATAGGGTGAACAGGAGTCACTATTTTGAAATACTTTACAACATACATAAAATCACCATCGGGTATCGTTATAAAAAATAAAAGAAAGAAACCCTAGTACATGTACTTAATAAATAAAAGGATTTATCCAATTCCGTGACAATGTAATCCTTTGCAAGACTGTGAATCATCCTAAGATTTTCATGAATGCCGTTGCTTTCTGTTTGAATATTTTGTAATTTCTCAAGTCCACAATATATTTTCTCGTTTGTTCACTAATCTTGTGTTTTGTGTTTACCGGCCCGCTCCGATAAATATATTGACAGGTGTTGGCATCTCACTCCAAGTTTCTCTGTCTATTATAGTAATAGTGTAGATAGTAAATTCTAGGCTCAGTACCTGTAATTCCTATTTTTATCAACAAGTTCTCCAATGTCAGCACAATATCTTTCACGGGATGTCAGCAATAGCGAAAAGTTAATCATCACACCTTAGTTATAGTGCTTAGATCACAACTTATACAAAAATGATCACACACAAAGAAAATTGTCCTACTATTAGGTTCTGACATTTTAATTTTCGGGAGGGTGGTTGCAATATTCTTAGAGCCGAGATATCGTACTTTATCTCAAACTCATTATTGGTTATACATGAAATTATTTTGCTATAAATCAGAGCAAAATATATTTCCAGCTATTGACAGACGGAAATTTAATGCAAAAAAGTGTCAACCCCCTACCACAGAACATTAACTTGTTGGTCCCTAATATAATTGCAGTATACCGTGCGTAACGACTCTATGGTCTTAAACTAAGTAACAGGAATGAGGAAACAGTATCAAGTTTAGTCAAATTCAACAAATAATTTATTTCCCTAGATTACAAATTGAAATTTAAAAAAACAAAAAAAAAAAAAACAAAAAAAAAAAACAAACACTTACAGTATTGTGAATTAAGTTCCAAATAATCCTACATGTTATATCACAAGTCCAAATATATAAAGTTCCAATTGAATTCCAATGGTCTTCCAAACAAATTCCGATATTGAATGTGTTGATGTGAAATAGTCACGAACGTGCTAATGTGCCAATAGCATGGAGTGTGTCGATGT
Organism: Sinohyriopsis cumingii; assembly: GCA_028554795.2. NCBI lineage: Eukaryota > Metazoa > Mollusca > Bivalvia > Unionida > Unionidae > Sinohyriopsis > Sinohyriopsis cumingii. The sequence continues at coordinate 119,881,254 of CM068827.1, forward strand.
ACCAGCAGTCTTTTGATGTAGCACAATAACAGAATCCAAACTGTCCTTGTCAGAATTCACTATAATTTCAAATTAATGTTTTAGTCCAATATTAACGTCCACTTTGTAATTACAGTGAAATTTGAATAAATAAATCCACCCAAATCAAAAACTGAACATACCAATGAGACTGATCCTGTTTCAGATGTTATGGCAAGAATGAATAATCATAATCTAAACAAGGTTATATAACCATATACTTGACCTGGGTCGCAATTACCATTTTATGAAAATTCTCTGTTAACTTAATAAGAAATTTCCATTCTTGAAGAGTCTAAGTCAGAATCAAGATTGTATTTTTAACTCAAACTGAAGTAGAGATGTTTGCTGTTAATAATTATCTGAATATTTAATCCTTATTGATATAGACATATTAACTAAGGTCAAGTACAAAATAAAGATGTACATATCATCATTAAGAAACGCCAACAGAAAATACAAATTGAACATAACACGTGGTATGTATCGCGGTGTACTCAGAAATACCGCGGTACCCTGCCGTACATATTTTTTTTCTGGTACCAGCTGTAGCATAAAGTATGCTTTTTGAGTTTATAGATATCAGATTAAACAATTTCTGAATTCCTAAAAATTGAACAAATTAAATTTGTGTCCCAAAATAGAATTGACGTAAATAGGGGTAATAACACACATATAGCCAAATTGGCTCTGGCAAAAATCTGTACATTACGACCACACGAGTATAAAGATCCAGTTTCACCGGTTCCATCTATAAATTGATCAAATAACCGTTACCTATACTGAGAAACCACCTGACCAAAAAGACACCACTAGTAGCTCTGGGGAGGTATTGGGAAATTGGTGACTATGGTAACAGTAGGAAATTACACTCTCCGTCCGTTTTTGATTAGGAATATTCTGTGTTCAGTGGGAATTTAATGACAAAAAGCATCCATACGATTAAGAATGGGAGCCAGTCTGTGCTCAAGGGGAATATAATGTTAAAACGTCCATTGGATTAATAGTGAGGGTCAGATTCTGCTCAAAGGGACTGTCATGTTAAAATATTCCATAAAATTCAGTTGAAGTCGGTCTGGACACAAGGGGAATTTAATATCAAAAACATACATATGCTTAAATCTAAGGGTGACTGTGGCGACCGAATACACTAAATGAAAATTTAGTTATTTATATTGTAGGTCCTTGATGGCATCTGATGTTAAGCCGTATCCTCTAACCATTAGTAAATCCGGAGACTTCGCATCAACTATATTACCGCTCGCATTAATACTCAATGCCGCCTCGTGTCTCGTATGCATATATCATAGATTTGTATATAAACCATTACCTGTACCATAGACAATGTTGGCAGTGTATGTAAAGTTGTACAAATACTATAAATAGTTGTAAACAATCAAGCCAGCTCATGATTGCACCCAAAATGTAAATGCAACAAGCTTGTAGCAGAGGCTATATGAACCCAGAATATTCACTAAAATATCAAAGGCTACGAGTAATACTAAAATTACTTGAGCAACACCGAATGTAGTGACGGATAAATAAATAATAAATATTATATGAAGAAAAAAAATGTCCCAGGCTAAAAGTAGAAGTAAAATTTCAAAACCAACATGGAATTTAGCTGAGACTAAACAAAAATGCTGATTATTTAATTAAAATGCCACAGACAACAAGTCGTATTAAAATTCTGAAACTAACAAGAAATTAAACGGCTGTGAAAATACGGAATTTAGCGGAGATTTAAGAAGAATCATGCAATTTTATGAAAATGGACTACACTTAATATATTACAAAAATTATGAAACTTGCACCCATTTAGCGGATATTTAAAAAAAATCTGGAAACGTCTGTGGATTTAACATTGTGGATCGCCATCGATATCTAATACATTTAATGAAAATACAATCGAAGATATAGCTGAAAAATGACAATTAAGGTCATGACGACATTCGAGATTGGGTCTTATCGTCTAACTGGTAGTAAATCCAGAGATTTCGGATGAACTGTTGGGTGGCAGCTCCCAGCTGATAAACAATTCTGCCTGTACATATTTTAAAGAATTTCTAAAATTTCGTTGGCGACACCATATTTGTAGGAGAGTGAAGAAAATATAAACAAATAACCAAAGTTTTATAAACAAATTGAACTTTCTAAAAAAGAATTTAGGTATTTGTAAAATACCGGGTATGTTTTTAAAATAAGATTCGTATTGAATAGCAAGTGTGAGTGCTAGGTTGCAATTGTATGTGTTGATGACTATCACGTAACTATATTTTCCCTCATCCGTTTATTTGTATGTGTGTATGTATTTGTATGTAAGAACGCGTCTGGGTCAGTGTGAATACGAATGAATACTCATAATTCTTCACATACTTTACTTATCCCTTACACCTGAATTTGTATGGGTGTGAACAAGTTTTGGTCGATAGGGATCTGTGTTGTTCAGTAAGGATGTGGTTTTATCAGTGAAGGTGTGTGTTCGTCAATAAGACTGTATTAGTAAGTAAAGACATGCTTTGATCTATAACGGTTGGTGTTCATTTTTTTAGAATTATAATTTGTATTTTAACATAGGTATGTAAAGGAATCGTACAGCAATTTCGCGCCCAGATCACGGAATTAGCGTTGCCTTTACAGAATCTGAATTGTACAGGAATAAATCTGTCCAACCAACATTATAGAGTTGTTCTTCCTGCTGACGCTGAACATATTGTCGAGACTACAATCGTGAAATCAAGCGGAGTTCATGAAATTCAGAGAACTGCGAACTGAAAAATAGCTACAGCAAAGCTCACCATTGGAGACTCTGAGGAGGACTCCGATTGTATGTGATTGTCAATGTTACCAGAGATGCCTTTTGTAGAAATAGCTCTTGCCCATATAAAATTTATATAATGAATTCGGCGACTTTGGACAAGTTCTTTCAGTGACTTTAGACATATTGTATGTTTGACAAAATGAACAAGTAGGACAAAATGCCAAGTTTCATCGTTTCTAATTTTCGTAATGTTGAACCTATTCATCTGATCATTCACAATATTAGACCCCTATGAATTGTAACCCTATGACTACTTTCAGGGTTATTTATTCAATTAATGATAGGCAATTTCACGTTTGGGTTGTAACACACACACACACACACACTTTTTACGGTAACAATTTTATTTCCGGATTTTGTTGCATTTTACGTCATGAAATAGATATCACCAAATCATTGCTATATCTTCACTGATCATTCTTTATTGATTTTGTCATTTATCAGTGAGATTAGCATTCTCGTGTTCACAAACGTATTACAAATAGGAAAAAACTCATTAATATTTGTATTCCGATAGTTCAGCTGTTCCGGACATTAATCTTTACACCAGTTCTCAAAAAGCTTTGTCCATGCTTTACGTCGCAATCTTTCACTCTCAGTGTTCACTCCAATCACTATTCTGTAGTACTTTAATAGCATTGATGTTTCTATGAATTCACATTGATTTTATTTTTCGATTAGGTCAAATGCGTCATGTCACTAATAAATTGGCTTCTATTGCTATGTCATGCAGCACATAAATATCATGCATATCGGACATAAACATTATAAACTTAAATATCATGTATATCAGAGATAATCATTATAAACTTAAATGTCATATATATCGGACATAATCATTATACACACGTATATCATGCATATCGTACATAATCATTATAAACTTAAATATCATGCATATCAGACATAATCATTATAAACTAAAATATCATGTATATCAGAGATAATCATTATAAACTTAAATATCATATATATTGGGCATAATCATTATACACACATATATCATGCATATCGGACATAATCATTATAAACTTAAATATCATGTATATCGGACATAACCATTATACACACATATATCATGCATATCGGTCATAATAATTATACACACAGATATCATGCATATCGGACATAATTATTATACACATACATATCATGTATATCGGACATAATCATGATACACATAATTACCATGCATATCGGACGAAATCATTATACACATAAATATGGAGCACATCGGAAGTTATCAGTATAACCATAATTGGAAACTTAAATATCATGTATATCGGACATAACCATTATACACACATATATCATGCATATCGGTCATAATAATTATACATACAAATATCATGCATATCAGTAGTAAAGGGGGATACATTAGCGACAATGGGAATTAGCATTACAGACCCCCCTGGGACAGATTAGCGACAAGGGAAATTTAACATGGAGAAAAATCGTGGGTCAGATTAGCGACAAGGGAAATTAACATGGGAATAAATCGTGGGTCACTCTAGCGACAAGGGGAATTTAACATGGAACTATAGTGTGGGTCTGTCTAGCGACAAGGGGAAATTAACATGGGAATAGGGGACTGTATAGCGTCAAAGGAATTTAAACAGGGTGGGTCTGTCTAGCGACAAGGGGAAATTAACATGGGGAATAGAGTTTGGGCTTTTGGGATTTTTTTTTTAAATTTAAATTTAAATTTAAAAAAAGGGGTAGGCAATGGAAAGGCTATCTCTTTTCGAGAAATATGGCTGGCCCTGAAAAGGGCCTTTGGGTTTTCTTCTTCTTCTTCTGCTTCTAATTTCTTCTTTTTCTCCACCAAGTTCTTATTTTATCTCCAACACTCTTTCTCTTCTTCTCTTTCTTTTTCTCCTGCTCTTCTTTCTTCTTCTCTTCCTCCTCTTCTTTCTTCCTCTTCTCATTTTCTTCTTCTTTTTCAATCTTTTCGTTTCATTTGCTTATTCTTATTCTTTCCTCTTCATCCTCCTTCTCCTCCTTTATCTCTTTCATGACACCACTAATCTTGTCCTTTACCTTTTTTAAGTTATTAATTTCCATCTTTACACGATGGGGACTATAGGAATAATGGTCTTCAACCAGTCTTATCAACATCTGCTCCATCATTCCTAAGTTGTCTAAAACGTCTTGTAATGTTTGTATTTTGTCCATTTGGTTAAAAGCCATCTTCTTTTTTTATTCTTTGCAGAATGGTTTGAACGACGAATACTGTGGGTTCTTATACTTAAAGCGCGTACGTGAAGGAAAACATCCCCCTAAAACGTAAAATTGATCTTACCTAGATCATGACCAAACAACGCGCGGACGTGAAGGAAAACATCCCCTACTTTTTCATTTCATATAATAAAACCCAAACTATACTCTCCACATACGCTAAGAAACAATAAACAAATCCATAATCTACTATCCACACAATCGTACGTGAGCGGGTACAAACACAAACACACAAACACAAACACACAAACACATACGCTAAGAAACAATAAACAAAATCCATAATCTACTATCCTCACAATCGTACGTGAGCGGTTACAAAACCCAAACTATACTCTCCACATACGCTAAGAAACAATAAACAAAATCCATAATCTACTATCCACACAATCGCACGTGAGCGGGTACAAACACAAACGCACAAACACAAACACACAAACACATACGCTAAGAAACAATAAACAAATCCATAATCTACTATCCACACAATCTTACGTGAGCGGGTACAAACACAAACACACAAACACAAACACACAAACACATACGCTAAGAAACAATAAACAAAATCCATAATCTACTATCCTCACAATCGTACGTGAGCGCTTACAAAACCCAAACTATACTCTCCACATACGCTAAGAAACAATAAAGAAACCCATAATCTACTATTCACACAAACATACCTGAGCTCTTACAAGCACCAACACACAAACACATACCCTCACACTATCTTAGAAAAGAGTTAGTGTTTATATTCACACTACTCTACCTACACATTGGCAAATCGATCGTTATTTCTTTTCTAGAGTATTGGGTAGCCCTGAAAAGGGCTGTTTTTTTGGAACTTCATGGACACCTGGTTAATGGTGGCACCTTCGAGGCCTGGCGCCACATACACATCTTATCCCCCAGTTACTTTTTACTTTTTTGGGGGAGAGAGCAGAGGCAGGATATGTCGCTTCAGAATCCCAATTTTCGCTCTCTGGGATTCTGAAATTTATTCTTATTCTCTTCTTTTCCTTCTCCTCCTCCTCCTCTTCTTTTTTTCTTCTCTCCTCCTCTTTGTATCTTCTTTCCTCTTCTTCTTCTTTATATCTTCTCTCCTCCTCTTCTTTTTTTCTTCTTTCCTCCTCCTCTCTTATCCTTCCCTCCTCCACAATGGCTTCCGCGGCCAGTTCATTCAACAGGCGCCTGGCATATTCCAGATGCACATGAAGTTCCAACAGTTTAGACAGTCTCGTGTTCATTTTTGGTGTTGATCAACCAACAAGGGTAGCTAGACTGCCCAGCGAGTTTCAATTTATAGTGAAAGCGCGGACGTGAAGGAAAACATCCCCCTAAAAAACATAAAATTGATGTTACCTACATCATGACCAAAAACAACAACGCGCGGACCTAACAGAAACACTCACTCACTTTTTTATGCTACCCATCACTATTTTAAAATTTTTTATAAATCACTTCATTAGACTATCCACATACGCAAAGCAATCCAATCTAACTCCAAATATACACCTCAAACACCAAAAAAAACCATGATTTTAATCTACTATTCATACCAACTTACTTAAGCACTTACTAACACACAAACACATACCCTCACATTTTTTAAAAAAGAGTTAGTGTTTATTTTCACACTATTCTACCTACACACATTGGCAAATCGATCGTTATTTCTTTTCTAGAGTATTGGGGTAGCCCTGAAAAGGGCTGTTTTTTTTTTTTGTTTGCTATGGCATTCTGTTTTTAGTTTCTAAGAATGCGATGTCCTCTGAGGATAGACTTTCTGGCGATAGGTCTGCTTCTTCGGAAAGAAAAGAAGAACTCTTTGGTGTCGATACGGCAATCGACAAAGCCTCTGTCAGGTTCAGGTTGCTGCTGCTGCTGCTCTTGTTGTTGTTGTTGTTGTTGCTGTCCCTGAAGTCTGTACTTCTCTGTCCATTCTTCTTTTTCCCTGTTCATTTCTTCTCTGAAGAGCTCTTCTATCAGGTCTTCAGTGATTTTTAACATTCTCACATTCTCTATTTCTTCTGGCTTCGGTATCAGACTGTGTCTGACCCTATGCAAATTTACGTAGGCTTCGTTGAGTTTAGCTAGTTTGGAGCACATCTTCTTAGGAGGATGAGTCGACAATGGATGGTTAGACTGGAAACAACCCGGTTCTTAAAGTCAAAGCGCGGACGTGAAGGAAAACATCCCCCATACGGTTTTTGAGTCGCAAAGTTTAGTGAGTGTCATGAGAGGGATAGTAAGAAATGAAAGAGCATCAATCCAACATTCTTATAGCTAAACAAAAGACAAAGGCATTTTTTTCAAAACACAACATTTTTTATTCAAAAATCACTTAACACTAAACAACAACTCTAACATTTTTAACAATAATCCAACAATATAACATCAAAATTTTTTTCAAAACACAACATTTTTTTTATTCAAAAATCACTTAACAGTAAACAACAAGAACTCTAACATTTTTTAACAATAATCCAACACTAAACGTTTCTCCACTAGGTAAAGAGGGATAACAGTCTTCCATGGTTTCTAGTAATCTAGGATGACTTCTCTCAAACTGTTGATTTCTATGGTATTATCGAATTCTGCATACAGGATGACGTTCACCGTTTCATCAGGGTCTCGGTCTTTAAACTGAATTTCCACACGAATCTGGCCGGATTTTATAGGGTGGAAATGTCCCTCGTCGCTGCCTTGGTCTGGAGTGAAATCGAAAGCCCACAAAGCGTAGCCTCCTGCATAATCCTCGTACGTAATACCGTGACTGGTATTGGTTCCTAACTGTCCGGTGCCTTCGTACAGGGACAAGTACGATCTCAAGTAATTCTTCTTGGTAAAGTCAGGTTCGAAAGGTCGGGTACACAAGGTCTTGCCATCGCGACTGACTTCGATTTTGGACACGCCAAAGTGTTGAAAGTAGAAAGGATTTTTTTCGGCAGCTCCGTTGAAGGCTGTATTCTCGACGATACCAACGATCAAACGTTTGGGTAACTGTCCTTGGAACAGATGATCTTCGATCATGGATCGCTGTCCCTTGGGAATGGTGAAGGTTTTCACTTCCACGCGTCGTATGGGATACTTGGCAGTCGTTCTGCTCAACGTCTGACTGATGTCGTTTCCCACTTTAGGTAACACTTCCACACGGCGTACGTAGAGTCTGGCTTCTAGGATTTTGGTTTTGTAACCGTCACTATCAGCCATCAAATGGAAAGCGGCACTGCTACGATTCAGTCTCAGGCGGACATCCACCCCGTTCAGCAAATACTTTTCTTGCAACCACATGTCCAAATGCAAACGATCCATCAGTTCTAAACTTGTGTCGGCTCCCGTGATTCTCTTTCTTCGTTCTACAAATCCATCATTGTTGTCTTTCTTTTCACCAGTTTCCAATATTTCAAACTTGGTAGGTTCGTCAGCTTCCCATACCACACAGGCATTGAGATGAGTGTTCTTGGCATCTATTCCGTACGTCAAGAGATTTTCCAGGTAGGCACGATAAGGGTAAGTATCCATGCTGCTACTGACCAGTTTGTTATTCAAGTACAAGTCCACTCCACTGAACAAGGAATGCATGAAATTGTTGACGGGAGCTACTGCTGCATCGTCTATAGCACCTCCAGTCTTATCTAGAATTTTGACTTTCAGGTACAAGTAACTGCTATTCAGATCGATGTAATCTTCGGGCTGTCCTTTGATTTCAAACTCGATGGGAGCGGAATCGGTCAGTGAGGAGACGGGGTGAAATTCCACCCACTGGGATTCTTGCATCGTCATCATCGTGGGGGCATGGCAAACAGATCCAGTTCCGTCTTGGAACAAGCGCAAGATTCTCGGTGCATCATTTTTTTTTTGTCTCTTTTCTCAATAATCGAAAACGTCTAAGTCTCGAACGGTTCTTCTTTTCTTGGCCTTTCTCGCTTGAAGTCTGGTGAAAGGGTGTTTTCTTCGTCGTCTCTTTCTGCCTTTTCCTTGCTGAATACCTGACTCGGTAGCGTGCAGGGCATTTATAGGTGTTTCTCGTTGGCCTAAAATGTCTTTTCCCGTTTGCAGCAAGACATTTTTGCCTGCCCTCATGAAGGCTTCTTTAGGGTTTTGTTTGTCGATGATGACATTTTGGAGAAATTCTTTGCCTTGCGTCAGTGCCGCATCTTTCAAGGCGTGCAATCCGCGTGTCACCATCGGTTTCAACACCGGGGCCACCGAACGAAAGGCCGATTTTAACATGTCTCCTAAGCCGTGTCCTCGCTGTCGAGCAACCCCTCGGTACACTGGATACATGACTTAAGAGTCGTGAGAGAACCGTTTTCGAAAATGGAGTTTCACCGTGACTTTTCCTTTGGTGAATGGAATATTTTGTCCCAGATCTCCTTTTATAGCAATGTTGACCGTGTCCAAATACGACTTACTGACAGGCAAATAGTGAGGATGGACAAATTCGCTGTGGACGTGGTAAGTGTTTCCACCTTCCTCGTCAGTGTTCGTGGCAGAATCCACTTTGAAAGGAATGACACGCAGTAACGGTACGGAGGTGTGTCCCACCACGTTGTACTCCACCACATCGGAATACACGAACATCAAATTCAGTCCTTGGTTCAGTTCTACCGGGGCACGAAATAACTTGCTAAAAGACTCGTTGTCGTAAACGATGGGTAATTCGTTTTTCTTGATCATGGTCTTTCTCATGTCCATGTCTCCGCCCAACATGTCATACAATTCAGGACAAAATAAAATGGACAGGATTTTACTCCGTTCAAATTTCATCAAGAAGCGACGAGCTGCTTTGTGGTACTCCATGGTGACATTTTTGTTGACATGCTCCAAAGCTTTCAGAAACACGACATTAAACCTGGAGGTTATGGTGCTGACCAAATGTTGACCACTAAAATAATAGCCTGGGGGAATGAACAAGTGATAGGTGGTGTACTTTTGTGTACGGGTTTTCTTGTCATATTTGACATTGCTATCCATCCACTGTTGCATTTGCTTGTCATAAACTTCCACATCAAAAAAATTTTGATTGGGAAGGACATTGAGGACTTGGGTCGGGTGAATCATTTCTACTAAAGCCACTTCCCAATGGGCTTCGTGATCTAACTGGATGGCTTGAGGTAATTTGGCCGTGTAACAGCACAACGTGTTCTTGGGAAACACCTCCATGGAACTGTCACTGGGTAAGGTTAAGTAAAATTGGTTTTGGTGACTCATAATTCCAGAGTTCTGTGGCTGTCCGAGGGGTTAGTGGACGTCAGAGGCGTGTCTCCGCCCAAAATGGGGTTCTGGTTGTGATTAAAGTGGTGACTGGCACTGGCACTGGACACAAGGTTCCCGGGGTTCCCGTTCGAGGTGAATTTCAGGGAGGGATTAGGAAGCAGGTAACCGATGCAACTGCTCAATAAAATGGTCCACAATTGTTTGTCTCCTTGTTGCAAACTCAAATTGGCAATGGCTGCCCCGATGACACAATACACCACGAAGATTTGGCAGAAAAAGACGATTTGCGTTTTAGGCACACGTTCTCCACACCACACCCACAAGGGTTGTTTTTGTAAATCTTGCACAGAAGAACTAGGTGAAGGAGGAGTGGTCGACGTAGCTGCGTCTGCTGTGTGAAAGGGCATGATGGTCACTTCTTTTTATAGTCGATGACTTGCGAAGCGTCGATCCAAGAATCGAAACTGGGTGGATATCCTTTCCAACGTACTTTGACTTCTTTGACACGTCGTTTGCCCACTTTACGGGTTCTGCGTTCGAGAATGCTTTCGATGTCGTACACGTCGTCTTCTTTTTTGGTGACACGTTGTAACTCGGGCAAATAGAACGTTCCTTTGAGCACTTCTCCGTTCATGTCTTCCAATTTATAGACGGCAGGATGACGGCCATGCACTCGTCCAGTGACGCGAAACAATTCGGTCGTCCAGTTAGGTAAGTAACCTTTGTCGAAAGTGCGTTTGGTTTTGCCAATGCGCACCCAATCTCCTACGGCCAACTCTCCACTTTTCTTGGGGACAGCCCTCGTCGGGGACGTACCAAACAGGCGCTCAAACACCAGCACTTCGTTGTCGGGAGTCACGTCTTGCGGGGCACGTCCGATGCTTCGATGGTAAGATTGGTTGTACGCTTGCACCAGGTGCGGTAAGATGTCGATGTACTTCAGAGTGTGGTGATGCGTAAAATATTTCCACATGCGTTCTTTCAAAGTGCGTTGAAAACGTTCCACGATGCTGGCTTTGGTTTCGGGATTCTCGGTGGTAAAAAAATGAATGTCACGTTTCTTTAATTCTTTTTGGAAAGCTTGGTTCAGAAATTCGGTGCCTTTGTCCGTTTGCCATCGAAGAGGGTGACGACCGCTTTGTTTCAACACCCGTTGCAGGGCTCGCACTAACTCGCTGCTCGATTTGGAAGTCAAGGGCACGACCCAGGCAAATTTGGAGAAGACGTCGATGACACAAAACAAATATTTGTAGCCACGATTGTAGCTGGCCAAATGAGAGACGTCGGCTAAATCGGCTTGCCATTGATGATCGATGCCTTCCACTCGGGTGCGACTTCTGGCAAACTTGCGTCGAATGGGTTTGTGTAAAGTGTAGGTAGCTTGTTCTTGTAACCATCGTTGCACTTGAGGTAAACGGAGACTTTTCAGTCGCGTTTTGGCAGCACGATACAATTTTTGAACTCCTGCGTAACCTGCAGGATGGGAGGGATCGTAGTAAATGCTGGCTAAGACTTTTTCCATTTTTTTGTGTTGGTTGGTGTGTTAATAAGACACCCACTCTTGGAGGATGCTACTCTTTTTCTCTTGGGGTATTTTCTTGGATTGTAATGCTTTGCGTGTGCGGCCAGCAATAGGTGTCGAAGAGGAGAAGGATGTCTGAGCGGGGGATATCGGTTCTTGTTTCACTTCTGTCTTCACTTCTGTCTTCACTTTCTTTTTCTCTTGTGAGGAAGAAGGGGTGGCTATCATCTTTTTAATCCATTCAATTCTGGAGGTAGGTGGTGTTGTTAACTTGCGTACTTTTTCTGGTGGAGTTTGAAACCCTTCCTCTTCTTCTCCTATTTCTGTCTTGGTCACGGGTACTGGTGGTACTGGTACTGGTACTGGTACTGGTACTGGTGATGGTGCTGGACTTTTCATCAAGGTCTTAAAATCTTTCAGAGTGGGTAGAGCTGTTTCGTCTAAAGCTTTCTGGTGAAAGAGTTGCAGTCGTTGCAAGAGTTGACCGTACTTTTGCGATTTTTCTGTTTCGGACAAATCTTGGCGATCCATCAAGGACTGCAATTCGTGTTGTAACTGGGACATCTCGCTCAAATGGGGATTGGGAGGTAAATGCGGGGTGTGTTGTTCTTGCCACCGATGGTATTCCATCCATCGTTTGTAAGGTACTAAAGCTAGTTTTCGTCCTTCCATGGGGTTGTCAGGGGTCGATTCTGAGATCTTGGAACTTCCGAGGCCTTTTTATCTTGCTCCCACCAGTCCTCCCAACATGGTTCCCAAGACTCCTTTCAGTATGGGGCCTAACAAGAGAGGTAAAATACCTCCACGTTGCACTAACATCTTCTTTTTTTGACGAATGGGAATTTTCTTTCGAACCATTTGGCGAAGAACGTGACGATGCTGCTTAAGCATTGTTTCTGGTGTTTGGACAAAGGGATCGTGCCTTTCAAAACGTTCAAACAACATTCGCACACGGTATCGATGACCTCTTTGGAGGCCGTTTGAATGAGTTTTTTTCGTAGGGGTGGAGAAGCTTTGGACAGGACAGATAACATGTCCCCATGTTTGGCTAAACGTGGTGGCAATCCTTTCCTTTTCTTTCCTTGGGGTTTTCTGGAGGGTGACATCTTTGAGTCTTCAGGAGCACCAAAAAACACTGATATCCGACTTGGTCACAGGTCTTTTTTATACTGGAACGCGTCGCCACTGATTGTCTTGACGTCGTATTAGTTTGAGGACAGGCATGACACGTCGTGCAGGGGTACGCAACGGACTAAATCGAGCCAGTTCTTGTTTGGACAAATCCAGTAAACTTTGTAACATGCCCGATCTTTCATGGACTTTGATTTTGGGAGAAGGTACTTTGTGAGCAGCAGCCACTGCCGCTAAATTGGAGGGTCCTGCCACTGGGGAAGTTCTTTTGGGGGTCATCAACGGAGAAGTTCTTGGTGTGATCAACGTCTCCAAGTACTCTTCAGTTCCTGGTGTCATTAACGGAGAAGTGGACAAACGTGAGGATGCCGGAGACGCAGTCACCGCTGTGGCAGGTCGTGGTTTGCGAGTGTAAGGTTGCGTCCTGGCCGAGGTGCCTCTCTTGCGACTAGTTTTCTTCTGTGGACTTTTCTTTTTCTGGGGACTTTTTCTCTGTTTCTTTTTCTGGGGGCTTCTTTTCTTTTTCCGGGGTGGTGGTGTCTGGTCAGAGGAGGGTCCTGCCACTGAAGAAGTTATTCTTCTTGGGGACCTGGTCTTTTTCTTTTTCTTCTTGGGGCTTCCTTGGACTTTTGTCTTGGGGATAACTTTAGGGGCATTAGGATCCCATCTTAAAAGTGAGCGAATGATGACCCCTCCTAGAGTACCGCTCCCTCCAGGTTTCAAAATGATTTGTTTTTTGGTTTGAGTGTCGATGCGGGGATCGGCCAGTTGGACCAAAGCGACTTTGTTTCGATCGAAAAAGCGTTGGGTTTGATGAGGAATCTGAATGATTCCTTGGAGTAATTGACGTGCCGTCACCGTGAACCATCGTAAGACTTCTTTGAGACTAGCTTCTAAGACACGAGCTCGTGTTTGTGGATCTTTTTCTCGACTGATGCCATACAAGGCACGAATCAATTTGACGGGAAGATGCGACTGAAGGGACGTCATGTTCGCACTGAGAGTGAGACAGACGACAAAGGGTCTGAGGTTTTTATAGATTTTTTGATGGGGAGTGAAATGAAGTCGAGGACGGAGACGTGTACAGGACAGGCCCTCCGTCTTGGCACCAGTGGTGAAACAAGTGGGTACGAAATCGCAAATCCTCGGGAGTCGTAGGTTTCAAATCGACGAGTAAATAGGCGTGTGGTGTTTGAGTGGCATCGTCGTACGCCTGAGTCAGCCAAGGCGTTCCTAACTGTTTGGCTAAGACTTGCACTTGCGATTTATCTCGAGGGCTTTTAAACAAGACCACGTAATGCGCATTGAGACTGATGGTGCGATGGGCTTTACTTTGTTGAAACAAATTTTGGGTGATGTAAACGACACTGGCATTACGGTGATGCCCTTTGCGCGTGAACCACAGTTTAATTTCTTCTTCGTCTTCTCCTAACATGTCGTCGAAAATGACCAAATGGGTTAGACGGGAGTCAGAGACGATGCCGTCGTCTTCTTTAGGAATGCCTTCCACAAACACGATGGAATCGCCTTGACTTTCTCGCAAGAGGCTGTACGCCGATTGCCACTCTTTGTAACACCACACGATTCGTTGAGGGGGTCGATCGATCAAATGATGTTTATGTTCGATCAAACGTTTGACGAATTCGGTTTTGCCTGAACCGCTAGGTCCAGCAATGAGCATGTTAAAGGGATGGCGAAGATACAAAGCCTCCCAACTGGCACGATCTAAGTGTTCGTCGATGACTTTGACAGTAGAGGAAGAGGGAGCAGAGACAGCAGAGGTAGCCATGGTGTGAGAAATGTCACTTGTGACACGAAAAAAAACAAACAAGACAAGAGTTTATATACTTTTTCAGAATACGTTTATTGAATTTTTTTTTCAAACATGAATACGAAAGACAAAAATGCATAAAAGCCAAAGGCTTAAGTACAAGAATAAAAGGCACATGATAACCATGAACGTGGAATAAACACAAGTGTCTGTGCAACATGTTTTGGGTAAAGTTCTAACCAGTTCTACAGTAGGGGTAAGGTCACACAAGTGTCCTCCCGAAAGGGTCTTTCAGGCCTGTCCACGACAATCCTGTCCTGGGTGACGGGTTCTTCTGGCACCGTCACTAACACAGGTTGAAAAGTAACTTTTTTCCTTGAATAACTCTCGTGCATACTGAGCCACCTCTTGTGTCCAAGCCTCAAAACCCTGGTCTCGGTGATGTCCAACATTTGACTCCTAACCAATCTGGTTTCTTCTTCGTCAACGACATGATAAGTTACTTCAATGAACAATGAACTATCGATCTTGCCTAGGGTTCCTTTTCATATACAGACCAATACCGACGTGAAGTGATTGGGAAGTCGCACTCGCTTCTGGTATACAATTTGATAGACTTTTTCCAAGGGTCGACTGACGATGTGGTGAGTGGGTAAACGTACAATCTTGTTCGGTTGATAGGTGGTCACTTTAAAGTTTCCATCCTCTCCCGATTGCAAGGCTTCTTTCAATACCCCAAAGTTGACCACTCGACTGGTACGATGATTCAGAGTCAGTCCTTTCACTTTGCACGTCGTGTGCACTTCTCCTTGTTTGTCCCGGTATTCGTAGCCGTAATTTTTGGGACCGCCACTGACGAAACTTAGAATCTTGTCGTCGGGATGCTCGTCTGTCCAGGCTCCTAAACGGTCTCCTTCGATGTCAGGGTGCTGTTGAATCGGGTGATGGATGTAAATGCAACTGTCCGTGTCAAAGTACAGGACGCGTTCTTCTAACAGTTCTAAAGCTTCGTACAATTTTAAGCGAGCATGAGCTGTCACGTAAGCCGCAATGATGACATTTCCAAAAGGGTCGTCTTGTACAAAGTCCAGATCTTCTTCGTAATTGACCAAGATCAAATCCTCTCGAACGACGTCCACGTGTTTCATGTATTTGGTTTTGTCGTGAATCATCTGGAAGTAGCGGGAAGGTTCTGTCAAATATTCCGTCTTGGGTAAACACGGCCGTTGTGCCATTTTACCCCACAAGCAATTTAACATCACTTTGGCAAACGATCGCCTGCCTTCGTTTTTTTCGATGTGGTCTAAAGAGATGACTTCTTGTGCATAGTATTTCTCTTTGAATTGTATTTGGTCTTCGGGAGTGTGACACCAGGAAGGATAGCCGCTGGCTTCTTGCTTCAGTTTCAAAAAGGCATCCACGTAGTCGGCGAAAATGCCTTTCTGAGTAGGGTCACCCTTGTGGTACTGTTGTGTCTTGGGAAAGTGGCAAATTTCGTACACTTCTAACAGTTGGTATCCCATGTCCAGAGCTTTGAATAATTCCACGCTGACCCAGGTTCCCGTCAAGGCACGTTCTTCCTGGCTGTGATGGCAAGGTTGGTCCTGGTTGCACGTTTCGGCACAAGTACGGCACAAGGGAAACATCAGTTTGCCTTGACAATGGTGAGGTAAGACGGGATGGTATAGGTTCGTGGGAGGCAAAACTTTGCACTTGATCAAGCCTTCGTATTGTCGAATGTTTTTCAGGTCGATGTGTTCCGTCAACAATTGCGGGTGCCCTACAGGAAAGCGACAATATTTGCACACGTAGGGATACAGCGAACACACGTCCAAGTATTTGATTTCTTCTCCTTTCTCTTCGTTGGCTTGGTACAGCAAACAGGTGGCATTGGTCCTTCCTCCGTACAAACTATCCCTCGGGTTCAGCGGGTCCATGAACTGGTAACTTTCCACGAGGCGTTTAAACTCGGGATCGGTTTTCAAACGGTGATCGTACTCGTGTTCCCACATTTCCACCACTTGGTATCCTTGCTGTTCTAACTTTAGGCGTCGCTGACAAGTGTCCTGGTACAAGTCTTCCATGGTTCGTTGCAAAAACTGATTTTTAGTGTCACGGTCAGGGTAGCAGACGGGACATCCGTGAAATAAGCAACCGTTAAACTCGTACACGATCTTGGGGTTTTCTAAGTCCCAGCCATCGACCGAATACGTTCCGATGGTCTTTTCGCCTCCTCCGTTGCGGGCATGCTGAATCCATTTGTCTTCCTTGTCGCACAAGTAATGTAACCAACGTAGGGCTTTGACCGAGTATTGACGTTTGACATAGTGGGTCGTTTGAGGACTGATGACAGCCACGGTGTTTTCAGGCATGAATCGTTGGCGGTACACTAAGGAACACGCTTTGGCAATGGTGCAAGCTTCTTTCAAAGGATCGACCCCTCCGTGTTCCATGAACAGTTCTCGAAATTTTCCACAGCAACGCCGTAAAATGTCCACATCGGAACGACAATACTTTAGCATTTCTTCCTGAAAGTCGAAAGGGTCCGAGGCGTGAGCCTGGTACCAAGCGTAGAAAGCTTCTCGTTGTTCGGTACGCATGTTGTCGGGGTCGTAATAGTGAGCCTCAGGCAAATGGGGTAGAACGGCGTGTTGATTGGCTTCCGTATTGAAAAAGTGTGGAAAGTACCCTTTAGCCATTTCTGTCATTCCAAACGTTTTAGGCATTCGGCTCAAAGGCATGGCCAAGTAACTCATCGAATCTTTAAACTGTACTTGTCCCACTTGCATGAAAATGATTTTGGCTCCGTTCAAAGTCACTTTAGGACGTTCGGTGCCTTGTTCCGTATAGTATCTGAGAAGAAACTGTCCATCGTATCCGGAGAAATTGTGAGCCATCACCGTGGCATGACGATGACAATCTCCGTAACGTTCGATGTCCTCTTGGCTCCACGTCTTGTCGATGGGGTCTAAGACCCATTGGGCAAAATCGGCTAACGTGTTTGGTCCCCGAAAGATTTTTTCACGTCCTCCAGGAATCTTGCTGCAGTGAGGGCAATGACTGAAGATAGGTTCTTGAATACACTTCTCGCACGCTCGATGAGCCACGCAGAAATTAGGAATGTGAATGCCAGTCTCTTGCATGCATTCGAAATCGAAAAAGATGAAATTGCCTTTCTTCTTGTGACCGTCCTCTTTCTCTGGTGGGGGTTGGTATTTTTGCACGTAGCATTAGTGTTCCAAGTCCACGATGTGGTGACAAATGTGACATTTTTTCTTCCCTGAACATACGTGTGCCTTGGTATTATTGGTACGTATGACTTGTTCGCACGTAGAGCACAATCTCAGGAGTTGACAAGCACATTTCTTCTGTGAACCTTGCGTTTTCAGATGTTGTTGGTAACAGGTAGGGCTGACAAATGTGCGCAGACAAGTTGAGCAAGGCACTGGTTCTTCGCTCAGACAGGGTGAAGAGGCCAAACATCCTGAACATTTCAATCCACAATGCTTGTGTTGCTCTCGATTGTTATAACCATGGTCACATTTCTCACAGTAATAACCGTATCCCAGGAATCCAGTGATACTGGTAATGGTATCGAAATGGTCATCGTGATGATAGACATGAATGTATTTTCCGTCCTCAAAGTCTTGGCCTCGAAACAACAGAGACCCGCGCATTTCTTGAGGGTGCACTTTCAAGGTGTAGCGTGGAGCTAGGGCATCTTGCAATTTTTGCATCTCAGGAATGCCACAGGGTGTGTCTTTGGACAGTCCGGCTTGTTGCAACAGGAGTTCTGCTTCATTTCGTTGTTTGGCTCGATCGCATCGTTGAATAGTTTTCCAGGTTCTTTTCCATTCTACCGTGTCGTTCTTGTTGGCATAGGTTCGTCCCACCACGATGGCACGGGCTAAACACATCTGGTCTTGAGGGTTGTTAATTCGGACGAGACTCTTTTTGGTGTTGCGAAGGTCGTCCACCAATAACATCTTTTTGCATCCAGTTCCTTGAGGAGGAGAGACGTGGGCCATTTTCAGTGTGGTTTTACCATCGGTGATGTCAAACTGGTCATTAGATTGTTGTACGTGTTGAATCTTGTCCATTACTTTGGAAGGGGTCAGTTCTGCGGGTCTGCTAAACTCGATCCAAACAGGGGATTTCAAACCGTCGTGATCTATCGATAGTGTCAAGCGATCGTCTTCTTTGGCTTGACATTGTCGCTTGAGTGCGGTGAGCAAAGAATCCCACATCTCGGTGATAAACCCTTCTGCTTTCTCCAAGGGTACGTCGGCCTTGAAATCTTTAAACTTCACCGTGTAGGTGTAAGCCGTGGTTCTAAATTTTCTAGAGGAGCGCTTTTCCGTCTCTCGAATGGAATAGTACTTTTCAGGGTTGACTAAGGGTGGTGAACTTGGTTTAGAGGGTTCGGATTCTGGTTCACTCATGTCCTCTTCAAAATCACTGGCATGAATTTGTGCCAAGATTTCAGCCCTGGTACGAGGAGATAGATCACGTTTCTGCCTCTTACTTTCTTCTTCTTCTTCTTTCTTCTCGAATGAATGGGATCGTTTCATCTTGAGTGCAAAACGTCAAATGACTCAAGTTTAAACACCATAGACTAATTTATAGTCTTGGCAAACCAGCGTATATAAAAAGGGTGTGTGTCTTGTCCTTTCACTATTCATTTCACTCTCAAGCCGAGCACAACGATGGAAGAGACTACCCAGATGGAACGTTTCGTCAGAGCTTTGCGAGGGGTCATTAGAAAATTCTCTTCAGACCAGCCGACGGACTACTCTCCTTCCTTTCGAGATAAAAGTCAAGATACTTGCTATATCTGTCAGAAGAAACGGCATTGGTCTTCAGAGTGTCCAGACCGTCAAAAAAGAAAAAAAACAGGGGCTAAAAAAGACAAAAGTCAAGATACCTGTTATTATTGTCAAGAAAAAGGACATTGGTCTCCAGATTGCCCAAAAAAGAAACAAGAGGAGTCAGAAGAAAAGAAGGATTCTTCAGAAGAAGAGAGGGATTCTTCGAAAGAAGAGAGGGATTCTTCAGAGGAAGAAGAGGAAGAAAGAAGACAATTCTATTTAAAAGAAGCAAAGAAACAGGAGAAGAAAAGAAGAAGGGAAGAAAATGAGGAAAAAACGGTGAAGAAATTCAAAAAACAGAGAGACTAAACAAGGAGAAAGAAGAAGTCAATGAACTTTTAATTAAAATGTTCTGTGGTGAATTGTGAATTGGATTGTAAAAAAATGGATAAAAGAATACATGAATGATATAAGGTAAGTGTCTTTGAGTTTTGATTTTAAAATAAGAAGCTACACTCACGCACTCATACACAGACACGTACTATAAGGTAAAATGGGTGGGGTTTATTTTTGAGTGATTGGCAAATTGAAATTGTATTTCTTTTCGAGAAATGTGGGTGGCCCTGAAAAGGGCCTTTTTATTTTGGTGTAGGGGTGAGTTTAACCAATCAACTTTAACTGCCTTAAGCCTTTGCCACGGCCGAGGCCTACTTCTGATGATTGGGTTGAAATCACTAAGGGTGGTACGATAGGCTTAGTCACAGGGTTGGCGTGTTTAGCTCGGGAAGGTCGTATTCTCTTCGGTCGTGATAAAGAAGTCTGATACATTTGTTTCAGACTTCTTAACTCCGCTAAAATGTCCAACAGTACCGTAGCCATTTGATTTTCACCCTCTTGTTTCTTTGCTGCTACTTCTTCTTGCTGTTGTTGCTGTTGTTTTTTTCTTACCTCTTCTTGTTGCTGTTGCTGTTGCTGTAGGAGAAAAGCTTGTTCCGCTTCCTTTTGTCGTTGCATAAATTTCTCCAATTCTTCTTTCTGTCTCTGTCTAAAATTCTCCACTTGCGGTAATGAAGATGGTAACGAAGGTTCCGGAACAAATTCTTGCGAGGTAAGAAAATCCACAAAATCCCAATGTACCTCTTCTGAAAGTAAGTCCGGGTTCCCTTGGGCAGTCTCCCCTGCTGGTGCACCCCAATGGATCGTTTTCTGAGTTTCCGTCATGTTGAATCACTGTCGCATAGATTGACTGCACACAAGCGCTAGCAAATCTATATAGACTACGTGACGTCACAGACTGCTCTCTTCGGATTGGATGCGGGCTGACTGAATTTTGTAACGCGTGTTTGGATTGGTGAATGAACTCAATCCGTTTCAATCCTACCTGTACCTATAAATAAGCGCAGTTCAGTGCAATCACTCACTCAGCTATTCTCGTAGCCGCAAGATGTGGACTGACGTTGAATCTTCCACCTTCGTGTCTTCAATGATGTTCAGGACGGACATGCTCATGTATGTCCGATCCAAGTGGACCGTTGTCCACAGGACCACCAGCAGTTTGTGGATACGAAGAGTCTACATAGAGAGACAAGGTTGCCTCAAGAGGACTCTGATGTATGGCCCTGCTGTAAGACGCAGCTTGAGGACAAGAAGATGCCACAGATGCCCTTTATGTTAAGGGCATATTAACATAAATCCAAAGGCCCTTTTCAGGGCCCCCATATTTCTCGAAAAGAGATAGCCTTTCCATTGCCTACCCCTTTTTTTAAATTTAAATTTAAATTTAAAAAAAAAATCCCAAAAGCCCAAACTCTATTCCCCATGTTAATTTCCCCTTGTCGCTAGACAGACCCACCCTGTTTAAATTCCTTTGACGCTATACAGTCCCCTGTTCCCATGTTAATTTCCCCTTGTCGCTAGACAGACCCACACTATAGTTCCATGTTAAATTCCCCTTGTCGCTAGAGTGACCCACGATTTATTCCCATGTTAATTTCCCTTGTCGCTAATCTGACCCACGATTTTTCTCCATGTTAAATTTCCCTTGTCGCTAATCTGTCCCAGGGGGGTCTGTAATGCTAATTCCCATTGTCGCTAATGTATCCCCCTTTACTACTCATATCGGACATAATCATTATACACATACATATCATGTATATCGGACATAATCATGATACACATAACTACCATGTATATCGGACGAAATCATTATACACATAAATATGGAGCACATCGGAAATTATCAGTATAATCATAATCGGACGCATCGGATATATTCTTTATGCGTATATATGTTGTAAACATCGTACATTTCCATTATGCACATTCTTTCGTCACATATATGAACATAGTACATATGATATATTTAACCCGTGTCTTCGTTTCCACACTCCCCTTTTGAGTTGACTTAAATTCTTTGTAGCCTCTTCTGAAACGAAAGGACGAGCCAAGTATCACTTTTAAGTGTTATTTATGTATTGGAATCCAAGGCAATACTTTAGGTCTTGGATGGTTTTATCAATATATTTGTTATATCAAAGTCTTGTCTCTTTCAAAAATAATTAATTGGTTAATATTTAAGGAAAATCTGTTGATTTTGGTTTTACTAACCCGAAAACATGTGTCTTGATCACAAATAAATCTGAAAAGAAAGGACGTATGCCCAACGATAGCGTAATACTTCATTCATATAATCGGAAGATACGACTGCATATGTGAGAGTCTAAACAGGCTTCTGTCGAGTTTCCGAATTTGTACAGAAACTTTTAATCGTCTTTGTCCAGTTTTCTTCCTAGGACATGTTAACTTCGCTGTTAAACAAAATAATTACCCTTAAATGTGGTGTTCTATATATATATGCCGATAAATGTCGAGTTTTTATATAAAACGTGAGTTATTCTTTGTCTTTTCTGATTTACGTCGAAGTTGTCGAATTGGAAGAGTTTTACCGTAACGTGGGCACATTGACTGACACGACATTACTGCTTTCCTCTTCGATTAAGCAAATCAATTCATTATTAATACTTTAGGTGCACTTTATGATCTGCTACAGACAGGTTTTAAATGGGTTGGTTCTAGTTGTAGAGGTGAGATCATAGGCCTGGTTATCAAAGAATTCTGGCACGTTATTGACCAAGCAGGTGCTATTTCAAGGGTCTGTTCACTATCAAAGTCAGAGATAAATACAAAACTTTAGCAGGGATAAGATTTCATGAAGATGTTCAAGAATCTCACCAAGATTCAACGATAGAACATTTCTTTTAATCATAGTTTTAGAATTAGTCGAGTACCAAGAAATAAGACAAATAATTCGAACACTTGCAGCAAAGTTATAGGACCTAAACGGGTACAAGAATATCGTAATGACGAAACATAAACATATCTCGTCATTGGCATGTATACATCCCGAAAGAAATTCTTGTTGAATCTTGAGACTTTTGTCTCCAATTTTACGATCCAATTACGGAAAGCAATTAGATCCAATTACCTTTGATCGCTGCTGTGGTCTTGATATTTATAATGTGTAATTTCTAGCAACAAGCTTTCTCACTCTGGCAACTTCCGATGGCGTGGCTCGATAGAGGAAGTGATGATCACATTGGATTCTCTCGAAACACGACACAATACTGTAGCCACATAATGATATTTTCACTTCTCAGTACAGAGTTTTCTGGTTTTAACGTCCATTCAACTATCGCGTAAAGAAAGGTACAGTAAATTCATTTATTTTCGTGGGTATTGATATTTTCGTGGTTTTGCGAATTCTACATTTCTTTGGTACTTATATATGGGTAAAAGGTGGGATTCTGTTGTTCTCACAGAAGTATTATTAGTCTTTGGGTCTTGAATTCTGAGATCTGTAGCAACCACAAACTGAAACATTGGTTGGAAAATAAGGGGATTCCCAAAGTGACAGATTTGCAGACTGCCTTTCTAAGAAGCAATCTATCCTTTTTTATTGTTGTTGTTGTTTTTAAATACAGGTAACAAGCTTTGGTAACACACGTGTTTCTTAAAGAATTCTCATCGTCGAACAACATTGGTTTTATTCTCAAATTCAAATACGAATATATGCTCAATGTAGGTTAGATATTGGGTTGAAAATACGGATAGTATCACAATTAATTTCTTCAAATACAGTGCAATTTCAAACATGAAGAAAGAATGTTTCACGTATTGTGAGAATTAATGTGGCGTCTTAGAGATATTTAATGGCGTTCAATAATGCGATGGTGAATTTGGCGTCCTGAATGGAAGTTATTGCGTTACGAAAAATTATAATTCCTTGTAAACCTTGAGAGTTTTGGATTTATGACCCATATTAGCAATTACTAATGCCCAACATCCGAAACATCAAGTGAAATAATTTATCTGCTCAAGACACACAAATAAGCATTAGCAGAGTTCCATGCGAATGCACAACTGTGTAAGCATTAGCAGGGTACCAAGTTAATGCACCACTGTTTAAGCATTAGCATTGTACCACTGTGTAAGCATTAGCAGGGTACCAAGTTAATGCACCACTGTTTAAGCTTTAGATTGCACCACTCTGTAAGCATTAGCAGGATACCAAGTTAATGCACGACTGTTTAAGCATTAGATTGCACCACTCTGTAAGCATTAGCAGGATACCAAATTAATGCACCACTGTTAAATCATTGGCATTGCACCACTGTGTAAGCATTAGCAGGGTACCAAGTTAATGCACCACTGTTTAAGCACTAGCATTGCACCACTGTGTTAACGCCGCACCGTTTGAACATAAGCAGAGTACCAAGTTAAGACACCAATGTTAACGCACTAGCAGGGTACCATGTTAATTCAACACTGTTTAAACATTAGCAGGGTACCAAGTTAATGCACCATTGCGTAAGCATTAGCAGCGTACCAACTTAATGCAACATCGTTGAAACATTAGCAGGATATCAAATTAAGACACCATTGTTTAAGCATTAGCAGGGTACCAAGTTAATTCAACACTGTTTAAGCATTATCAAGGTCCTACGCTAATGCAGCACTGTATAAACATCAGAAGGGTACCAAGTTAATGAAACACCACTTAAGCATTAGCAGGGATTCAAGTTAATACACCGCTGTTTAAGGATCAGCAGGGTACCAAGTTAATTCACACCTGTTTAAGCATTGGCAGGGTACCAAAGTTAATGCAACACTGTTCACCTCTGAGTTTACAAAATAGGTTTGACGATAATGTTGCAGTAAACTCCACAGGAAATGAAATGTCAGATTTCAAGATAAAATAAATTTAGAAAAAAGATCGTCACCGAAAACAAAGAAAAAGACGATTCTGTAGAAAATAAAATTAATTATGTTTATAATACAAAGTACATCGATTACAGCTAGTGCCAGATACTGCAACAAATCTGAATTTTTACTGAAAAGTATAAAATGACATATAATTGCTTTATATCAAATTGATTCAGTTGTAGAAGCAATGAGTTAAAAGGCGTTCAATGGAGGTGTTCAAATACTTTTAAAATGATGTAAAAAGGGGAAGAAAGTTTTATTTGTCGTGAGTTATCAAAGACTCTATCAAACGGTAGGATGATGATATGTGAGATTCTCGCGAGATGTGAGATTCTCACTCCTTATGGTATTTGGTTGTCTTTACCTAGAAGATAATGGACCACGGTGTTATTGCACAGATCGAGTAAATGATAAAGTAAAATATGAAATTAATGGATGGGAAAGAAGAGATAGGAGGAGAACTATAAAACGGAACACTACGAACACTGCATGTAGAATCTACAAATTGAATCAATGTCATAAACAAAAATGAAATTGAACATGCCCCTTGAATGATTCTCTTTCGCCTAGAAACAGAGTTCTAAAATGTATGCAACATTCAATTACCCGTTCTGTTTTATATCTAGTAGCTGATCGAACTCAAATTGCCGGCATGTCAACATCACCTGGTTGCTTCCGGTCATTACGAAATCATTATTGATGATAGGTCGGTGTGCCGTATTTCTCTGTTTCTTCTCTCTCTCTCTCTCTCTCTCTAACGCCTCTTCGGGTCATCGCCTGTCATGGTCGTAGATTCACTGTGCAGTACAAGTATGGGACTGTTTTCCTTCAAATAAAATATAATACCCAACCTAAATACGCGTCCTATTTATTTAACCTGAGATCAAACCACTCTTTTTATATCAGATGACTAGCGGCTTGCTGCTTCCTACTGGAACCTGACTTAACCTCATTTTGATAACCATTGCAGCCCGCTGTGTGCTGTAAATTGGTAGCTGTCTCTGGCAATCGACACATACTCCTAATGCTAACACCTCGGTTGAAAAAAAATCACAACCTCACAACCTCATTACACAAAGGAACTAACGGACTTCATTCCTTGTCCAAACTATGTTACTTTGCGAATTAGCGATTCATTGACATAGACAGAGTAAAATCTATTCTTAGCATACATGATACATATCAATTAAGACAGAGAAATTAATTCTCACAATTTCTATCAGAGTGATGCATGAAATTCCTACAATACATAATTCTGTTACATCTGAATGAGGTAATTAGGTCTCATTCATATAATGCATGAGTCATATAACATTATAGGCTAAATGCATGTAAAATATTAACTTCTGAACTCAAGGAAAATCGAAGCATAAATTTGAAACGAACTTTTCAGCAAATAATTATAAACTTACATCAATGAACATATTGCATGCAATTTAGACTATTATTATATGCTCATTTTTTTCTCCGTTAACTTTACATCGTTCAATATTTTACGATATTGCACACCTTCATATTGCACCCACGCGCAGGACACGTGTGCCCAATAGTGTATTAGGAACTACTTTGTTACACATTTCGAAATTGTACTGTTATTTCGACTATATTCCAAGTGCAATTACATCTTCCTTACTGCACTCAAAATGAAATAAACATTAAATTCAACAGCGTCTTTTTGATAATTGCAATTGAAACAACACTTCATATTTTCCCCACATTATGATTTCAAAAAGTCAATGACAGAACAAACACACTTGCAGATGTAAACACGCTTCTCCCGCGCTGCTTCAATCCGGTGTATTTCATGTACAATTTGCAAAGATGAATCCAGTCCAAAATCACGAACTTTCGTAGAATCGAAACAAAATACCAAAATCTATTCATTCCAGATCAAATGGAAAAGTTGTTGAAATGCGCATTCATTCACAATATGATTGCAAATTTCGATTTTAACTAGACACGCCATTTTCTTTCGAAGGTTATGTTGAGCGCGCGACTAAGTTTAAATTTATCTGGGCGGAGTTAAGTGCGCATTAATAATTGTTTATTGTAGTGTATTTTGATTATATAATAAAGCCTTAGGTAGAATGAGAAAATGAGCATATAATAAAAAGGTTACTGCATTTGTATGGGAAAATATGAACTCGTTTTGTCGGATTGATGTACTGCACTCTCAAGGTCGTGCAGTATTCCATCCAAAAAACTCGTTCATATTTTCCCACACAAATGAAATAACCTATAAACATTGTGCTTTGAGACTCACTCTTACTATGTAACTGAATCTCTGGCTTTCGTCTCCTCAACTTTCCAAGACACGTCCCTTGGAAAATCAAATGTTATTTCCCGGAGTTAAATTCTGGCTTGCCTCAGAAACATAGACTGATTAATTTCGCAACGGGAATTTCTTAAAACCTTGAATTCAGTCTCGGAACAGCCACCCTACTCGTTTAGCTTTAGCTAATCAGGATTACTTTCTTTAATCGCCAAAAGATTTGAACACTCCCATTTAAGTCAGAATAATTCTCTCTAGTCCGCCCTTATTAATATCTGTTCTGAAAAATATAATTTCATGACAACTGTTTCAAATGGCAAAAACATTCCCAATATTTCTGCTCTGGTTTGTCTCAATCTTGTCAATTTCTGCTATTTAACATTTTACTGACATATCTGTGTGACCGTTATCGATTTGACTCCAATTAAAATTTAATTCATGCCCCAAATACAGCAGATAACATCCTTTGCAGTCAATAATTTATTGCGAGCCTAACCTAGACGACAAACTTAACGTTTACGTGTCACACTGACAACGACATAATTGACTGTGAAATTATCTAATAAATGTCACCACTGCAGACTCCCGATATGTTTTAGCGTTTTAACAATTTCGCTGACACCTTGGAAGATTTATCACTTTTCGGATTTTCCCGAAGGCAAAAATCTTGCGTGATGAGAGTGTCTGGACGACATTTGCTTGTCATAATGGATGAAGATAATTAAGGGAGATCAGTGAAATAACCATTTTGTGTCGACAGTAATGACTTAGGGTTTCCTCCATTGTCGTAGCTGTTTTTCATCTAATCTATTAGTGGATATTTAGAACGGCGAACAAATATTACTCTAAATAATGAACGTTATCTTTCTGCATCGAGAGTCATACCTAAGATAGAATCATTTACTACTTATTTCTTAAATGAATTAAATTAATTCAGTAAATAAGAACAATTTAACCAGAAAATGAGTTAGTAAATAGTATGTTTCTTCCCTTTTCCGGTCCAGAAACAAGTGCGACAATTAGGCTGATTAATGAATTTCATTTGAATTCTCTGACATTTGAATCGTGAGATAACAAAAAATCAATGATATTTGTTTGCCCTTTATCATTTGAAGTTTAATTTATCACAACTTATAATCCATACGGAAAAGCAAAAAATAAATAGCCTATAAAAGGGTTAATCCATAGTGATTATGGGGAGACAGATATTAGATCATGTGATGTACTAATAGAACTAGAGTTGTATCGAATACAGCACGTCGTCAAATCAACTGTTCCTTTAGTTTTGACAGATGCTATTTTTTAAATTGATTGAAGTGCTTCATTTATGCAGAATATAATTTTACTTTGTTATAGACTGCTCGATTTCATACTGATATGTAAATGAACTTTATTTAAAATTGCTGGTTAAATGATGGCTTTATTTAAAATTGTTGGTTAAATGACAGCTTTATCAGAGAAGGTATCAATTTATATTCAAGTTCTCAATTTCATTTGTTTTATTATGCAAGATACATCACGTTTGTTATGCCTACACATTTTCTTGCACTATTCGATTTAGGGAGATCCTGGGTTCTGCGCGTTTGTTCCACATCTAACATCAACGGTAATTCAAATAGTTTTTTTTTGTTGAAATTCATCAGTGAAAAAAGTTACTAATGAGTGAAGACTCTTGTGCATAAAATTAAAATCGGACATACAGCCTGACTGGATACAAAGTCATGATGATTATTATGCTATTTCCCTAATGTGTTGCCACTGCAAAACTAATTTAGTTCCAGAGACCGAGTTCCATTACAGTGTGGAAGACAGAGGGAAACCTGTTGTCGAAGTAATCAATTGAAGTCATCCACCGTGTTTTAAGTATGATTAACTCTTTGAAGCGTGTGACATTTTTCTGAGGAACAGATAACAAGAATAATTAAACTAACTTATCAGAACCAATAGACAAGAACTCGCGTTCATCCAGACAATGTTGAGATAAACTTAAGCAAGCGACTGGATTTTGTTTCTCGTGCCTATCTATTTCTCTTCTCTCTCTTGTGGGCAGGTTCTCTATCAGACTTGTCATTTGAAAATATTCCGAGTTCGAACACAAACGTCCTAATGAGGAAGAGTAAGAAAAACACGTGACACTATTTAGAAATTGCTTTCATACAAAGCGATAAGGTAATGGGCTCCTATTATTGACCTAACGTTTAGTCAGATACTTGTTAATATGATTGTGTTTGAACACAAACGGACACACATATGAAATGTGAAGAAAAATAAAACCTTGGAAATGAGTGGACATAAGTATGAATGCATATATACATCAAAATTATTTACTAACTATGTATTATATTTTCCGATAAGAAAAATATATTTCTTTTAATCTTCATAATTCTCGTCTAACAGGCTTATATTATTTAAAGAGGTCTTTCAAGATGTTTTTTTTTTTTTTTTTTTTTTTTGCCACAATGTGTAAATGTGTTCTCGTCTGGATACGTCCTACTTAAGGTGCTAGAACATACGGATGAGACGTAGCTATCAATTTTATTCTGTCGAGATAAATTATACTTTAAAATATAAGACATATTACAAAACCATTACATTGTCGATCTTTTATTTACATGGTTCATATAATTTCGCTGGCGCATTCGTCTCCTAGCTGTTTGCTTAATTTCTGGTTACAATTATAGGTGTGTCATTAACAAAGAACAATAACCGACATAAATAATAACGCCAATAACTAAACAAAAATAAATTATGTCTAGTTATCATCGTTTGTAGCCAGGAACAACATTTGTCGAAAACTGAAGAAAGGCCTCCGAGTTTAATAGTTTTCTATAAGCTGGCATTCTGTAAAAAACCGAATGTTAGCATTGTATTATTTTATACTTAAATATTTCCCAAAAATATTCAATCCTGGAGTGAAGCGTGCCCGTAATTGAAAAGGCTTTTCAACGATACCGCACATACATATCTTTACAAGCACCATATACAAAGGTTTCAAAATATAAGTTTATTCATGCAAGAGAATCCATTCATATGAAGTTTCCTATCTATCTATTTATCTATGTATCTATATATATAATGTTTAATTTGTTGTTGTTCTTTTTGACAGTAGAGGTCATTTGACTCAGAACGACAGCAATACCACAATCAATATTTCAGTCGAATATGGTCATCTACAAATTTAAATACAGGGATGTTTTTATAACTGAAAAGAAAGGATATAAATCACGATAACAGAACGTAAACTAGACTGTAGTAGACTCGTACCTTACAATGGTACTTTTCTCTTCCTGAAAAATGGAAAGAACAGCAACAAATAAAGATGATCAGAAATTACCGAAAATTTTATAAAATAATATCAATCATTTTCTTCTTAAAACGCACCTTTTATAGAATTCAATACTTCTCTAAACGTTGGTACATTTGGTCTAATGTAGAAGTGTTGAGGTAGTAGTAGTTGTTTACTTAGTTTTCCATTTGTCTCATACGTTTTATCCCACATAAACCACTGCATTATATGTCGGCAACGAACCGCCGTAGCACAGTTGGTAGGGAGTCGGTCAAACGGTATCACGTTTGATACCCCATCAGGCCAGCCAGGGTCAACTGCTTCTGAATGCCCTTGGGAAAGACACTTGCTCCCATTTTCGGGATGATGATGTCAATAATGTATTCGAAATTCCTATTACTAGCAAAAATACAAAACAAAGACATGTAGGCGTCAGTTAGGATAATGAAATCCCATATAAATTCATCAACAGAAGGCTGTAAGAGTAAAATGTATTCCTTCATTATTATTATATTCAATGGAGAGGGTTACTCCTGTCTAAATGCGATTTTACTTCCGTCCACCATTTAATGCAATCTGTTTGTGATCTAACAGGATATTTACATCTGTATGTTTCTTTATGATATCATCTTGTACTTCATGCTTACATTTAGGTGGAATGGTTAATCATCCTAAATGTGTGTGCAATTCATTTGCAATTTTCGAAATTTACCTTTAGTTGGCACTATATATTCACTAGTGCGCTGATGTGCCGTACAACGCTATACACACTACTGCATTGTTAACATTTAGATCTTACCCTCAAGGATAACGGTTTCACACTTACAATAAATCACTTATTTAATAGATATTAGAAACATGCGCCGTACCTTTATCTCTTTGGTTCAGCACAATATGCATAAAAAACATTAGGCTGAAACCGTCATAATGAAGTAATACCATATTATAGCAGACGATGTCTGTACGTCAACAGGACGAGATACTAATTACGACGTGTTTACATGATTATGCGACATGACGCAACATCTGCATATTACACTTGCTCTGCTATGTTAACATGTCGACTTTCACACAGTAAAGCAATAAAGATACATCAGTTTGGCTTATTGTTTAGATAATCATGTCAGCAGTGTGCGATCTTTTTTTTCAACGTATTAGAAGTCACCATATTCATCACGTATAAAACATCATCTTGTTCATCATATATTAGACTTCATCTTATTCATCATGTATTAGACGTCATCTTGTTCATCATGTATTAAACGTCCTCTTGTTCATCACGTATTAAACGTCCTCTTGTTCATCACGTATTAGGCGTCATCTTGTTCATCACGTATGAGACTTCATCTTGTTCATCATGTATGAGACTTCATCTTGTTCATCATGTACTAAACATCACCTTATTCATCACGTATTAGACGTCATCTTGTTCATGACGTATTAACGACACCTTATTCATCATGTTTTCGACTTCATCTTGTTCATCACGTATTAGAAAACGTTATATTCATCACGTAATAATTGCAATGCCAGTAGCTGGTACAGGAAAGTAACATTTCCATTGGTCAGATTCTTACCACGTGATCAAAATGAATTGCGTTCATTTCTGTATGAACTGTAAGGAGAACTACTTTTCTAAGAATACCCACTTCTATAAATAGAGTCACGTGTACAGCATAATATAAACACTGCAAGTGAAGGCAGACACGAAGTAAGCAATAAAGGAAAAGAACATTCTTAGAATTTAAACAAAAAGAATTAAATCTTAAAGACTAAAGCAACCGATATTTCTCATCTTTTATGAATAAAATCATTCTTTCTTTGGGGAAATTTGTTAAAAATATGGATAAAAATGTTTGAAAGTGCGCTAGGTCAAGGTCACCAGTATACGGTATTTATAGCTATCCAACGCTGAAACTGATATGTCAGAATTTGGAGATTTTTCGCTAACTTTGCCTTATCAGATAGATTATATGCAGGAAGATATTGAAAATTTTGACCCATCCCTTTTTGACGAGCCTTTTGAAGTGGAAGAATCACAAACTGAGTTACCATTTAGTTTGAATGAACCAACACCAGTCACGTTCCCATTTGATAACAAGGATGACCACAAACCAAAACGCTTCAAATCACTTAAAGAGGAAGATCTCTTAAACATATCTGAACAGCGGTACTCAAAGTCTACGAAGAAAAATACTAAATGGGGCTATAACAATACTGCAGGTAGATTTATTCTTTCATTTAATAATCATAATAAATTAACAACAACAACAACAACAACAACAATAATAATAATAATAATAATAATAATAATTAGTAGTATATTGGACTGTTCATCAATGTAAGCTTAAAGTAACGTTGCTTGATACTTAATTTGCTCTTATTTATTATTTTCTTAAATTATGTTATGAAAAGGCATTATTTTGTTAATTTTTATGCAAAAAGAAACAACAAAAAATAATTAAAAATCATTCATGCCATTTTTTTTTATAAAAATGAGACTTAACTTTCTCTGCAGTGAATAAGGTGTACTTTATCTTTAAAGTAATACTTGTGACAGCCTAAAAATGTAACCAATCTTTTATATAATAGTAACTAATAATAAAAAAATGAAGAGAAGATATGCATGAATGATTCTTCCCAAAGATCTAAATATTTTAAATGTTAAAAAATTAGATACTACCAAGCTGAAAAACATGAATTTCAGAATGGTGCAAAGAGAAGAATATTGAGATTGATCTGAAGTCAGCTGAGTCTTCACATTTGGCCCAAATATTAGCCATATTTTATGCCGAAGCAGCCCCCAAGGTCACCGAAACAAGAAAGAGGATGCTCCCTGAAGCCCAAGCTGAAGAATACCATAAAAACACATTAAAAAATGTCCGTGCTGCTATTAATCGCTACATGCAGGTTGAATGTGGTCGTCAAATCAATATTGTTACAGACCCTGAGTTTAGAAAAGCAAATGACATGTTAAATGGAAAATTAAAGTTTAACACAAAGAATGGTTTATCAAGATCAACTCAAGACAAACCCATTATTCCTCCATCAGACATGTATGCAATCAATAAGTACCTGATGCAAGATAACCCTATCACACTCAGATACAGGATTTGGTTATATCTGTCCATCCACTATGTTACTCGTGGATTAGAATTTCACAGTCAATTAACACCCAACAGTCTTGAAATCAGGTGTGATGAAACAGGGGCTGAATATGTCATTCTGACCCATCAAACTATACAAAAAAATCATCAGGGAGACTTAAATGCTAAGGAGGAAAATTCTGACAAGAGAATGTATGCAACTGGTGGTCAAAACTGCCCAGTCAGGTCAGTAAAATACTACCTCACACGCATTAATCCAAAAGCTGAATCATTATTTTGTCACACTGATAAAAGTGCTTTTGAAATTCCCAAATTGTGTCAAATATGGTACACAACAAGATGTGTTGGAAAGAGACAATTTAGCTGTTTTATGCCTGACATATGCAAAAATGCCCATATATCTGCAAGATATACTGCTCACTCTCTTCGTGCCACAGCTCTGAATGCAATGACAGATGCCAACCTTCCAGCTAGGCACATTATGTCTTTGTCTGACCACTCCAATGAACTATCATTGAAACCATACACAAGGCCCAGCACTCAACATAAACAACAGATGAGCAACATTCTTTCCAATGTATGTTCAAATGTAGCATTGTCTGCTCAAGACTCTTCAGCAATGCTATCTCATGCAAATGTAAATGTTCAAATGACCCCTACAAACTCAAGCGGTACTAAGCAAGCAAATGTTAAAATGACCACTACAAAATCTAGCAGTACAAATCAAGTAAATGTTAGCACTGAATCTGCTCAAAATCACCTACAAGCACTGTCACATAGTACAATGAACTCTATGACAGGTTTCATTACACAATCAACCTGTCATTTCAATAACTGCACATTCCAGTTTAGTTCCAACTAAAACGAGTAAGTGCAAACAAGTTAAGGAAATACATGATTTTCAAGTTAAGTGCCCCATCTCAACTATCAAGGCTAGAATAATAATTTACAAAACATCATGTACAACTCCTGGTTTTTATTATATGGCAATTTTCAATGAATAATTATAGACAAATTAAGAAAATGCATAACAAATAGTTAGATACAAGTACAAATATCAAAGTAGTAAATACATGAATGTGTCATACAATTTTTCATTTTTATAGTGATATTGCTGTATTGTAATTATTGTTACACTATACTTAGAAAAGTGTGTAAACAATAAACACAAAATTCAACAAATTAAATTATCTTGCTGTTTTGAACCCCTGAGTTAAAAAGTCATAGCTTCTTCCACAAGGAGCATTCTATATCAGCATTTGCCTCAGTCTGCATCTGTCCTTTTGTGTGTCTATTTTCAACAATGATGTCAGACATTTGATGAGAGGGATCAGGTTATAAACCATTGTCACTAATCAAATCATAATAATAACTTAAGGGATAAAATAAATACTCAGTTATATTAGATATGTGTGTGTGTGTATGTCTGAACTAACAAAACTGATCACAGACTTTATATAACCTAACATCATACACATAAATGTATTATTCTATCTTGTTTATAAACACGAAAATAGGTTTTGAATAGCGAAATTAGATCACTCATGTGCCAGAACAGTGATGAATCTGCCAAATCACATTCAGTCAGTCTACGAATGCATACATTCTTACAGCCATGACATCGTGACTTTAAATATTGAGCTCTCACTTTGAATAAACGTGTCCATTAAGGCAAAATATAAAAATCATGGCAGCATTGTTATAATTCCTTACATGGGCTATCATTGGTTGAAAGACTGGTATTATGATGACCTTGTTACGATCAAGCAGGACAAGCCTAACTGCTATAAATAGCTACGTAACAGAAAAACCCCAAACATGTATTACTACGCTCAATTAAGATTTATATTTTTTAATGATGCAAACAAAATAACATAAAAAATAATTAAAATTTCAATTATAAGAGTTTAACGTTGTTTTTTCTGAGTTCATCGTGGTATAAACTGTCAGTTGCCGACTCACACAGCTTACATAACGCCCTTCGGGCGTTATTTGCCGTGTGAGTCGGCAACTGACAGTTTATACCACGATGAACTCAGAAAAAACAACGTTAAACTCTTAATTAAACGTAATCATGTTCATCATGTATTGGACGTCATCCTGTTCATCACGTATTAGACTTCATCTTGTTCATCAGTTATTAGACTTCATCTTGTTCATCACGTATTAAAAAACGTCATATTCATCACGTATTAAACGTCATCTTGTTCATCATGTATTAGACTTCATATTCTTCATCGCGTATTAAACGTCACCTTATTCATCAGGTATAGACTTCATCTTAGATGTATTAGACTTCATCTTGTTCATCACGTATTAAACGTCACTTTATTCATCATGTATTAAACGTAATCTTGTTCATCATGTATTAAACGTCATCTTGCTCATCATGTTTTAGACGTCATCTTGTTCATCAGTTATTAGACTTCGTCTTGTTCATCACGTAATAAACGTCATCTTGTTCATCGCGTATTAAACGTCACCTTATTCATCAGGTATAGACTTCATCTTAGACGTATTAAACTTCATCTTGTTCATCACGTATTAAACGTCACCTTATTCATGATGTATTAAACTGCATCTTGTTCATATTATTAGACGTCACCTCATTCGTCACGTATTAAACGTCCTCTTGTTCATCATGTATTAGACGTCACCTTATTCATCATGTGTTAGACTTTATCTTGTTCATCACGTATTAAAGTCCTCTTGTTAATCACGTATTAAACGTCACCTTATTCATCGTGTATTAGACTTCATTTTATTCATCACTTATTAAACGTCACCTTATTGATCATGTATTAGACTTCATCTTGTTCATCACGTATTAGATGTCATCTTGTTAATCACTTATTAGATAGACTTCATCTTGTCCATCAGCTATTAAAAGTCACCTTATTCATCACATATTAAACGTCAACCTTTTTATCAAGTATTAAACGTCTCCTTATTCATCATGTATTAGACGTCATCTTGTTCATCACGTATTAAACGTCACCTTAATCATCACGTATTAGACTTCATCTTGTTCATCGCGTATTAGAAGTCATCATATTCATCATGTATTAGACGTCATCTTGCTTATCATGTTTTATACGTCACCTTGTTCATCAGTTATTAGACTTCATCTTTTTCATTACGTACTAGACTTCATCTTGTTCATCACGTATTAAACGTCACCTTATTCATCAGGTATAGACTTCATCTTAGACGTATTAGACTTCATCTTGTTCATCACGTATTAAATGTCATCTTATTCATCATGTATTAAACGTCATCTTGCTCGTCATGTTTTAGACGTCATCTTGTTCATCAGTTATTAGACTTCGTCTTGTTCATCACGTAATAAACGTCATCTTGTTCATCGCGTATTAAACGTCACCTTATTCATCAGGTATTAGACGTACTCTTGTTCATCATATATTAGACTTCATATTGTTCATCGTGTATTAAACGTCATCGCGTTCATCACATATTAGATGTCATTTTGCTCATCACGTATTAAACGTCACCTTATTCATCATGTATTAAACGTCATATTGTTCATCATGAATTATGCTTCATCTTCGTCACGTATAGAAATAATTCGTTTTGACGACGGCTCTTAATGCTTGCACAATTGTAATTTTATGTTCATGTCCTTTTTCAGGAAAATATATTTGCCATGCTACAGTAATCTCTTCTCCACCGATGTTTTTGTGTCTTGAACACTGTTGCGAAATCACACCCACACACCCACACACACGCGCGCGGGCGCGCGCACGCACGCACGCACGCACGCACACACACACACACACACACACACACACACACATATATATATATATATATATATATATATATATATATATATATATATATATATATATATATATATATATATATATATATATATATATATATATATATATATATATATATATATATATATATATATATATATATATATATATATATCTGTGTGTGTGTGTGTGTGTTATGAATTTGCTGCGTTTCCTTCAATTTGATTCGATCTAAACGGTCACGTGATAGTCATTAGTGACCTGGAATTTGTACACATTGATAAATTCTGCGGACTACTTTTGGTTCCTTGTTTCCAGGTCATTTTATGTGAAGTTATATTTGTATCAACGCATTACACCATAATAATAACAACAAGTCGCCACCCACCCACCCCTGTGCCTTCCGATTGAAATTTACAAACCCCAGATTAAAATCCCTCAGTAGAAGTTAGAACAATGTAATTGCACAGACCGCCCTGCACTCGAATACTCTCTCTTTTTGCCGAAGGCGGAATATGGAAGGCTTTACAAGCCAGTCTTCAGAATTTATTGCATTTCGCTTCGATAACGTACTCCATCAGCTGTTAAAGGTCAGGGGATATCACTAAAAAGGACAGGAGTTTGCTTTTGAAAGATCGAAATGCGCAGAAAGCATGAACAACGAATGCTTGCTATAACAATACGTGCCATGCGTAAGCGTATTGTTGAAAACGGGAATAACCTTATTTTAATTTTAACATTTTTAAATTTAACACCAATAATCATAACGAGCTCCTTAGATAACTGAAATGACCCGCTCTGACACTCTACCATATATTACTACATAAAAATCGCCCTTTTGGCTAACGAAGATGGGGGCTATGTATTCTGTCGCATTGAAGTGACTAATGAAAGAAAACTTCAAGCTACCTAAAATGACCCTCTTTGTTATTGAAATCTGCTGATATAATGACAGTATATATATATGTGTGTGTGTGTACACCCTATCTAGAAATCTATGCTCCTCTTCCGACACTCCCATTTTCATTTTTCATACCGTTAAAATGAAGTCATACGGACAACGTTCTTTTGCGTACCAGGTCCCATCTAGGTGGAACGAACTGTTCATAGACCTTAGACATATGGACGCTGTGATGGCATTCAAGAGTGCTTTAAAAACTCACCTATTTTTGGCTAAAAAAAATAGGCTTAAAGTCTTACCAATGTTTACTTAATTGAGAACATCAGCATATTTATGTTTTGTGATTTGATGGTGTCAGTTTTTGTAATCTTGTCGTTGTTTACTTTTTATATCATAATGTAAATCACTTACGGCTTCTAAAGATTAGGCGCTGTACTAAGTCCACAGTGTAATTAATAATACCGAATTTATTTCATCGTTTGGCACCAAAAAAAAAAACGTGATATTTTAGCGGTTGGCTTCTCTACTCGTTATAATATATCGCTTTTGATACCACACGATGAAAAATATATCCAGTATCGAGGTATGAAAATAAAATTATCTTTTTTTTATATACCATACTTGTTCCAGAATCAAGTTGACAAGATTAATCTCACTCCTCGAAATAACACGCTCACAACTACCCATTTTCGTAAATTCACCTCCATTTCATGGGCTGATCATGTAAATAAACAGATGTGTCTTAAGAAGGCAGTCAGATTGGGTTGACATAATCTGTCGCAGAAAAACTGAACATTTTTCATTTTGTAAACTATCTGATCTTATCTAAAAACAAAGTCTGATTCATCAATACATATATACATACATACATACCGATACTAATAAGTACAATTTTGTTTTAATCTTCAGATTTAAAAAAGCATAATCTATGATATTAGAAGATATGCATATTGCGGCCAGATACTTTTTTCTTTTATGGTGTTCTCTATACGAACAATGCTATCTCAATACACAATTATGTTTCAAACATTTCAATTTATTTGTCTCAAAGGGTTTGCGGCGATCTTCTTTGCTTTTATGACTAAATATACTTTTCATTCAAAATTTTTATTCTCACTGTCGAATTGCACATAATTCGAAGCCTGTCGGATTTTATCATTTTAATATATTTTCCTTAACGAACATGTAATGTATATTCCATTTTAAGAAGGCGTAATGCTTGAATATCTGTCTTTAACGTCTGAAGCAAAACAAATGGTTGTCTACATCGATAATAAACCGAGACAATGGCTTTTAGTTAGGACGAGATAGCGCTAAATGGAGGGTCGGCAGACAAGTTGATCAATTTTACCGGAGAGGGAAGGATGCCCCATTTTTCTTCTAAGACCTGTTTCAGAGTGATTAATTGTCTATTGTTTTCAGCTTCTCTAGATAAAATTAGCAGTAACATAAGTGCTTTGAATGTACCTCGTTCAATTAATTGGTCGATGACTGTGGCGAAGTATTTGGTTGGGGTGGGGTACTACCAATATTTTATTTAAACTGTTATAGATGTCCAACCCATACTCTGTTTTGTTGGAAGCTAAATTTAATGAAAGATAGATGTATAGCTCTGAGCCCCCAGTCAGCAATGCCGACAATTAGATGGTGAAATATACAAAAAGGTTGAATTTCAATGAATAACAGTTTAATAACAATTCAAAAATCAAATGACTCAAATTTCCAATTACACTCCTTCCTCTCGACCCTTTAATAAGCCTATTGCATCACTTGATTAGCAG
Organism: Sinohyriopsis cumingii; assembly: GCA_028554795.2. Classification (NCBI taxonomy): domain Eukaryota; kingdom Metazoa; phylum Mollusca; class Bivalvia; order Unionida; family Unionidae; genus Sinohyriopsis; species Sinohyriopsis cumingii. The sequence continues at coordinate 119,921,177 of CM068827.1, forward strand.
TGTGAGATAGATTTCCACCTGTCCTTGTATTTCTACTCATCTGTTGTATACGTTCTCTCTCTTACTTCTCCCAATCCCTTCTCCTCTTTCTCCCCAACCTTTCTCCAAGTTCCTTCTCCTCTCCTCCTAAACTTTATCTAGACTCCTTCTCCTCCTCCTGTACTTTCTCTCCCACGATTACACTACTATCGACTTCGACAGTCTCGGCTACAGTCTCGAATCCGTCTCCAACTCTTGAAGACTTGGGACCCAATGGAACCGGAAGTTCTCTGTCTCCTAAAAAGCTTCCTGTGAAAACACAAGGATGGTACATTTTCCTTACCCCTTTCATCTTACACAACACACAGCATATCATTAAATAACGGCTATTAAATTTCTTCAGTCAAGCATTCGTTCACATCCAGATACCCATACGTTCTTGTATAGTAAAACAAACGTCATAATACAGCACGGTATCAATTAACTCCTATACATACATCAATAAATTCCGTCACATCTGTACATATTCCTAATCCCTTTATACGAAGCAATATCACAATAATCAGACGCATTTCTTTACCAAACAACTCATACAAAGTACGAGAATATTTAAATATCCATACTCTGATATATGCAAACGTCCATAGTAACTAATCTTACATACTTCAAACATATTTCCGAATTCACAATTCAGGCATGTGCAAATTCTAACATAACGCATTAATAAATGCACTGGTTTACTACGAAGTAACCTAATAGCGAATTACAAAATGATTTCTGACCACAAGCGAACAATCAACATTATTCCACCTCGCAACTAACAATTCTCTACGTAAGGCTCAAGCCTATTTCTCAAATACGAACGTAAATGAAATGCTACAAAGGTAATTTTACATACTGAACGATTCTAGTAATTAAGTGTACATACTACAAATAATTATCATTATGATGCCGTAATATTCTGCACAAATCGAGCAAATAACTTACTGACCTTTTCGAAGCTTTGTCTTTCCTTAGAATCTACCAATAAGTTCTAAATTACTCTTTATGATTTCGGAAGGTATCATTCGGGTCTGAGTTGTAATTACGCCCTCTATCTCAATTTTAGATTGGATATCGCTGTAGGCTGATCCAATCAAACCTAGCGGACAATGTCCCTCTCGCTGTCTGTCAACGTAGGGAACAGATAACAACACGCCCCGTTCACCCCTTGCAGTAACCTTTAAATTATAGGTGTGATAATGGCAAGCCTTTGTTAAGTGACGCGACTGATCGCCTTTTCCGATTCAAGTTTCCGGTCTCTGGCTGGTCATGGTAACCTTGCAACACTAACCCCGCGGCAATGTTAAGAGATAAAACATAAGGCCGCGGTAATATTACCAAGACATGCAGATTATATCTTAAACATGATTCTATATCTGGGGCTTAGCAAAAATGACAATTACATACGTGTAAATTATTAAATTAATTAATTAACAAGCACTTTGGGTGTACATCATTAAATAATTAGACAATAATATAAGTACGTTGAGTATACATCATTAAATTAATTAATCGATTTCATAAGCAGTTTGGTTGTACATCATTAAATTAAATATTCGATACCATATTCATTTTGGTCGCACATGATTAAATTAATTAATCGATACCATAAACAAAATGGTTGCACGTCGTTAAATTAATTAATCGATAATATAAGTACTTTAGGTGTGCAGAACTAACTTAAATAGTCGAAACCATAGTATCTTTGTGTGTACATAATTAAATTAAATAGTCGATACTATAAGTATATATGTGTGTACATCATTAAATTAAATAGTCGATGCCATAAGTATCTATGTGTGTACATCATTAAATTAAATAGTCGATGCCATAAGTATCTATGTGTGTACATCATTAAATTAAATAGTCAATACCATAAGTATCTTTGTGTGTACATAATTAAATTAAATAGTCAATACCATAAGTATCTTTGTGTGTACATCATTAAATTAAATAGTCGATACTATAAGTATGTTTGTGTGTTCATCACTAAATTAAATAGTCGATGCCATAAGTATCTTTGTGTGTACATCATTAAATTAATTAATCGATCCCATAAGTATCTTTGTGTGTACATCATTAAATTAATTAATTAGTCGATGCCATTAGTATCTTTGTGTGAACATCACTCATTTTATTAATTGATACCATAAGTATCTTTGTGTGTACGTCATTAAATTAATTAATTAGTCGATGCCATAAGTATCTTTGTGTGTACATCATTAAATTAATTAGTCGATATTATAAGTATCTTTGTGTGTACATCATTAAATTAATTAGTCGAAACAATAAGTATATTTTGTATGTACATCAATAAATGTATTAATTGATACCATAGGCAAGTTTGGGTGTACATCATTATATAATTTAAAGGATAGCATAAGTACATGTGATGTACATCATCAGCTTAATTAGTCGATTAATTGCTTTCAAACTTGATGTAGATCTGTTGATACTTAGATGTGTAGACAGTGAGATTAATACTTACTTTATAAAGAATGGTTAGTAATTTACATGTTAAAACTTATCCATAATTTGTTTACTATGGAGATGACAATGAAGTTTGATGTTTTGTCTTACTTTTTTCTCGTTTTATTAAGAATATTTGGAATATTCATAATTCTTTCGGTCATTAAATAGACACATAAAAGGATGCCGCTGTCAAGTGTGTAGTGGCAACGGTTGTCTGCGACATTCTTCGTTAGGGAGGCCATGAAAAAAATTGACCGGACCCAAGATCAAAATACCCGACCGGACCCAAGATCAAAGTCATAACCGGACCCATGATCAAAATACCTGACCGGACATTTTACTTTTCTACATAGATAAAGAGACGAATAAATTGACACTTATAGGAAAATTATAATCATTTGAGATAGCTATGGAACAAGTGAAATATTTTTGATTCATATACAATAGTAATGTTAAATGCCTCGTTTCCGCAAAACAATCGCACGGCAGTGGTATTAGATTGCCTCAACATTGCGAGTTTGACTGATTCGGATAGTTTAGCACGTACGATGCGGGTTTTCATCAAGCCCAGGTTATATAACAGAACCTCCACAAACACATATTATTCTAAAGACATATAATAAATTCGACTATCTTCTTTTTCATGTTCCCCAAGATTATCTGTCAATCAAGAAACTGATCTATCTATATTTGACTCACCGTTCCCTCTAAAAAGTCAGGCTAGGCAATTATTTCCCTTGAAATTTTGTTATAGTTTTCTCCCTTTATGTCGTGATGTTTCCGGCTTGAAGTTATCTTATTATTCTCTCATGCAACATTGCTTTTAATAAATGTTTCGGAAAATATACCAGTCTAAACTTATTACCATCACCGATGACATCATAGTGGCTTAAATGACCGTAGTTCTATCTATATATGTATTTATGCTAACTACTCGTCTACATTAAAGAGTTCTGACGTAACCGTGTCAAAGTACAAAACAAAAACAAAGCAAACGAACCCCATTCCCCACAAAAACACAAACAGACAGATAAAAGAAAAAACAACGAAACAAACAGAAGAGATGAGAAATATTTCTGCATGTATTTTGACATACTCTGCCATAAAATGTAAAATATTTAGTTTCCGATGTATGTGACGAAGTAAAATCAAATATCTCACGTTTCTAATAATTTTGACACGTCGTTCATATTTATATTTGCATCATAGGATGGACTACTTAAGTGTCTCAGCATAATCCAGGACACACCATCTATACTCGCTTGCAAGTCTAATCCAACTGTAAATAACATAGACCCTGTTATACCGTCACATCATGCGCCACCAGATCAAAGTCTATCTTGTTTGTTCTTCTGACTACTCCCAGCAAACTGCATAGACCCATATCTGCCAGCGCATTATATGACGGCAGAACTAAGTCTGGGCAGTTAGCTGTTAGATTCGGTTTATAAGCGAGTACATATTGTATGTCCAAAAATTGTCGTGATAGCTGGTAACATCATTCATACGAGTCGACAAGTCAGTTGATTTAATATGGCTTTACAAAAACACAGACTCTTCATCTTCATTACGTGGTAGGGTACAGTTTCATAAAATGGCCCCAGGCTAATTTATTAACTTAAGGCTATGGTGTGACTTTTTCAGCTATTTTGTTTACTATTTCAAGATATGGATATATTTGTGAACTGGGTGTTTTGGGCTTGTGTTGTTCTTGGAATTGATGTCAGGCATGTACACCTTCCATAGTTACTCTGCGGTATGTTGATAGTGAAATACCAATAGTCGGCTAGGAAGAAGAGCTATCCTCCCATAGCAGTAAACACATGGGTTTGCGGGAAGTAGAATATCTCAAAAGCGGCTTGGATGACAACTATTTTCAATTGCATCAGCCTGTTTAGTACACAGTTTTGCAGAATTGTCATCTAGGAAAAGGGCTTGTGTTTGCACTGTGAGCATCAAATTTGTGTCAAAAATTACCTTCGTACATGAAAATTGCATGTATAAATTTGGGATTGGGGTGCATAAACTTCTTCTGCTATGAACTGCCATTGACTTCTTTGGTCAAGTGGATAATATTCTTATGCTTTGTTTTAATATAGGTATCCAAAATATGGACCTTTTTGACCTCACTTGTGTATTTGATTTTTTATGATTTTTTTATACTAGGTCGCTGATTGTGGCATTAAATTTGTACATAAAAACTGTCCCCTTCCCCCTTAGACCTGACGTTTGGGGAAAGAGAACTGTTATTTACCAATTTTTTTTTTTACAGAACGTGAACATATTTTAGATGCCAACTCTTTGAATACATATTGCTGGGTGGGGGAGGTTGGAAAAACTTTAAATGTTCCTATGCCATACAGAATCGTACGGAAGCCCATTAGCGCCATGTGAAAACAATAAAGAATCGCCGTTTAGTGTGTGAATATTTTATCTGATTGATGCACTCAGTCACTTGTGTCTTAAACTAAATAAACAAACATCTTCTTGACTAATAATTTATGTAGCTTGCTACGAATTTATACACTTCATGACCAGCTCGAATACCTTCTCTAATGAAGCGGTGGATCAGTGGATCAGTGAGTAGCGTGATGGACTCCTAAATGGTTGCGGATTCGAATCCTACCATCGGAACAACGTGGGTCGCTTACTATGGTGTGTTCTTGGGCAAGGCATCTTACTCCAATTGCCTCAGAACTAAATAACTTATTTATGGTGCTGTACCTTAGAGAACAAAAGCAAAACATAATCAAGCGTTTCTCTGATGTTTCTCGTCAATGTAAGAGATGGACTTATTGAGCTTATTGCAATGTTTCTTCTTGCTATTTTGTCAGTTTTCCGGTATGCGTATTACATTAAACCTTTCGTGTTATTATGTTCGTTTACGAAATCATCAAGTGGTACCTTTAAGTTTGATAGATTCTACATCTGTATTTTGGCTCACATCCAATACGTAATTTATGTCTTCTGTATTTATTTTGTGCTATTTTGTTCGTTTTCTGCTATGAGCATTGTATTTAGTTTTGTGTAATTTTGTTTGTTTTCCGGTTTAGGTATTTCGTTAAGTTTTGTGTTATTTTGTCCGTTTTCCGGTATGCGTTTTGGGTTTAGTTTTGTGTTATTTTGTCCGTTTTCTGTATACGCAGACGTATGAGATGTGTATGCCTACTTATAATCCAGGGTAATTTAAATCATTGGACAGTGATCTATACCAACTCTAAAGGTCTTAACAACGATGAAAGTCAGAACCGAAAACGTCAGAAAAACCGTCTATAGTTATAATGACCCCAGTCGACGGGTTTGACTGTCAATGTGGCATTGTTAAGCGGTCCTGTGTTACATGCGTTACTCATCCGTGTCTGAAATGTCTTGGCTAATTTTTTGGGAGAATATGCACTTAGTTTGTTATATCCTCCACATAATCACCAAAAAAACATTCCCAACAAAGATAAAGCAAAGGACAATAACAGCTTTCCCAAACTAGCATAGATAAGCGACCAAACATATTACATTTCATGTAAACAAAAGTGAAGATAAATGGGAATATAAATACTTAATTGTCGACTTATTTACCTTTTCATAATTACATTACGAAATGTGTACCCCTCCCTTGTTATCATTACGTGAATGGACATGCTTTTGACATAAAGTGATTTCATAGTGACGTTTTGCAGTAGTCTAAAAACAAACATTGTCAGTCTTTGTTAATAATACGAATAAGTGTAAAGCCACGGGTACTGTCAATAAACGCGTTTAACTCCAGCTGAAAACTTCATAGACCTAGATCTGAAGTTGCATAACACTCGAGCAGATTTGAGTTTATATAGTTTATCAGGAGTAATCAGCAGAATATAAAACTTAGACCCCTAATCTGTCGGCTTATTATGAGACAACATATCACCGTCTATGTTGTTTGCAGTTGGACTCGACTTAAACGCGAGTATAGGCTGCATCATTGTTTAATGTAAAACGATGCGCTTCCTCTCCACAGCTGAACTGCACTTTCATAGGTATCCCACAATGCAGTTAAAATATTACAATATTTTCGAGTAACTTTGGATCTGTTTACAAAGATATGATAAGGTAGACTCTGAATAACAAGAACATTAGGGGTGTTTTTTCTTTCTTCAAATCAGTGAATGTCGTATACGCACCCTTTTAATGCGTGATTATTGACAGTACTCCTATTAGATATGTATCTGTAATTACGTTTATTACAATACACGAATTTGTAGCACCCGACTTATATCTAATTGATTTAGAAAAAACGAAGATAAAAATAATAGAAAGTAAGTCATCGATCAAGGTACTACAGAAAGATATGCTGTTTCCGCTAATCATCAAATAAAAAAACAAAACGATTTTTCTCAGAGCAAATTTAACATTTATACACCTATTTTTGTCACCACAATAATGGAATGTCCGTGTGCATTTTTTCTATATAATGGAAAGTCCGTGTGTTTCTTAGTATTATTTTTCCGTATAGCGGAAAGTCCATGTGCTTTTCTCAGAATACGCTTGTTTTCATTCGTACATTTCTTATCAGGATTTTATATTGCTAATCGGGATAGTATGCCTTGCTGGGAAAAATGACTGAAGGTATATTTAGTTGTGGTATCAAGTAATTGTGTAAAGGGTACATTTGTCTTTTCATGTTTAAATTCGAATGCGTTCTGTCTAACACAAAATTCTGAAAAAAATATTGATTCAGAACAACCGTGTGACTAGAAATGTCAATAACAGAGGCTAAGGATGAAAACCAGACAGCTACATTCAGCAAAGCCTACACTAAATAAAATTAAGTACAATCTGATATTACATATTAGATTCTAAAAGTGAACACTTCGTTGACGATCTAGTACAAATTAACGGCAGCTTCACGTAGGTTTTGTCTAGTCGATTTTAATAAATCTCGATCCAAAACAACAAAATTTTTAACTACATGTAATCAATTATATCAGAGAAAGATAAAAAGTATGAAAAGACTTCCTCTCTAATTGATTACTCGATGCAAATATATTTACTTTTCGTCGTAATTGCCGTTATCATCTAATTACAGTTCTGAAACTAAATTGATTCTACGAACGATGCCTGATGCATCTGCACCAGAAACGTGACGCTACGTTCAGCAGTGTGTTTAAAATAGATTTATTTACTGGTCTCTTTTTAAACCAACATAACGTCCATCTTTCTTTGCAAAGTACGTTTCAAGGTACCTATTCCAAATAATTGTCTTTATGGAAGAAGAAGATCCTTTCACCTAACACCTAAACAAACATGTTGAGAACCAATGGACAACCGCTTAAACTATCACATGAAATAATGGATTTAATCAATGAGTCTTTCACTGTGTTTTAAGTCTTTAGATACCCTTAACCAAAGCAAAATCTCATGGCAAGTTCCTAGTACGATATATACGTCAATCACCTTAACACCCACATAACGGTTTTTACATTTGGCATTTTGACCCATTGAAACGTACTATCAAACTCCAGCGTGATCAATTTCTTTAGCATTCCTATTTGCATGGATTGAACGACTTACTATAGGACTATAGCAAATTTACATTTCCTTCGACTTTATGTTCGACTATTAATGTGAGACACAGAAAGCAAAACAGCTAATTATACTGGTCTTTCGAATTAAAATTTTCATGTTGCTCTTTGGCGCAAAAGGAGACATTTCCAGAGTCAAATTTCAGAAGACCCAAAGTTGCAAAAGTCATTTAGGTAATCAGATCTGGAAAGCTGTCGAATATGAGAGTCTAAGGTAAAAACAGCACGGACAAAGCGAGGTATTTGGTCCAGGATTTTGCAATTGAACATAGAGTGTGGTATCGGTTCAATTTACTTCAACAAGGTTATGACAATTTAATTCGCATATGGGATGATATGTCCAAATTAAATTTACATAATCAATAAAGGAACATAATTTTTCAATAAAATATGATTAGCTAGTATTCTTTTCTGGATGAAGTAGCACATTTCTCTGACAATAGCCCTCGTTCGCACCAATCTCAAAGCAATTTGTTACAAAAGAAAGGAAAACTTATTTTCCCATATTTTCCGGCCTCAGACAATAGGGCCTGACAGGGAATCAATACAGTGACTGTCTTCATGGGCAATTGGACTGTAAATTGTCGTGTTTTCCTCCTAATTGCACATAGGTACCGCCGTCACGTCCTAGACAGGTACTTTTTATGTCAGATTTCCCCGGTTGATGAGGCAATTCTTATTTCAACCAACCGCATGTTTCCCTTTCTAAAATAAGAAATGCATCTCGATTAAATTGATTTGAATGAGGCAGGGCAATGATTACATTAACGGGACCAGTGAGCGAACAAACAGCAGTCAGAAACAACAGTTAGCAATATAGTAAATCTGACACGTGTGAAGGAAACCTCTGGCAATGCTATAATCGTGTATTACCTTTGACTTCAAACTTCCTTTCAGTTTTCATACAATAAGTCAAGTCTACCTACAACGGAAGAATGATGTCTTTACTTTCTTCTCTTGGTTCTCACTGAATACTTCACCATCTGCCTTGATTTCAGATGCTGATATGTCAAAATAAACAAAAGAAACGGAGTAAATTGGGTGATGCTGTTTGGAAATAAGAAATAAGTAGTGATGGCTGAGAGCTTGATTTAATATAGCATCACACAGTGTTGATAGGATCATATGGACCAAGAAAACAGAAATCGCACCAGTTATCTGAGGCGGATCTTGACAGGCTGTATTGGAACGTTAACAGTAGAGCATTTCCAATTGCAAGTTATGCAGAGTTAACTGTATTTACGAAGCCTAGAAGAATATAACGACAAATATGTTTGTAAAGGAGCAAGCAATTTCAAGGAAACAATTTCCCTTTCAAATACTTCTCGACATTGCGCTTATTTTTGGAATTATTATTCTAGCGTTCGGTCTGTGGTGGGCATTCAGGGAAATTGAAGAATTAAAACGCCTATCCATTAATGGAAACTTGCTTCTAGAGCAGAATTTTAAAAATGTGAAAGGGACCGATCTCGAAAATTCTACAAGTCAGGAATATATACTGAATTTATTAAAGGCAAACAGTCAGTCAACACATCGTGCATCCCGATTTAAACGGAAAATATCACAAGGTGAGACAGGAAGTTGGGGAAAGGAACATATTCGATCTACATACAGGGTAAGTTTCTTAAAGTGTACCGACAGAATGAAGGCACGTACAAATCATTTGCTGTATGCTTCCGTCAATACCTTGCATGTATGTATGCATATGTATGTATGTATGTATGTATGTATGTAGGTATGTAGGTATGTAGGTATGTACGTAAGCTTGTCGGAAGATACGCCAGTGAGTAGCAAAATTTGGTAATCATGCAGGTAAGTGGTTACCCGAGTATGTAGGTTAAAAGGGCACCTTTTCAGCAAATTCTAAGCTTTTTATATTTCAAATATATATCACGCGCTGGATTTATTTGTTCTGCTTATAATCGCATTACGTATAAATCGTTAACTGTATTCCTCTAACCTTGTCAAGTTGATATAAATGACTCTCTGAAGTACACTGCTTATTTTCATCTAAAACAGAATCGTGGATAAAATAATGGAATTGAACCATTAATACTGGGCACGTGTAACTTCTTCCAGGGCGCGAATCGGATAAGCGATTTTCAAAGGTGCACCCTATAATGCAACTAATCGGATAAAACCAGGTCGCTGGTTTAGATTGCTCATGCCCGAATTACAGCAAGACATTTCGAGAAATCCGAATTCCTGTTGTGTCATTGTATCACTACTCAGACACAGTTATTCATGATATTAACGAAAAATAAATGGATGTGATAAAATCTACCAACCTGATTAAAACTGATGATCGTACCGAAGGCACAGTTGCAAACGTAGCTAATGGGCATTGAACGGAGCGAATGGGCATTCAACGTAGCGAATGGGCATTGAACGGAGGTCATGGGCACTGAACGGAGCGAATGGGCATTGAACGGAGCGAATGGGCATTTCACATAGCGACAACGGCGGAGCGAATATTACAGTGAATTTGTGTTCATAATGGAACAAAACCACGTGGTATTGCATTCAACAGTTTTCAAAGAGGTCATACAAACAGTTCATGGTATTGATGAAAGAAATACTGTTTGGTGTCTATAAATAATATCTTTGTTTACAAATTTGGACGGTGAAAAAGCGTGGACAAAGCTAGATGCGTCATCATGCAAAAGGATAAAAGTGCAAATTTATTGATGCTTAACATAAAATGTATCCCATGATGATTAAGAAAAAATGTAAATATTCAAACTACTTTCAAAAATGATAAAATTGAAATAAGATACATCAGTCCTGAATGACTAAAGCAGTACAGTATAAAGAAGACATAAATTACGCATTGGATGTGAGCCAATATACAGATATAGAATCTATCAAACTTAAAGGTACCACTTGAAGATCTCGTAAACATCAAAAGACCAATCTACAACGATTCAACAAAAAACAGAAATAGAATTTAAAAAGGTTTATTAACATCACATAGTGGCTTAGTATGTAAAGTACTTCTAGCAGATTCAATTAACAGGAATCGCAAAAGTAAAGTTAATCTGAAATCATTTACACATTTAAGCCATTTAACAAACCGTTGTAAAGCGTTAAAAATGAACGCCCCGTTGGCTTGTTGATAGCACCTAAACGGAATTTTGTAAGCATATATTATTCGTTCAATGCTTTTATTTGTTTCAAGTGACTGACAAAGAACAGTATTTAACACATTTTCGTTACGATCATGAAAGTCCAGATATCAAACAATTGTAAGCTTACATTAAACTGGATAGATAAAGAATAACGTACGCCGGGAGCCAGCTAAAATATTTCATTAAAAGTGATGTACAAAAGGTTATATATTTCAACTTAAGATGGAGGAAGTACGGTATATACATTGTTATATCCAGAAGATGAAATTGAAGAGATTTAATTGATAATGATTTGTTTGGAATGTGGCACATTTAGAGAAACAAACAATGGTGCAATGTAAAACGAAGGAGTTTAAACCGACAATATATATAAAAAAAAAAATACAAGAAGGGAAAAAGGTGATACATTCCGAAAACTAGGAAGTTGACAACAACATGGTAGACAAGGAAAAACGCGATGAGGTGACTTCAGATTATAAAGTATCCTTACAAAGTAGTACATCTGAAATATAGGCAGGTAAATAACAAAATAGTACACAAGAACAAAAAGCAATACGACGACTTAAATCCATAACAATATTCTAGCAGGGTAATACACGATATCACAGATGACTCGAAAAGTTGTAATATCAGAAAAAATTAAGTGGATTCTAACTGCTTCTCTAAAGAGATATATCTCATTCACCCCTTGTACAATATGGAAAACGAATAAGCAAGCCTGTGATATTTTGGTCAAAATAAAAGGAAATAAAATCACAGAATTAATGTGAAATCATGGTAACATTAAGACTTCTCTAACGTTTAAGCAAAGAAAGTACGCTAATTAAACAAACAACTAAACATATATTTCGTGGACAATTCGTTCATAGAAGATTCAATGGCGAATAATTGCCACAAACTCATCCCAATGTAAATGATATGAGAAGGGGTTGTACACCCCATGGAAGAAGCAACATACATTACTTCTTTCGAGTGTGTAGATCGATAGAATATGAATATAAATAAAACTTTCTGAACTTTTTTGTCGTTGATATTTAGCTGTAACTGAAATTAAACAAAACATAAATAAACGTTACAATCAATATTGGAGACAAATTCAACTGTAAAATGGCACAAAAGCAAAATAGAACAACTGATCGCGGAAAAGTCATGTAAAAATACTAGACGTATAAAGAGTGTAAAATGAACGAGATTAAAATGGTATTGCAGTTGTGGACATGAAGATGTTAGAAAGAGGAATCAACAAAGAATTATATTTAAATGAGGCTAAATAGTAAATAGAATCTCAATAAATGTGTACAAGAAAATGAACTTCCACACCAAAATGTTTAAATTTAAAAAAAAATGAAAATAATATTAAAAAGAAAAGACAAAACGCTGCACTTACTCTTATAATGGAAGTCAATTAAATGTTCAAGTTGACATGGGTATTGTATTGCACAAATATTTAACAACGATAAATATTTTGCACTAACATATCATTTTTCACATTCAAACCATTAAGCATTTGTTCTTTATTATAATTACGCTTTAAAACGTGAAAGTGACTCTCTGTTAACAAATACTGAACACAGTGTGACACGAGCTTTTTGTACATCAATTAAAGCGAAAAGCGGACGAGTGTGGATTGCAGTAACTATTTTAAGGAGTGAAATTTTGATGGACAAATGTTTACTAGAGACAGTTAAATCTGTTTGCAGTTTTTGTGGGTTTTTTCCTTGAAAAATATGAGAATGGTTACCCTACCGCTAACTGCATTTGCATTGAAAAGATAATTTCTTCCTAACTGAGACTATAAAGATAAACTATTTAATTTCATATACAATAATTTTAACATTCCAGACATTCCATCATATCAAGACTACAATTACACACCATCATATGCCATGTATGATTTTCGGGTTTAAAATATTAAATATAGATAAAGAAATACGCGGAGTTAGTTTCTTTTACTTGAGACAAACAAATCTCCATACATTTTTAATGAGAAAATTAATAGTGATGCGTTAACAGTTTGGATGTGTTTATTCTTCAAGGTAATGACAGATTAACAGATACGCGAAATAGCAAATTAAATGAAAACATCAAAATGGATATTATCTACATCTTAGGCGGATAAATTATGAATGAAACATCTATTTCATAATGTGTTTCTCTTGTGAAAAATACATATGAAAAGACAGAATAGTTTATAGTTTTGGAAAGAACAATTGCTGTAGCTTTGAACAAATTATTGCGAAGTTTCAAAAATATATCAGATTCAAAAATGTAATTGGGCTATTCTGTTGGTGTCGAAGAGGTCTTACTCCTACCAAGTGACTGGGTTGTGAAGATTGATTAGGATGGTTGGAAAAAAAAAACAAACAACGAGTTACAGAAATCCAAATACTCGTTTGAACTTTGATTGAACCCTATAATTAAATCAGCTGCATAAATAAGCGATATTCTAAAGGTTGATAAACAATCTGTAACAGTTCAACATAAATTGTCGAGGACGAATTGGAAACCACGTGAGTAAGGTTTATGTAAAATAATCAAGGATTATGGTGCTGATATTCCGATCGTCAGATCTGCACATGCAAAATGGTATTCGGACGTTCAGATAACACATGGAAATTTAGAAATATCACAAGCATTATTTGTTATGTAATAAACAGGACTCATTTAGACAGATACAAAAGCGTACAGGAGCTATTATTGTTTACTACCTTCGGCTCACGCTCGGAGCACGAATTGCCCATAGCTTTGCTTGTTGCTCTGTTTACATCTTCGATCATAAAAGTGCCTAAAAAAGACAATGAAATGAACAAATAAGCAATGGTGTAGCGAAATCGCATAAGCCCACCGTACAAAAAAAAAATTGCATTTTTAGTTTGCATGTCACCTATGCTAAAAATGTTACTGTATTGTAGTAAAACACATCCAGTGTATATGCCACTTCCTACGAGATCCAGGTGCCCCAAATTGTAGGTCCTATGCACATTTAAAAAAAGATAATTCCACCAGTATTTTTAACTTCCCGGTAATTCTGACGAATCATTTTCATCTGGAACTGTATTTTTTTTTTGGGTGGGGGGTGGGGGCTGGGGGCTATTGGTCATCCTTGAAATGTCGTGCATATATACTAAACACTTGTAAAACAACTTTTAAAATGCAACCATTATTATTCATATTGCATTTGCAAAAAAAATGTCCTGCTTGTGTGCCATGCATTGGCAGTCGCCATCCATCTATGCCAACCAGCTACCCATCTTATTTTTTTCTTTCTTTATTTTCCCCGGTAAATATTGAAAAATACCCTACCTTGCAGATTATTTGCGTCTAGAATAATAATGACCAACACTACGATTGACCCTTCGAACTCACCAGTGCTTATTATCTGACCATCCTTGTCCTTGTATTCATGATTTACTTCGACATTGCAAATGCTAATATGCCAATTCCTCATCGTATTCCATTTTCACTCATCATAAGCATATCATAATCTGTCAACATTTCTAATTCAACACCATATATCTTTAAACTCGCATGATGCCTAGGAACACTGTAATAATGAGCAAGTCATAGTTTGTAATTCTGCATTTATACACATCAAAAAATGTCACGTGGTATCAAGGTATATTTATATATGTAATATTAGTAAAGATCTCCAAGTGCTTTTAAGTAGAAATGTTCACTTAGTTTCCTGAACATAATGATAATCGTCATTTGTTATGCTTAATCATGTAAGGGCGATAAAGATGCTTCAATAAACATCTGAAAACCATTCATGCATTCATGTGGGTAAATATCTTTTCTTGAATATTTAGAATGTATATCAGTAAAGAGTCTCCATATTTCTATAATTAGTTTGTCATTCAAAACCGCCTGAAAGGTGCGCTATTGACTGCCCGGTGAATCTATTAATATCTACCAATTTGTACTTTAAACGTTTATTTACCTTATTTCGTGAACCTTTCATACTTCGTTCTTATTGAATAAAATATATTTTTCATCTTTCCGTATCATATTTAAATCGTCTGTTTAAAGTCTGGCTTCCTTCGTCCCTTTATTATTACTTGTTTGTGAATACTCTACAAGCCATGTTTCTGATCAGAGTTTCACGAGATTTGGTAAGCAAGATTATGTCATTAATATATCGAATGAATTCAATTACGAGTGAGATTTGGATGTTTATGAGAAGATCTTGAATCTCATTCAGGAGGCTGCGAACACACTCTAAATGCAATGTTTCTATTTATATTATACCACTACGGTGTCCTAAGTGGTTAGAGAATCTGCCTCGGATGCTGCAGGCCGCGGGTTCGAAGCCCGGCTGAGACATAAGAAAGACTTTTACAAAGGATACTAGCAGCTGCCTCGCTTGGTGCTCGGTATTAAGAGGATAGTATTAGGACTGGTCGGACTGGTGTCAGAATAATGATGCTACATGTCTGCGGCATGATGCCCCACTGCTAAACATCACTATAAAAAGTCACACCAAGGACATCGTAGCGATAAAGCTGAGAAATTGTTAACGTTACGCTGAAACTCCTAATCACACATCACCCTGATCAGATCTTGTATGAAAGCTTCAATCATTAACAACTCTATCGAGTTCAATTACGAGCGACACACACACACACACACACACACACACACACACATATATATATATTAATGATGCAATCATGCATCTGATTGGCTAAATATTTGAGCACTCCAAATATCATCTTTCGGATCTGATTTTTGATCATACTTGATATGTAAACTTTTGTAATCAATATCTCAGAAGAGTTCGATTATGAGCGACATCCACTCATACTAATTAATTGATACTGCATCTTATTATTCGATCTTTCAATCAGTGTAGAGGTCATATTTATGAATAAATGTTGATCAAACTTCTTATTTAAGCTGGCACTGTCAAGATCTCTGTCGAGTTCGATTGTGAGCAGTATACACCCATAATGAAGAGGTGCTATTGAGTCTGTTTAATTCAGTTTGTTATCAATCTAAAGCAGATGTTTTATATCACAAATGGTATTTTATACAATTGTTTACAGAATATGTTCAATGTCAGGAGATTCAGTTCTAGTAATTTATTATTGGAAAAAGTGAATTCAAATGAGTACAGTGGATGCAATTATTTGCAATTTTTTTATTAAGGCAACTTGTCATAATGGACATTTAGAATAGCAAGTTTGCGGTTATGCAGAGTTGTTTCTCTTCCAGTAGTTAAAGATAATTAAAGTTAATATTGGAATAAAAAGATGTATAATTACAAAAGAACAAGATTTGTAAATATTTTAAATAATAATAACACAATGCTATTGTCACGTTGTGTGAGAAAATTTGCTAACAATTTCTGTCTCATGTTTGCAAATGTCTTCTGAGAGAATTCGTAATTCAAAGTACTTTGGGTAATGTCAATATGGGTTATATAATATTTACATCTTTAGACCGATCCTGAAACAAAACAAAATCTCTGTGACGTAGTAACTGCGTGACAGTTAAGTTTGCGGTTAATTCAAAGAGAACCTTGCCGCGGTGGTGAGAAACTCTGTTTGTTTTGCAATCAGCCAGTGACGTCACCGGTCGGCGTTAGGCTTAGAGACCGGAACACCCGACATTGTAACATATCAGTGCTATTACCCCAGACAGTTGTCAAAGAGACCACCGGTATCCAATCAGAACTAAGACAAATAATATTTTGGACGGGTTACTCACGCAACCGAACATTATCTTGTTACATTCATTTGGAAGAATCAGCAAAGGTTTTGACGTGACTAAAGAAACATCGTGTACTCCGAGAACAAATTGTGCACTCGAACAAAAGAGCGAAAACGAGGTGTTTCAGAAAATTCGGACAAGATTTGGAACAAAGGCTTTTAAAGAAAGCTTTCCTGGTTGGATAGGGCGCCACCCGAAGATTACAGAGAGGCGAATATGCGGACAGCACGTGGAAATGGGCAGTAGTGCAAAGGCGCAGGGCCGAAAAACGAAAACGAGGGTACCGGAATCACCGAATCGGGATACAAAGGCTGAAGTTGCAGAGAGTAACATAGAAGGGACAGGGGAAGGAAACATTTTCACCTTGAATTTCGCGTGATGAAATAACTAGTAGTGTGAATAGGTCCTTGTATAGATTGAAAGAAATTGCGTTGAAAAATTGTCCTGTAATTTTGAATACCCTGATATAATTTATTAAATTGTTTTTCCTTTCACTTTATTACTTTTATACACCTAGACCGTCGGTCTTGCTGACTGGGGGCTCGGAGCTATTTATTCTTTTTATTATCCGTCCTTCTCCGGTGTTAGTAATAATACTGTAGGGGTACGTGACAGATATGATGTACGGTTTGTAATTTGAACAGAACCAAAAAAATAAGAAACGAAAAAAAAAAAAAAATAAATAAATAAAACCCAACAACAACACGATTTCAATACAACAAGTAACATTTAAAATTGATAATAATTGGTAAACAAAATTATGATTATGAAAAAAGCTTGTAAAATATAAACGAATATTTACAATCTTATGAATGTTTGTCAAGGAAACAAATTATGTTGGAATTTACCAATAATTATATGTAGCCTCTTTCCAGAACAATTGAAGATATGTCTGATGCACGTCAGTAAGGGGATTTGAATATCAGGTTTTCTTGGTATATTTAATAATGATTAAGGTAAAGATTTTACTTACAGATTGTTTTGAAATTTATTTCCAGATTGTCATTGCTAAGAGCATGAAAACATTATAAATTCTTTTATATTTTCTTGTTTAATATTTCTGGTTACATTGCATTTTACAGTTTTTAATATTGCCGTATTGAAATGCCTGGATCATTCATAGCTTATATATTAAAAACATATAGTGTGGATTGTTTTAAAGCGTCTCATGTCGCCAGAATAATTACTTACTTGGGCTTCTTGATAACTCTTCATATGTACCAATTATAACCAATGTTCTAATGAACAGATAACTGTCGTAACCATAAATAATGATATTGATTTTGTGTATTTCTAATTCTGATATCACTCGTTATGTGCTGTACCACCATTGTTCCTGTTAAGTGATTATGGTCTTCAAGCCAATATTACTAATGCTTATTGAATTGAAATGTTTTTCGTTTAGTCTGTGAATAAGATATATCTTTCATTATGATGTAGAAGTTGTTCGTTTCAAATTAACGCATCGTAAACTACTTGAGTGCTTTACGTTCCTCTGTTAACTGCTGGTTTGCATTTATTACAAATGTATTCAAATAAAATGCAAATATATGGTGAAGTTTGTTTCGTTATTACGTTGGTACACACTAGTCTGGCGTGATCGTCTGGAAGAATATATTCAACTGCACTGCATTTGGCACCGTGAAACTTTAGAATCTTAATAAACAACATACATAACTTATCATTGATGCTGACAGTTTTTGAATTCTACAACTACCCCGTATTCAGGGATCGCATTCTTCGGGTCATTAGGACCACCCTATTTAAATACGATTAACATGTCAAAAGTGTCTTTGTCTTTCGTTTATAGTTATCATAACTGGTTCGATGGTCTCTCTGTTCCTTCCAATATTTCATACACATTTACGAATATGTCAAATTCATTTTCAAATCTCAAATGTCCTATTCTTTTACAGGACATCTTTCAAACAAATGACAGCATTTATTTTGATTGTATTTTGCCGGTCTATCAACATAATCAATTGATGTATTTAAAATAGATTATTCAGCAAAAAATAAGCATCTAACTGTCTTTATTGTTCACATTAACGCAAACATTTGGTTCGTATTCCATTCAGGTAAAGCAATGTTTGAATTTCGTATGAGCTGTTCTTATGTATGTGCAATGTCAAACATGCATCTTGTACTTTCACTTATTTCGTATCCAGATTCGATATGCAAAATGTCAGCTAAACTTTGAATGATATTTTATATTCAACTATTCTCAATCTATTTTGAAAACCTTGTTGTGTGATAACAATTTCTATACTGTAGTTGTTTGCCGTCATTATCATTTATCTTTGGTCTATTTAATATGTTTTGTTGCTATCATGCCACTCTAGCTTCTCCTTAAAATGGTTCTGACTTCCTAGGGCGCATCGTTTTCGTTAAGTTATTTCTTAAACTCTCTTTTACCTTTGTCACACGGCTCTCATGCCAGAATCACACACAAGAGCAGCTCTTCTGTAGCCTTTCTGGCGTTTTAAGATGTTTCATGCGCTGATATAGGAACTTTCTCACCTTCTCAATTTAAACCATTTCTAATCAATGAGTTTATATTTATTTTTTGATCGAGGAGTGCGCTTGTCGGCTTAATACTGTGTGATGGACTCATAGAACACTAGGTGTTTCTGATTTATATAGATAGACATCCCACCTCTAACAGTAACAGAACAGGAGAACATTCGATTCAAAATTCCATACGATGCGCCCAGGAAAAGCAAGCTCACTTACTAGCACACCTTAAAATTAAATTATGTAACTTTTACTGTAGACTGATATTCGAATATCGCTATCGTTGGACACAAGTATTACAAAGACGATCAGCACGATCATTTGCTTAAATCAGTCATTTTTGCTAACTTTTTGTATCTTCAGTTATTTTGTTAGGATTTCCAGTCGTAACATAGTACATTTATTGTATTAGGATTTCCATTAGTAGCATAGGACAACTATTTTATTAGGATTTCCAGTAGTAACATAGTACATTTCTTTCATTAGGATTTCCAGTAGTAACATAGGACATTTATTTTATTAGGATTTCCAGTAGTAACATAATACGTTTATTTTGTTAGGATTTCCAGTAGTAACATAGTACATTTATTTTATTAGGATTTCCAGTAGTAACATAGGACAGTTCTGCCAGTAAATATCTCCTTTACAAGATAATATCCTTCTAGTCTTGCCACGCCCGAAATATACCCATTTTTATAACCTTGTGATGTATCTACATGAACGATTGCGGTTGCAATTGATCCTCCATTACACACCTTCTTCCCGATCATTCACTTTATTCAGATTTAATTTTGTTTTCCTTCAGCTCATATATGAAATGATAGTATCATATTGCTGTTCTAGAATAGGTAATAAAGTGACATTACAAGAATTTGAATTTTTCCTTGGTGTTTTTACGTATACGAAATCGCACATTTAAAAATCATATCGTGGTCAAATCCTTTCATTTTATTGACATTTTATAGTTAGTTTAAGTAAATGGAATTAATCACCAACACTATTCCTATCATTGGCTCTAAATTTTGGGACTATTTCAAATTAAAATGCAATCCATGTCGGTCCAGAGGATCTAGCTTATATCGATCCATAGTTCTGATTATATAGTCTATGTAAGTATCGTGCAGACGCGGTATAGTAATTACGCTTTTGTCTTTTGTTCTTGTTTCGCTTTTTGTAATTGTTTTCTGTGGTTTTGTGCTTTAAAAACGAATCGGTATTTTCCGTTAACGAATCGGTATTTTCCGATGAATCGGCATTTTCCGATAACGTTTGCTCTGGTTGCACACCAGTGTTGCACTGTTGTTTGTCAGTTCTTCTTTCATATTTATTATTTCCCTGACACACGATCTTTCGTGATCTAGTGCTTTTAAAAGAGTGATATTTGCCTTATGATTTCTAACATGTATACACTCATTTGTCGCAATTTAATATGTTGATGTAATAAATATGTACTTTGGTTTATTGATTTACGTACTTACACACGAAGTATCATCAGTGTTTGACCGTTTCATTTACACCAAATACTTATAAAAATGGTACTAGCAGCTGCCTCGCTTGGTGCTCGGCATTAAGAGGCTAGCGTTAGGACTGGTCGACCTGGTGTCAGGATAATATGACTGGTGGGACATCATGTTACATGTCTCAGTACTAGACATCACTATAAACTACCACTAGTAACTCTAGATATCGTAGCGATATGACTGAAAAATTCTTAAAAGATTCGTTATAAAACACACACACACACACACTTATCATCATCATCATCATCATCATCATCAGTTTTTGTGAGCGATCCGATATATTTTATAAAGAGAATCTAGTTGAAGTATGAAGCATTAAGACAGGCTTTATCGTCGTGGTAGTTGTGCAATCAAAAGAGGGGAGAGGGAAGGGTAGTGTCGTTTCTAATAATGGTTGTCATTAATCTCTTCATATTACAGATGTGTTTATTTAGTCATTCATAAATCGAGCGCATCAACTTCAACGTCAGCAGCAGCAGCAGCAGCAACAACAACAACAACAACAATAATAATAATAATAATAATAATAATAATAATAATAATAATAAGAAGAAGAAGAAGAAGAAGAAAAAGAATTAGAAGAAGAAGAAGAAGAAGGATGATGGTACTGTTACTACTTTTGTTGCTGATTCTATTACTACTACTATTACTACTACTAAACTAAAATTAATGATGATGATGATGATAGACTAACTTTTTACTGCTTCATAGACTTGCTTACTATGCCACGTCAAGAGTCTATAATGTCTATAGTGTCAACTGGAGAAGCCTAAATATATATTTGGTCATGAGTGATTTAATTGTAATATGCTTTTCACATTTATTATTTCCATATTTTCCATTACTTCTCAGGAACTGTTGATTACATTATTAGACAGCATTGATTAGTGAAGAGTAATTTGATTACCATTCAGTCGATGAGCGTTAATTAATTTCCAACAATTGTCTTCACCTGTCAATATGGGTACTAAATTAAATTTGCTTGTGTAAATATTCTGCATATATTTGGGGTTTCCTTGATGTTCAGAAAATCATTTTGTCGATTAGCAAGGTCCGGAATAATTTTACCACTATCTTAAACAGTAGCACGCATGCGCAAGACAGATCTACGTACCAGATATTTTCCGAAATTGACTAAACAGATGTTCGCTAGTAATAAATCATGCTCGAATCTGTGTGGAGTGACAACAGCAGTATTGCATTCAATCAGCAAGAGTCTCGTTACCTCAGGTTATAAATATTTTGTTGCAACGATTGTAGATAAATAATATTAATAAAATAAAACATTCCTTTAATGCTTTTCTGTTACTTTTATAGTGTGCGTATTAAAACCTTACTTGCACGCGGAACATTATGTATTTTATGAATCGGGTGAACATGATCTATTTTCTTTACATGATAAGAATCTAATATATGAAAGAAACTTAAAACTGAAAGTTAGTGTCTCTGAAGAGAGTCTTGGTTGAATACATGCTAATAAAATCTGCTTCATACAGCATGAGTCTAATCAAGCTTATGTTGAAACGAGATGAATCAGAGATATCCAATATACACCATTTTAATATAAGTAATATATAAACTCCATGACGCTACAGAGCTCTGCAGTAGGCTACTACCTCGAGCTATTAAATCTTCATATTTCTTCTGTATGTTATTATCTAAATTACCAAGAATCAAAGAAGCATTTACTTCGTTTATTGTACCATTATTCTTGAGAATTAAAAAAAAAGCAGGACTCTCTACTCAGCACTAGATATGTCATCGGTTCAGAAGAAGGAACCATTCATCCGATTTTACCCAGATTGTGACGCACACTTTATATAAGCAAACGTACAATGTCAAGGACACGCTAAATGGCGTCATTGCAGAATCAATGTTGGGAATATCGTGCAGTGTTTTGGACATTCAACATGCTGACAGAATTATGTAATTTAATCTAAAATTCCATGTGGATCAATAATCGTATCCACAAAACAAAACTCTAATTGTAATGAAAAGACAGACAGGGTTTTGTAATATGTTTTCCTCTACACGCACCCCTCTTCTTCTTCCACTGCTGTTTCATATTGTTTGAGAACAATTTAGTTTTTTTTTGTATAGTACTACTCTCTTAGATCAATTAATTGTTTATTCTTGCACATGTTTATTGGGTATTATGCACTCCTTGACTAATAGACACTTAGACTTTTGCTTTGGTGTTCTTTAGAGAAAAGTCAGGGCCCCTTTCAAATAGCTTACCCCAATCAAACCCTCCAACCACAACAAAACGTGACCTGATCCGGCCCTGGCTGAAGATAAACTGCGTGTGTTCAATCTTCTATGATAGATAAACTGTGTGAAAAATTAAATATATTCCATCTTCCATGAGAGAAAAAATGTGAGATTTTAAATGTATTCCATCTTCCATGATATATTTAATGTATAATGTAGACTGTTAAAACCAACAATGATCTAGGTTATAAATAACTGCAATTTGGAAAAAAAGAATATATCTTGATAATAATACCATATCGTGAGAACTTACCATCTTGTGAGAATTTACCAATAACGACATTAAGCACATTATTATCTGTTGTTCCAACTTTAAAGTGATGGTAAGGATATATATAGTGATATCATGGCACATGAGAAAAAGTTGTACCCAATAAAGTAACAGCTTGGCTTTGTACATCTCTCTCTCTCTCTCTCTCTCTCTCTCTCTCTCTCTCTCTATATATATATATATATATATATATATATATATATATATATATTTTTTTTTTTTTTCCAGTCAAATCATTTATATTTCAAAAGAGACACCAGATCTTCCGCAAACAAGTGTTTGTGTGTGTGTGTGTTTGTGTATGTGTGTGTCAAAGCAATTTGGTTTCGAATTACTTAAATTTCAAGTTGAAACTGTTCATAGTTTGACATGATTTCTGATTTATATTTGTTTGCCATTCCTTCACATTTTATCTGAGTTCAGACCAAACCTTGCGCTTTATAATTACAATATAATCGATGTCATTCACTGACTATCCTTTCTCATAATGATATTTTATCAAATCTACATAATATAAAGAAAATTACAATGAGTTAGTGCCAACCCTAGTTTCTTCGATCAATGCCAAAAAAGAAATTATCTTCACCATCTATGGCATTATTTCTGCTAAATGTAAAACTCTGCTGGAAACCGAAAAGGAGGCAACATCTTAATTATGATGTGGATAATTAAAGAGAACGAACAATAAATAAATAAATAAATAAATAAATAAATAAATAAATAAAATAAATAAAATGCGTTTTGATATGTGGGGACCAGCTTTCGTTACGAATATATTTGTCCCTTTTCGTTAATTGTGATGTTGTATCGTCCTACTCCTTGAAAGCAAAGAAAAATAAAAGAATAAAATAAATAATTAACATCATGATTACAATATAAGTTGCTTAAAAATAGGCTTGGTTTTCGCCCTTCACCTCCGTGTATGGATCATGTAAATTCTATAAATTTGTATATAAAAGAAGTACACACCTATTCAACAATACTCTGTCTTTCAGTCATCAGATTATGAACTCAGGAGCTGCAATTTGTTTTCATTATTCAAGGGTTTTGGGCCTTTTTTCAAAATTACAGATTTACTTTCTGAATGAAGACCAGAAAACAATATGACCAGATATAATCCAAAACAAAAAGGGTTAGTAATTATTCAGTTTGGTTGATTTCTTCTTCGAAAAAGAATCGTCAGTCATAAATATTTGTGCAATAAATTATATATACAATACCGGTTTGTTATTGCATGTTTCAAATTCTCGAAATTGATTTATAGACTTTGCAGTATAGTTTGTGACATAAAATTCCGTATAACTCATTGTAACTTGTTCAAAAAAAAAAAAAAAAAAGAATCCCGACCTAAACTATCCAGTTAGTTACTTTTGTATTTCGTGTTCTGAGATTAAAACGAAATTTCAGATGGGCCATCAAGTTCTTCTATCAATCTTGAGATTAAAATAAAATTCCAGATGGCCATCAAGTTGTCCTATCTATCCTGAGATTAAAACAAAATTCCAGAGAGGCCATCAAGTTATTCTATCTATCATGAGATTAAAATACAATTCCAGATGGGCCATCAAGTTGTTATACATATCCTGAGATTAATAATAATAATAATAATAATAATAATAATGAGGACTTTGTACAGCGCCTAATCATTAGAAGCTCTAAGCGCTTTACAACATTCTACAACACCTATAAGATAAAAAACATATATAATGATATGATTACAAACACAAACACCATGAAATTAGAAAACATAGAAAAAAAACATGCTGAGAATATTTAAGACAGTGGGAATAAGTATATGAGTATACGATTGTCAGAAGAGGAGCGTAAGTATCTTGCTGGTGTGTACACGTGGGTGGGGTCGGATAGGTATGTTGAACTAGAGTCCGTCAGTGAAACGTAGCACAGAGAACAAATTTTGTGTTTGATTCTGGATCGAACGGATAGCCAGTGTAGGGTACAGAGCAGGGGGAGGTGTGCTCTGATCGTGGTATTGAATTGTTGATACTCTAAGTATGATCCAAGCAGCTGTGTTTTGAACTTTTTGAACTTTTTGAAGTTTTTGGAGTAGATAT
Source organism: Sinohyriopsis cumingii (assembly GCA_028554795.2). Classification (NCBI taxonomy): domain Eukaryota; kingdom Metazoa; phylum Mollusca; class Bivalvia; order Unionida; family Unionidae; genus Sinohyriopsis; species Sinohyriopsis cumingii. Next base: position 119,946,713 of record CM068827.1, read on the forward strand.
TGAGATGAACCAGACAGAAATGAGTTACAATAGTATAGTCTTGAAAGTACTAATGAACACACAAGTGTTTTAGTGGCATCAACTGAAAGATATTTGCGAATGGAGCTGATGCGTCTCAGCTCAAGATATGCAGCCTTGCATATGTTCATGACATATTGGTGCAATTTTATAACAAAATTCCGGATGGGCCATCACGCTCTTCTATCTATCCTGAGACTAAAATAAAATTCCAGTGAGGCCATAAAGTTATTCTATCTATCCTGAGATTTTAAAAAAATCTAGATAGGCCATAAAGAAGTTTTTCTATCTATCCTGAGATGAAAACAAAATTCCAGTTGGGCCATAAAGTTCTTCTATCTATCCTAAGATTAAAACAAAATTCCAGTTGGGCCATAAAGTTCTTCTATCTATCCTGAGATTAAAACAAAATTCCAGTTGGGCCATAAAGTTCTTCTATCTATCTTGAGATTAAAATAAAATTCCAGAAGGGCCATCGAGTTATTTATCCATCGTTTCCACTCTTCTTTGATATGACCTTTTCTGACTCTGAAGTACACACAATAATAATATAACTGAATTGTTGGACAATGTATAGATATCACCTTTCAAGCTCTTCTTTTCTGCAACATAGAAGGGAGTATACCGAATAACGGACTTGTCTTTAGGAGGATTGCATTCACACATCGTTAAGACTTTTGAGATTCAGAGTTTATGCACCGTCTATACTGACTTTTACAAATAACCGATGTAATTTATCTGTCATGTTAACAAATCCTTTCTTCGATGCCAAATAATTACAAGATATTTTCGTAGTTCTATGCACATTGTACGCATTGAATCGCTAAGTTTATGTATTGGATCTGCACAACTGGCACATTTTCCGGACAGGTTCCCAACATGCAAACATTTCCTATTGTTCTCAGTTATAACAGTCATTCCATATAGCTGCCTTTTAATTTTGTCCTGGCGGTTATTGGTCACTGTTAAGAAACCAGGTTCAATCCACACATAATCATTGCCAGTGAATTCAATTTAATAGCAAACAATCTTAGGCTCAATCAACGTGTAATTTGATCTGACAAAGTGAATGTATCACATATTCATACATCCATATATATTTTGCACGAGTCGAACTTTTCTTTTGCGAAAGATTGGTTTATTTAAAAATCATGGTCACACATTTGTTCGGTCTCATTTTTTAAAATGTATATACAATGCGATTTCGGTTTTCTCAAGAGGCTCCAGAACTATCGTATTAAACAGCAATTAGTTTAAACCATTTTTCCTTGACCTTAACATTTCCTTGACATTTCCGTGCTGCACTAGTTCTGTCAATCTTAAACACATACACTTATTAGTCCAAAGGCAAATATCATGAAGATCTTTATGGGCAAATGTAGAGCATTTAAAAATGTATGGAGATACATGATATACGTATAACTTACACTGGTCTATATTTGACCTTGAAATGTGATCTTGACTTTTAAGATAATATTGTTTACAAATTCCTTCACAAGCGTGCATGTCAGTGCAATAGACCCTTGACTTATTTGCACATAGCTCGTTATTGTCGAGTTCATATAATAATCAAGCACGTTATTACATTTGAGCACGTTATTACAACGAAGCATGTTATTTCAGTCAGGTACATATTTACATATAAGAACGTTATTAGATTAGAACACGTTAATACAGTCGAGCGCCTTATTACATTTGAGCATGTTATTACAGCCACATATTTTATTACAATCGAGATTGTTGTTACAAACGAACACGTTATTACATTTGAGCACGTTATAAATGAGCATCCTATAATTATGTTTGTAGTGATTTTTATGGATACTGTTCCAATTTTTAAAAAATAACCAGTTTATGCGCATCTTTAAGAACACTGAATTATTGATTTGTCTGAGTTTCACAGTTCATTGGTAATAAGCAATACGCATTCAGGCTTCTAATTATTCAGAAACGTACATGTTTTCTTGAGAGATTGCTCATCATTTGAATTATTAGCAAGCACGCCCAAACGAACTTAGGTAAAAACTGAGAACTAAACTTGGGGTTCTATACGTACTGTCTCTTTTAGATAATACTCACTAATAATCACGTACAATGAGCCTCTGCCTATATATATATATATAATCTGAAATAGAGCATTTACGAGTGAGAAGGAGAAGCAATCAAAATATTAAATCTGTAATTATTAAAACTTTAATGGCTTTCCAATTAAGGAATGAAAAAGCCTATCAGAGAGCTCATAAAAGATTATGTAACAAGGGGCCAGCCATCACCTTTTGCATCCACGTTCCAGCTTCATGAAATAAATCATCCGCATTATAAAAAGAAGCACATTTTCTTGAAAATCAATAGAAAGGCCGGTGCTTCTACAAGTAAGTACAATACATGGTTGTTACACTTTCGTATCAATCACTAATCATGTAATTAAGGTTATTGTGTGGGGCTTTTTGTTTTCCTTGAGGAACGTAGGTTGGGCAATCTGAATTTTACATCGGCGTGTTCTTGTAAAACACAAAGTTTTTGTCTTTGACAGTACCTACAACAAAGTAATTGTCTATGTATGTAATATATTCAAATGAAACAACATTCAATGACTTTTATATCATACCATGGTCAATATTCAAAATGATTACAACTCCACACTGTTTAAGTTAATTGGTGTATAATGTTATTTCACTTTATACATATACCTTGTTTCAACTCACTCTATGTCTAAGGTGATGCTGAAATAACTTCAAAAGGGGAAATATCAAGAATGTCGTGTGATACGTATGAAACATAATAAAACGCGTGTATAATATATTATCACATAACAAATGTTTTATTTACGTGAATATATTCATAGGACTATTTGTCTACATGCACTATGTGCAATAACACTTTATAATAATATCACAATTAACGTTATAACGTCATGCAAAGAACAGGCGTAAAGACCGAGGCATCCAAATGTATTTCGAAGTAATTTCGCTCATTATTCTGAAGTTTGGTGAAATAAAATATGTATTTGTATTCATGCAATAAATAAGATCTTTCATCTATGCTCGTTTCCAGCGAAATTTATGAATCTCGTCGAATAATTTAATTAGTGTGCTCGCCATGTAAAATGTTCTACGTTTTTTCTTAATTTCATAATAAATCAACACTCATGTAAGATTCCTTATTTATTATAATTCATCCAATTTCCCCATTTCTACCCAAAACATGCCTGAAATAAGTGTGTGGTAGTGCACATGACATAAAACAAAATCTTTTGTACTCTAGGTCACCAAGACGGGGTAACGTGGGCTTCTACCTTTTCAATACATATACTGACTCAGAAAAAGAAAGCCATTATTATTTTTAAAGTACAATCGCTTTTTGTAATTCCTTCTGAAAGATGTTGCTTATTATCTCTAATAGAAATAAGTTCGTTCATGCAAAAGTAGAGACTTTTTTAACAACAAATTTAATTTTGATAGACGAAAGTTCATTTTCCAAATGAAGCGTATCTCTCATTTTGTTCAATATACTAAAAGCTAGGAACTCTCTTGGGAACCCTAACTAGCACGATAGCGACCAAATATTTTGTATTTCTGAATCCCGCATCTTTCAATACGAGAAGTGAATGTTTTCTTCCCATTTAAGTACTATTTAGTGAGAAATCAATGATTCGATTAATTACATGACGGGACAGTAGACACGAGTTACTCATTTTAAGTTCAACTCTATTGTTCAAAAGGTTCTAATAACCTAGACATTGCGTTCTCGTGTAAGCGTTATGTGTCCTATCATGATAGGAAATAGGAGAGCCTCAAAGGAACCACCAATATTGGCAACATTTGACTACTGTATTTTCAAACGTAATCTGTTTTAATAGCATACCTGATGTCAGTCGACACTTACAAACAACTAAAAAGGTGTTTCATATTTAAAAAATATTCATAAGCAACGGCTAGAAAAGCTCAAGCCAAACTAAACAAATCACGAATAGATTTCTTTTAATCAGTAAAAAAATAGCTAAAGGACATTACTTAATACTTTAGCTTAGACCAGTAACGGTTTCTTTGTCTAAACATTTAATAACAGGTTTGTCTAATAATAATAATAATAATAATAATAATAATAGAAATGAGGACTTTGTATAGCACCTAATCTTTAGAAGCTCTAAGCGCTTTACAACATTAGACAACACCTGTAAGATAAACAACATATATAATGATATGATTACAAAAACAAACACCATGAAATTAGAAAACATAAAAAAACATGCTGAGAATATTTAAGGTAGGAAACATTATTAGGTATTTAAGTTTGTTCTTGCAGTCGAAATATGTGAGTTTTGAGAGCACTCTTGAATGTGATCACTGTCTTTGTGTCTAAGTTCAGTGGGCAATTCATTTCACGTTGCTGGGCCCTCGTATGCAAAAGAACGCTGTCCATATGACATTGTTTTCATAGTGGGAATAATGAGTATACTATTGTCAGAAGAGGAGCGTAAGTATCTTGCTGGTGTGTACACATGGGTGTGGTCGGAAAAGTATGTTGAACTAGAGTCCGTCATTGAAACGTAGCACAGAGAACAAATTTTGTGTTTGATTCTGGATCGAATGGATAGCCAGTGTAGGGTACAGAGCAGCGGGGAGGTGTGTTCTGATCGTGGTACTCTAAGGATGGTCTGAGAAGCTGTGTTTTGAAGTTTTTGGAGTAGATATTGAGATGAACCAGACAGAACTGAGTTACAATAGTCCAGTCTTGAAAGTACTAATGAACACACAAGTGCTTTAGTGGCATCAACTGAAAAATATTTGCGAATGGAGCTGATACGTCTCAGCTCAAGATATGCAGCCTTGCATATGTTCATGACATGTTGGTGCAATGTGAGAGTACTGTGCAGAGTAACACCTAGGTAACTATTCATCAACGCTTGATAAATCCATGCTTGCAAGTACGTATTATTTTTATTTATTTCTTGACAGTTGCAAAAAAGAAATGGTAGTTATAAACAATGCGTGATCTTTTCACAGAACCAATCGACTATACATTTTGAAAATTTATATTTATGATATTAAAGTCCAGTCTCAAGGAGCGTAGAGTTAAAAGGTACCTTCATTGTTGAGTAGATATTTACAATCAGTTAACAGTTGAAGCACGTAAGCATGGATGATAAATCATGGTAAACACATTAATATAAACTGCATGCAACAATATCCAATCTGCATCTTTTTGCAAAGTATTCAAGCAACGAATAAATGTTTAGACGATTGTATTCCTTTATGTCGCACGTTGTTTAACAATTTTTAATGGTCATCGAGGTTTATCGTCATGTGTACTAGATGTTGAACTTTAGTGCTTTCGAACGGCAATTATTTCCAAAGATACAGCGTCATGCTTAATCCCTATTAATTTCTTTCTTTAGATTTTAATTGATTTTTGCATTCTCTAATGTGGTTTTACCATTCTTATTTTGTGATAATCGTCTTTACTACATTCGTATGAAGAACATGTTCTGTATAACGTTAGAACTTAATTATATCTGTGGCCACCTTTGTTATTAAATTCACCTTGTTAAGTTCGGCATTAAAATTTCACAATTTCCTTTGCAGTTTAATATCTCAGTGTTGGCCGTTAAAATGTTTCAACGACCAGGCTATAAAGTCACAAAACTGTACTGGTGCGGAGATTGAATTCAGACTTTGGAGTCCAAATTAAAAATCGGATTTAGAACCTCTTAATGTCGATAAAACTTGGGATGTGTGCTGAGATATAGACGATTCGATTGCGCACTGAAATTTCGCTATATCCACCGTTCACCAGGGGAACTGATTGAATGTTTAATGTGTTGTCATTTTGAGCGCGTATGTAATTCTTGTGCTACAAAGGATAGTTACTACTGGGCCGAACGCCTTCTTAAACTATTGTGTGAGATCTTTTGTTCACGAACAAATCTCACTCATATATCTCTTGGCGATTTCGTCACCAGTTATTCTTGGCGGCTGACTCTACATTCAATCCATTTTTTAATGAATTTTTATGCATAAGTGTAATAATCAGCAATATTGCTTTGATTAGGAATTATATAGCAAATTACAAAAACTGTTCCGGGGGTAGAGGATATCAAAACATTTTGTCGGTTTTTAGATCGTTTTTAACTTACCTGTTTGAAGTTTGTGACACGGTCTTGTGGTGTTTAAACAGCAACAAGAAATTTCGATCACACGTGATAAAAACGTTTGCAAGGGCTTGCTCTACCAATAGTTTGTCATGGTAGTCTCCTCTATCGGCTTCGTAGCTTCAATACAAGCATGTATTCAACCGACCGTTGGCTTCTCAGAACGGCAGAGCCAATATTTGATCATACTTGGTTGGATATATTGTACCAAAACTGTTTCCTGGGCTGCAGAGCTTGAGTTGGAGATTGAAATTCATTTTCAACCAATCAAACGTGTCATTAAGAAAAACAATGTTTGTTCTGATTGGATGATACAGAATATCAGGCTCAAAATCAGTCTCAGAAGTTTTATTGTTTAGTGACCTGGATGGTTCATTTAGATATATCGTGGCTTCCATGGCAACAAGATGACGAACCGAGTTTTGACCTTTCTTCCTGAACCGCTGAACCAGTTCTTATCAATTTTATTCTAAATTGTTGCTAAGACGTTCCTTACTTCTCAAATATGGGTTAACCCCTTTAGAAGGACAACATTAGTGCATATCAAAATGCCATTAGGAGAAACTCATACAGTTTAATAGCTGGACCAAACTCAAGTTAGATACATATTATGCAATAATTTCTCTATAACGGCTTTTGTGTGCAGTGTACGATTTTACTAAATACGTATCAGGAAATGGTAAGGAAATTCTTTACTTGCAGTGATGGAGCACATGGCTGATGACGTTACATGGTGGCATGCGGTATACGTAACACTGTACGGAGAATGTTACAATGAAACGCGTCAAAACAGCATTACATAGTTCGGTTGTTTATGCATCGTGTTTGACTGGATTTAGATCTGTGATCAGAGAAAGAAGATAGGTACCAGTCAATATATTTGTGTATTAGGTTCCAGTCAGTATGTTTGTGTATTAATGCGCCGAGGCGACCGAGGAGTTATTATAGCCTATGGCAACGATATATTCTGAAAGAGCCAGTGCTGTGATGAGAGTGAAGAAACGACGGATGTTGCCTATGGTAACGGCACGACTTTCTGGTCAAGTAGGTTACAAATAGTTTTCGACTTCGTCTCTCTTGAGAATGGCAGGATCAATCTTGATCAAATGCTGTGGAACCTTTTCTTTTTTTAGGATATTATGCAAATAAGTTAGCATATCACTTTATTTGATTCTGATTGGTCCAAATAATTCAATGACAGTCTTGCTCCATATTCTCTTTACTGATTGGCTGCGATAGTGGGAAAAGTTTCTTTACGCCGCCTTATGGAACTTTTTCTCTTTTGGTCATACTATTAACATTTTGGCGGCTTTTTTTTAAAATCAACTGCCCAAAGGGAATTGGCAAAAAGGGTCACGTCTTTCTGAATATGGCGAATTTAATCCCTCACGGGGCTCGTTAGGCCATTCATAGCATATCGTGCTTTGAAAAATGGCGTAAAACTGCAAGAGAAGAACATCAGGGGTGAATTGTATAAATGTAACAATGAGTCCACCCTATATAAAAACTTGGCTTAAATATTAATTTATAGAAGCAAACAAACTCACATCTGATCGCAGAGGTGGCGCTATACAGTTTCGCATTTTGCATAGGTTAGGATTTTAAAGAAAAAGAATGACCCCGGCTTTCCTCACTGGTTATACTGGCTATTTAAAAAAGACCTTGTATATCTTAGGTATAATGCAAAGAACCTTTAATTCCCTTTATTTTAGTGTATGATTGATGGGTGTACTTTGGGTTATAGAGTATACAGCTTGGAATTACTTCAAAATGTACACCTTTCAAAAAAGTGCTAGCTCTACTTGGTCATTTTCACTTCCTGAACTTCAGAGGTAAATTGTATAAAAATGAGCCGATAACTTCTTTTTTTACATTTTATATATTTGGTAATTCATTCGTTGCACTTTCAGAAGCTGGTACTGTCTAGTCTTGCAAAATTCATTTTCCCTATTTTAATAGCTGCTATGTATAGTGTACTTTAGACTAATTCAGACTGATTTTTTAACACAAGGGAGCAGTCATTTAGTTAGCAGTGTGCTTAAATCATGTAAAATTTCCAAAAGTACAACATCCAAAAGAAATATCATCCACATTAAATTAATGTAGCATAGAGGTATGCAAACATTCTCTCCACTGTACATGTTTTAAATGCGAACTACTTCACCTTACATACGTCACTCTCTCAAAAGTACATATTATCTGGTGAGCGCCACCAGAAGAATGAAGACATAAACCGGTCTCCCTTTTCATCCAACTGCAACATATTTACCCGTTGAATAGGTGATGCAATTCCGACTCAAAATGAAATGTGTACGTTTTCTAGTCTGCGGTTCCAAATCAAATAATACAAATTATCAGCCACAAATACTTTACTGTAAATATGGTACCTTCACATAAATATCGCAACAATGTAATGTTTAGTTGTGAAAGTGACACTTTGGGGTAAACATGGATCGTGTGCTGTACTCTAACATGTACTGTATCAAACAATGTGACATCACACGCACTGGACATTCTGTTAAAATCTTTTCTTTTTCTTTTTTTGTCTGTGTAAAATGTTCTGTTTATTCGGAATGACGCTTGTTCTGTGATTTATAATTTATGCAAAAGAGTGTAATCTACTTTTAAACGTTAATACTTGTTAAACTTCTTTTGGGATCTTTTTTAAAGTTCGAAACATGTATATGCATAGCCTCAGTCAAAATGAACGAAATTTTTCGTTCTTCTTTGTCTCTACAAAATTTCCATTGAAATGAAAACTATGTGATAAAAAAAAAGAATCTCAAAAGTGTAATGATTTAATGTTAAAGTTATTACACTCATTGACGAATGTCCAGCTTTTGTTCGCCAAGGTTTGCAAAAGCTTGAGGTTATTCAACTCATTTCATAAAGTCAGTATTAAATCATGACCCATTTGAGATCATCTATTAAGAAATGTATGTCTGGGGGTATTTTTAAGCAACTCTGTAACATCCATAGTAAGGAGGTGGAAAGACTCTTCTTGATTCCTCTAGAATAATTGAGCCATTTTGGTTACAGCCTGGTAGGTGTGGTCTTTATAGCTCGGCTAAAGAGCATGATGGTAACCAGATCTTTGAAGCCTGTATAAAAGCCAGTATCAAAATGGCAACCACGTTACATTCTCATGAACTGCTTATTTACTTTCGACAACATATAATTTTTAAAATTTCTATTAGTGATTTTTATTTGACATTCGATACAGCACTGTTAGTAAAATATTATTCACAAAATCACATGATCAATTAGCTTAAAAATGGAAGTAAAAATCTTTGAGATGGGCTTGACCAGAATCTACTAGATTTGCAATCTAAAGGTAACTTATTACCCTCCTTCCACCTCGTCTTCCGCTCTCTCTCTCTCTCTCTCTCTCTCTCTCTCTCTCTCTCTCTCTCTCTGTTCAGTTAATGGTATCATCCTCCAATACTGCACATTTCCATGCTTCAGCTTACAGGCATTGGCAAAGTCTGTCGCATCGTCCGGTTGACTGTCACGTGATGCACGGTTCCATTTTAAAATGTTGATATTATGCATCAGAATAGCTGAAATATCTCCTACCTATAGAGATGTCTATCAGTTGGTCATATAATGCATGAAGATTTTCTCCCACTGATTAAAACACAATAGAACTGAGCTTTTGTTGAATGAAGATCTCCGTTTCCATATTTTCATATACAGACGTACAATTATCACCATAACGAATGTAAAAGACGTACATATAAATCATTACACACACAGACAGACAGATATATATATATATATATATATATATATATATATATATATATATATATATATATATATATATATATATATATATATATATATATATATGGCACGTACATTACATTATTTAACTCATCAAATTAGAGGAAAATAAAATTATGTGATGTTATAATAGTACTAATTCATGTACATATAACTGAAGCGAAGGACAGACGAACAGAAAAGACTCACTGACTCGAATCAGCTCTGGACGAGGCAGAGTAGGTATACAGTAAGTTAGAAATTAAGACAATGATATTCAAACAACGAGTTATTACACTGTTAAATGCGTCTGACGAAAATAAATAATATTACACAATAAATGACAAAACAGACAATAAAGTACGCGAATTATTGGAAAAATGTACAATAAATACAACACAAATAGCTTGTTTCTTTAATGTTGCGAACGTTGAGGAATTAAATAATGTTTCAGATTTACGTGTGTGAAGAAATAATGATGAATACTTTGTTTTCGTTCCGTTATACCAGTTACAATGGTATTTTCTTCCGGTGGTACGTACCGCGGTATGTTTTCCCTGTTCCGGTACTTCGGTAGTTTCCGTCGGTAAGTAATGCACGGACATTCCAGAGTTAGGCCTTTTACTATATTTTAAGTACCTTCCAATTATTCACAATAAATAATTCCAAAGAAATATTCATATTTGTACAAAATAGTTGTATTATTCACAAATTAATTTCAATTGTCACAAATATAGTTATATTTATGAACCTTGAATCACATGTAAGCCATCATGGCGGCCAAAAGCGATGGAGTGAAAGATATTCGAGTGAAATCAAACTTTTGAAATAATTTCGGATTGAAAGGGAGAAAAAATTTAGTTTCCTGTTATTTGTTAGTGTATGTTTAGGATATGCATTCCGTTATAAGACAGAGAATCCTCCAACGAGGGCATTTATCTCCTGTTTAGTCAGCTAAATATGTTATTGTTGGTTAAATCAGTGTACTACCGGCCTTCTCTGATAAATGTCTTAACCAGGTGTTGACATCCCACTTAAAGTTTCCCTTTCTGTTATATTATTAGCGTAGCTAGTAAATTATAGGCTTCAGCGTCAATGCTTCCTATTTTTATCAACAAGCCCTCCAACGTCCACATGATTTATGTGGTGTCAGCTATAGTGAAAACGTAATCAAATGTAATCATTCCACTTTAATTACAGTTTTTCGAAGACAACTTAAACAGCAGTTAACATATACAAAACAAATTTTTCTACTACAGTCTCTTTATCTTTTTAGTTTTTGGGGCAGCGAGCGGCTTCGATTTTGTTTCAAACATAAATATTTTATTTCTTTTCTCTCAGTATAATTCATATTTTTTCTTCAAACAATGTAATGTATATAAGATGGTGCTATTTTGCTATAAATCAGAGCAATATATATTGTTTTCATTGATTTAAGAGGCTGGAAATTTAAAGAAAATCTCTGGGCTCTGTCCCAGGAAATTAATTTTTGTTCATAATGTAATTGCATAATACCGTAGTACGTATTGCGGTATGTTCATAAATAACGTGGTATACCATGGTGCGGTGCTGTAATTAACAGTGTTCAATGAAAGAGCAGCAGAGCAATTTTGTCTGAAGTCATGAAACTGAATGAATGATAGTTTTCAGTTCAACATTGTTCTCTGTGATCACGTAATGGTGTAGACTGCATCCAAAAGATGGACTTCTCCATTATTTATATTTTGCTTGTTTTGATGTTGATTTGTTTTGTTTTATTAGTTTGGTCATTATCCATCTGTAGGACATATTTTGTGGATTTTCCTGTCAATGAAATTCTGGAATCAGTGAAAAATTATGCAAGGTGGACATTCTACAAGAATCGTTCATTTTTTCCGATAATTGATAGATCTGTATTTTCGTCACATGTTTCAGATCGTTCAAATACGTATCCTAGAATGATATCATGTCATCATATGATCTTGCTTCAGCGACATTACTAAAAAATGGTTTTATTAGAATAACATATTCATTCAGTAAGGAAGCTAATGATGTATCTATTTGTATTTATTGGCTTTTCATGTCACAGCGTTTGTGTTTGCATGTATTAGCTTATCAGGTCATATTATTTGTGTATGTATTTATTGGTTTATGTGTATGCGTATATTGATTGATTATAACGTCATGTTATATATGTATGCATTTACTAGTTTATCACATTATGTTGCATGTGTATATAATTGTTGAATTACCATCTCATGTTGTATATGCATTGTTGCATGTGTATGTGTTTTTGGGGTTTATTTCGTCTTGTGTATATGTGTATTTGTTGGCTTATCGTATGGCATGGTACGTATGTATATGTTTCTTTACATCAGGTTTTGTGTATGTGTTAATTTGTTGGTTTACTACGTCATGTTGCATGTGTGTGTATTTGTTGGTTTACCACGTCACATTGTATGTGTATGTATTTGATGGCTTACCACGTCATATATAGAGGATCTCAAATGGGTAACGATTTAATATTGAATTTATTAAACGAGTTGAATAATGTCCAGCTCTTGGTGAGCAAAAGCTGGACATTATTCAACGAGTTTCATAAATTAAATATGAAATCATTACCCATTTGAGATTCTTTTTATCGCATAGATTTTATTTCAGTGGAAATTATTTAGATAAAAAGAAGAACGAATAATTTCGTTCATTCTGACAGACGGTGCACCTTTCATTTGTTGTGCATAAAATATAGTCCCAAAAAGGTTAAACTAGTAAAAGTATATTGTACTTATTACAAACTATAAATCAAAGAAAAAGCTTCCATCCGAACAAAATAGAACATTTTATAACGACAAAATCATTTTTCAAAACAGAATAATCAATGCGATGTGATACCACATTGTTTGATACGCTAAACAGTAGGCCTAGAGCGCATGTTTACCCTAAAATGTCACCTTCAGAACTAAACATTAAATTGTTGCGACTTTTATGTGAAATAGGATTACTGGATGCAGAGATTCCCACATTTACTGCAATGCATTTGTGACCAGATATTCGCAATATTTAACTGGAACAATAGAATGTACAGAAGACGTAAACAAATTTCTTTTTGAATCGGATTTGTATCCCATATATACTGCGTAAAGAGGACGTCGTTGGATAAAGTTCTGTTAGTTAGGAGACTCATTTATGTCCAAATTCTTCTGTGAACAGAGGTGAGTTTATTTACTTCTGTAAGTTTACATTTAAACCACGCTTGTATATACGGTGGATTCTATATGTTACAGAAATACCGCTCCCTCACCCCACCACACCATGAAATAATCAGTATCCTTAGTTTTACCTCTTATTGTTGTTCTTGTCTTGTATTTTACGTCATTTTTCTCATTATGATATTATTATACATGACATAACAAACCCCTGTAGGGGTAACATATCCATATTCAGACAGCCGAGATAATTGTTCCTCAATTTCCTTTCGGAGTCGAGTTAAAAAATGGCCGCCAAAAATGTTTATTCAAAACCAAACGTTCCAGAAAGCGGGGTTAAACGTTTTCCCACCATCCCAGCCAATCAGTAAAGAGGATACTGAACAATAATTTCATGGGCTTATTTGGACCAATCAGAATCACATAAAGTGATATTTTAACATGTGGTAATATCACAAATATGAAACTGCACATACTATAGGAAAATTATACCTACTATGTGATAATGTATGTGTATGTATTCGTTGGTTTACTACATCATGTTGTACGTGTATGTATTTGTTGGTTTACTACGTCATGTTGCATGTGTATGTTTTTCTGCTAGAACACAAGTAAAGACTCAAAGCAACAACTCACTCTTTTCCAAAAATAACTTCTTGCAATGATACCAAGCAGAATACATTATTCATAGCTTGACCTTCTATTGCTTTGGACGAATGCGTACAGTTATCATTTATTACGTGTCCAAGACTGAATAAATAAATAAATAAATAAATAAATAAAAAATAAGACATGAAAAAGATAGATGGAGAAAAGGGCAAGTAATCTTACATAATACGAATAGAACTAGTAGAAGAAAGATTACATCATCATTATATACTTAAGTTTGAAATATAGAGAATTATTTGCGAAATAACTTATATTTTGTTTCATTCCTTTATTTTCACATGTGAAAAATATATATTAGCTTTTTCACATTGAAAATATAACCTTATATTTTCACACGTTAAAATATAAGATTTCCCATCATGCCAGGAAACTCTTGATTGTTTGTTTCTACAGAAATTGTACATGCAGTAACAACAACGAGTACTTTGTGAACTAGAACAAATGAATAAAAACTATCTTAAATATCAGACATGGAAATTAAACTCTGATAGAGAAATTTGACCAGACACCGTTCAAATCTCTTCGACGTTATTTCCTCTTTTCTCTTTACTTCCTTGAGGTCTCACTGGACAGTTTTTCTGGTGAATTTTCATCCAACAATGACCTATTGCAGAAAAATGATAATAATTTTACAATGAAGATACAAATAAAAACGAACTAATGATTTTTGTAGAAAGCATGCATGTGAGATTTTGACTGTAGTAATCAGGTTAATTCTGATGCAACTGGTGGTTTTTATACTGAACCAACACTGCCACCAACCCCATAATGTTACATTAATTTTTGACAGGAAATAGCTATTTTGAATATTTTCCTGTGATAAGGCAGCTAAAAAAATCAGTATGTGCCTTATGCATGAATAAAGTTCACTAGTACTATAACAAATTAGCGTACTTTTCATCACCCCTCAACCATCTAGATTTTTAGATATTTACCTCTGTAGCAGACACACATAAATACGTAAACCATGTCGACAGCTCATTTGCAGCCCAAGTTACGCATTTGATCTCCAATGCTCATCTAACTGTGACAGGCAGTCACCAACAAGCCAACCCATTTCCAAGCCTAACTCAAAGTGAATCTAAACCGCATTACAGATTTAGCTTATGTGTGAATTTATAAATGCTAGGCTTGTGATAATTAGGTTCACTATCCAGTGAGACCTGACAACAACAACATTCCCGCTGTGGTGCATTGCTTAATCGGACGTGCATTGTTATCAGATAGTCATATAGTTTACAAAATGACACAAATTTAATTTACTTTGACTGATTAGGTCAACCCAATCCTACTGCTTTCTTAAGTCACGTGTATTTTTATGATCGGGCTATGCAAGTGAGGCGAGTTTACGAAATGGGTGTTGGGGTGAGCGTGTTGTAAAAAAGAGTAAGTTTACTCTTCCAAACTTCAATTCAGTAGAAAGTTTAGCATATAAAAAGAGAAAATGTTCTTTTTCCTACGTTATTACTGGATATATTTCATCTTGTGGTATCAAACCGAAATATTTTAACTCGTGGCTTCACCACTCGTTAAAATATGCTTTTTTTTCGCACCACAATACCCAGTATGAACGCATGAAAAGAAAATGGCATCTAGTTAGTTTTTATGACGCGATTTATGCTGTTCATGACTGGTTCGGCAACGCGAACCTGCCACTCCACGACTTATTTGTACTTTTCTGAGAAAATGGAGGGAAAAAAAACTAACAAGCTAACAGAAATTAAACTTTCATTCTATCTTGTGATTCTTCGCTTTAAATGGTAACATTATGCCAAATTTCATGGATAATGCACAGAAAGTTAAATTGACGCTTACTTGGTGCCTGTAAACCACTAAGACACATTTATCCTGAGCAGTGGTACGTGAATATATGAATATAATAGCTAATATTAGTTTTGTTGTGCGCATTTTGATGTGAAAATTGATACAACGTGGTTTGTTAGTTCTGTTTGAATGATTTTTATTCACCATGCTTCTTCAAAACTTTGACACAAGCTGAGCTTGATTGTCCTACCTCTTCTGAGGTGGAACTTAATATCAGGTTGATTTTGATTTATCCAGTTTAGATAAGAACACTCTCCTTGCTAGCAAGATTCTATCAGAATTTTTAAAATGTTTTTGATTCAAATAGTATTGAAGAAGTGGAGGGGGGGGGAGCGTTTAGTCGGGTTACATTACGATCCACTGCAGGATTAGTTGCTGTGTTCATACTGCATATATTCACCTACACGTTCAGTCCAGCTGCAATGAACGTAGACGCTGATCTGCCGTCCAGTAATGCACCGGGTATTCAGGGTATATGTTGTCTGTGTTACTGATTACTGCTAATAAGGTGCATAAACCCAGATCTGCTGGCGTATTATGTGACATCAGAGCTGGGTCAATACCGATTGATCCTAGGGTAAAGATGGTAAATGTTGCACTTTATGCTCCTTTTTACGAGACATGCATCGTTGTGATTCAGGTGTGGTTCCATTTGCATAACGTAATGGACGATATAATATCTCCAAAGTTTTGCAATGTGACCCATTTGATTTTGTCTGAGATTTTAATCCATTTGCAAAACACGCAAATATTTTAAATAACTTTTGCAGCAGCAGGTCATATTCATTGACATTCCCATTAAAAATCAATCATGTGCTCAGTTAGCTAATTGTTGCTAAAACTTTAAAATGCTTTATGTTTGGTAGAAAGAACTTTGGACGCCTCATCTTTTATGCACAATTTGTACCTAACAGTAATATTCTTCAGACACTAGCATGACCGCTGTTAAAGATATTATTTGCAAAGAATGGATCCAGTAGGATTTAATAGTTATTTTATCTTCTGTCAATGAAAATCTTGTAGAAGATGCAAATGAGCTCCAATAAAATTCCATGAAGGTCGTTTTATTGCTATATTCCGTGACATGGTTGCCGATTTTGGAACACTTTTACAGGACAGTCTTCTAGATTCATTTACCCGTGATGATACAACTTCATCTGAATGAGAAAAAAAAAAAAAAAACTTCATATAACAGAGTAAATGAAAAACTGCTGTCTTCCCAAAGTTTACAGATAAAGTCGAAAGAGTAAGAACTATCCAGGCCCAATAACGTCATAATGTCGAAACTAGAGCAGGCGATCAACAACCATTCATCACTAATGTCACTACTGCTAGCTGCGTAGGCCCCAGTCAATTCAGTACACATATAAGTGAAAAAAATTGTCTTCAAGTAAGATTGTCTTTTGGAATGGTATCACGCGTGTTGTTGAAAAACATTTACAAGATTTTGAGGTATGTAAACCACAATCGGTATCACAAAATGGGATGGATTTCTTTTGCTTTCCGTTACATAAGACATGCAAAATGTGCTCACGCTCCGATTTATTGATTACCATATTGCACATTTTGATTCCTTCTTTTTATTTTTACACCTGCAGAATACCGCTAGCAAACATTCATATGATACAAAAGGACTACGCTGTGGAAAAAAACCGGGAATTTACTCTCTGTAACAGAATAAACAGCTAATTCTCCCGGGATGTTGAAATCGCGCGGTACCTTATCTATCCTGAAATAGCTATTGATTAAGTTTAACGTTAAAATTAGCTTACGTTTCAACAATGCACTATTCCTTAAACATTCGAGTAAGTTTCGATAACAAAACTAGGAAAGACGATGCAAAAACCAGACTTAACTGAGATCCCGAAGCCGTAAATAGACGATAACATTCACAAATCTCTGTGTGGAAGCGCTTAGCGTAAAAATATGTTGTTATTTTTTTTTTCTCTTTAACTAAAAGAATCTGAATAACGAAGATAAATATAATTGTAAAATGAGAAGGGATAATGATTCTTTTTGGCTTGAAATTCCATTTTGCTGCACGATAGCTTGTTGTTAATTTGTTGCTTTGTTACAGCAAAGATGAAAAATTAAAGTTGTTACGCTACTCTGAAACTATGTCGAACAGTCGATTTCTTGTTTGTTCTTTCTAACTCTTATCATGAAGTGATACATATCTGTTCATTTTATAAAATTAAACGATCTACAGGTATTGTAATACAGTTTCAGTCTTTCCGAATTTAAATGCATTCCAGGCATAACATCATGAATATTCCTGTATTGCTTTCCACGAAAAGAATAGTGCATATTTTGACTGAATATTACGTGGACGGGACTATCCAAATCTTAATCGTCGAATAATGGACTTTACACATGTTTGAATCCATGTTATGTAATTGAAGTAAATTATACTTGTAAAAGCTTCTTTCATCTTCTCATACATTTTGAATATTTCTTTTTCTTCTAGAACTTTCATGTGTCTATTTTATTGCATAGAGATGGTGACCTTATGAACTTCCCGGTGGACTGGAAGGAGGGTTGGTGGATTTGTTAACTTTAATGAAAGTAACTGCTTCTTGTGCAGATGATATTTAACTACATGTTTGGGGCCCAGTGGGTGATTGTGGGTGGAGATGTACACGTTTCACTGTTTACATCATGGAGACGGGACTCCAGGAGGTTTCGTAAAAAACTGCCAGAGTAGCTAGCGTTTCGAATTAAAGGGTGTACATACCTTTTGGCCTGACATACATCTTTGGTCCAGTGGGAAAACTGCCATCTCTTACACAACGGATACACAAACAAAGGCAGGATAGAAATTTGTTTTGGACTTTACACTTTTTGCGTCAAAAGTAAAGTACACGCGCGTTTCCGATTTTTGTAGTGACCTTGATTACAATTATGTTATGCGACGAAGTATGTTAGAAGATATTTAATGAGACGCAGAATGTCTTAGATTATTTCTTTTAAATCTATTTATTTATTTTCCATATACACTCGCGTACAAGTCGGATCAAGGCAGACTGCATAGGCCCAGATCTACCGTCACATAACGCTCCGGATGATTTGGGCCTGTGCACTTTGTTAGAAATATTATTTCAGAACAAACATCACAGACCCTGATCATAAGGCGCATTATGCGACGGGAGATCAAGGTCTATATTGTTTGTAGTTGGAAAAGGACCTGTACGCGGTTACATATGGTACTTACACTGAGAAGGTATACTAAATCTTGTCCTTTGACCTTTTAAACCAAATCAAGGTTAATCTGCAAAATATATTCTAATCATCTGTGGTGAATACGATCCTCTTGCGTATCCAATGTTTTAAATAAAAAATGTCCTACACATATAAAAACTTGTAAGACTTGTCTCCTTCGAAATTAATATATTTTATTTTATGCTAAGCAGTGAGTTACTTGATTTTCTAATTAAAATAATGCTGATATTTCAATGTAGTGAAAAAATAATATTTTTTCACTACAGGAACTACTTTTTTGGGTCAGAACATACTTACCTCCCTTTGATTTTCTGTCAGTAAACTACTTTTTCCTTATGTACATGTCTTTCTTGTTTTCTTATTATTAATCCCCGTCTGTTATCCTTGAAACTTGTAGTCTGTTATTCTGGAAATATCAGTTAATTTTTATCACTCTGATGTGGAACTAATTTTGTGCGCAGGTACACATAGCACAGCAGAACATGTACGGTAAACAGCTGACATTACCGTAAGAACACGTACGGTAAACAGCTGACATTACCGTAAGAAATCTGCTAATTCACTGTGTCACAAACTTTAGGTAGCCAACGTATGTGAGCATAAAATAAAAAGAATATTTGCTTGAAACGAGTGAATAACGGATACATTTCATCTAGTGGGTGAAAAACTCTAGCATTTTCACTCGTGGCTTCGCCACTCGTGAAAATAATAAGTTTTTCATCCACTCGATGAAATATATCCGTTATTCACTCGTTTCAAGCAAATATCCTCTATTCCTTATGAATACAAATTATACCTTTGCTTCACTAATAGTAAAATCTGCTTATGGATTGTTCGAGTTAGGAAAGAATTGACATGGTAAAAGACAAACATAAGATGAAATTTATTTTCGTTTGAGGTGAAATATTTATTATTCCGTATACCAGCACGTCTAAACTAAAAATTTTCTCAAATTATTCCATACCTTGTTGAATATATTTTATCGTTGTCTTTATAGCAACAAACTCTCTTCGTTCGTATAAATGTTTCGCTGGACCAGACCAGAAAATGAGTTATTAGAGCTGTGCAGTCTGATGGAACAGATTATTGAATATGATAACCAGTCTGATGGAACAGATTATTGAGTATGATAACCAGTCTGATGGAACAGATTACTGAGTATGATAAAACAATATTCCAGGGACAGAGTATGTTCTAGAGGATTCATTACATATAGCATGTTTTGGTGTCTGTTAAATGTTCGGGATCTACAAGGAAATTATCTAACAACTATAAAATGTCAGAAATATGCAAGGAAACTTCTGAGCAACGTGGCTCAAACAGCTCTCCGCTATCCAATCACTGAAATAATCTCAAAAGCATACATTGTAAACATACTTCTTTTTCATGAAATGTCTGATTAATACATTCATTGGATATGCTTGGGAAAGAGGAATTATCAGATTCTTAAGGTAGCACTAAACTAGATGGAGTAGTAGGAAAGTTCAGTCAGTTCAGCGTCCACCTCCTACACGCTGGATGGTGAGTTCAATCCTGAGATACGAACTGATGTTTTGAGTAACAATAAGCTAGGCATTTTGATCATATCAGCTAGTTGTATATGTTTATATGTTGTTTCTTGCAAACTTAGTTGACAAGAACTGCTAGTTCGTGTTCAATGTCAAATCTATATTAGACAATGATGAACTCCATGATTGTTCGTGTTGAAAATCAAATCTATGTAGACAGTGGTGAACTCCGTGATTTTTCGTGTTGAAAATCAAATCTATATTAGGCATTTGTAAACTCCATGATTGTTCGTGTTGAAAATCAAATCTATATTAGACATTTGTAAACTCCATGATTGTTCGTGTTGAAAATCAAATCTATATTAGACATTTGTAAACTCCATGATTGTTCGTGTTGAAAATCAAATCTATATTAGACAATGGTAAACTCCATGATTGTTTGTGTTGAAAATCAAATCTATATTAGACATTGGTAAACTCTATGATTGTTCGTGTTGAAAATCAAATCTATATCGGACAGTTGTAAACTCCATGCTCGAAATGATACAGAAGATTATCTATATATCCATAAGTGTTTAAAATGGAGAGAGAGCACACTAAACTAACGACAAATTGCCCTTCCATATTTCGTGTTATATCACAGTGTAGATGTTATTGTAGTAAGAAAACGGTCATTTTGATTTCATTTGGGTTTTTAAAGCTCTTTCTGGAAAAGAAATATGTTTTAAGATTTTATCTGTTGTTCAAACCTTAGTGACCAGCACAGCCTGTTTGCTTCCTACAGATGGTTCAACAAATAAACAATGTGTGACTAGTGTGCACAAGTCAGTGCTCATCCTTTTTTGACAGTGTACCAGACAGATTGTTTCAGTGCCCTTCCATTTTTTGATAGTATACTATACACCAGAAAGTCTCTGGATTCACATGTTTATATATCAGATTGCAATTTGCGGCATAGAAGTGGTGCATGTTCAATTTCGTAATGTGTAAATCATCTCAGAAAGAAACTCATTATACAAGAAGCCAATGCTCGCATACCCAAGTTCACCCTAGCAGATTTATTGTTCTATCATGTGACCTAATAGCAAACTGCACGCACAATCAAAAGATTGTATTTTATGGAGTTATTTTGTTTTCATGTTCCAGATTTACTAGATGCAGACACCAATATTTATCAAGATGAGCCACAAATGTTCATTTTCTCACAGTGTATTGAAAAGCATTTAAACACGCAAAACATCAATGCATTGTACATGCTCTTCCCAAAGTGATAGCTGCCACAAGTTTATTTCACATTACACACTTTCCATCGCACTCATGGTTTTTGTTGATTCACAGGCAGGCTAAAAGCCTGATTATGCAAAAAGTCATGTTACGAAACGAAATTATGTTAGTGCGTTCAATCTGATGTAAAGTGTCTTGACATACACTACGTACATGTTTGCACCAAGCATACCGCAGGCAATTGCTTAAATTCCTGTCAACTTTCGAGAAGAAAATATCATGCAATTAAACAAAAGTGAAATGTCCACAAATGATAATTTCATTTTTCATGTTTCGCCCCACCCCCACCCCCCATAAATTGTCAATGGAAAGAATCCAGAAAGTCAAAATGATGTACTTTTATACCTATTCTTTTTCTGGTGGTTCTTGTTCATGCTGTATGTCTCTGTGTTCAGGAATAAATTAAATTTATTTTATTATTGTTGGATGATCATTGAAAATGACTGGCTCTGAGACAATTAGGTTTTGTTAACAGTCAAGTCTAGGCCTTAGCTCCATAACTTTATTTAATCTGCAGAGAATACTTTTCTCAAGTGTTAACCTTTAGCAAGCACTAAATTATACAATTATGGTAAAATAGGACAGACGTCATAGCAAAACTTGTGTGTCATGTGACAATGTTGTTATTATTATCAACTCTTGTTTAAAGAGAGAATATAGGTGAGATGACAAAACTAAGGTCATTTTGACCATAAAATCGCCATGTCATTTTCATTTCACAAGCTTACTCATAAATGTAATAGATATCTTCAAGAACTCTGCTTTGCTTGGCCTTCTGAGTCGGTAGTGCGGACTTCAGATCGGTCGTGTTCCGTGATCTAAAAAACGATTTCCGGCGTTTGGCAGACTAAACTTGTCTGTTCTGTATCTTTATGAATACAATTTCCTCTCAGTTTCATTGATTACCGGAGAGCAAAGATCTACTCGAAACATAATGATCACAATTCATTGAGATGACGTTAATGTAATTTATTTTTGTACTAATATGCGTTCACTTTATATTAGCAGTTTCGTATGATTTAACAAAAAGAAAATCAATACAGTGATGGTCAACGTCATACCGGTGGGACTTCTTGTTTCTATTTTGCTCCCATTTGGTTCAAGCAGACGTAATAAAGACAATATTCTTGGGAATCCCAGAAACCTGTACCGAATATCGAATAACAATTTTCGCGTTATTTTATCGATAAAGCATGTATCCACTTATAATTTGACGTTGTGATTACAAGTTATCCATAGTTTTAACGCGACAGATGCCAATTTTACAGACTAACTTCTAGAAAGGTTCTTATAGGGCAACATCGACATTCAGCTATTATTCCAGTAGATTTCTCTCTGATATCATTAACTTGAGAACAAGGATTTATATAAAATCGAATTAGGAATTTTACACACAAATACCTTCTTCAGTAAGTAACCAGATAGAAGAGAATTCTAGCAGCAAAGGTTGAGAAGTTTAAGTCTGATTTACGGTATAATCACGCTCAACCCAAATTCAACAAATTTACTTCGAGTTTGTTACACGTATATATACTAAATTTTTCAACATGGAATGGAGAAATATTATTATTATACAGGTTAGATAACACTGGTTACGGCACACATCGTCCATCCCCATGCCCCATCGACAAAGCATACATTCCCCAAAAAGGATGGAATATGCATTCGTGCGTATCAGACACGCTTGCAAATCGATCCTGTAATTAATTCTCATCTGCAGTCAATCTGGATTCTTCCGGACTGAAATCAAGGCACGTGGAGGATAACACAGACAGTTACGCTATAAAATGTTTATCTTGTTCACAGTTTAGATTTCACATACTGTAATAACTCCAGTGTTTTTATGTGCATGCCATGTGTATTGACGTCTCAGTTTATAGCTTTATTAGATTCAAGTGATTCGTTGTTTGATAATGGGAAGTCGGAGTTGGGGAAATATTTCTTAACCCGAATACTTAGCCAGTTTCTAGGAACAGACGTCATAGCGTACAGTATTTATAGGACCTTATGATAGCATGGATCGGTTTTGTAAAATTGTATATGTGTTTTGTAGCTTGAAATGGGGCCAGAGCAGGATAAAATATTTCCGGTTGGCCAAGTTGTTCCAATCTTAATTAGGAAGTGTAGTGCGGCTGGACCTTTCAGTGCAAGATATTCACGACAGGGGTCGATGTTGTTTGCTGTGGAATGATTAGAAGGGAGTCGGTCCTTTAATATGAGATGTCTCGTTAATGTTTGTGAAAGCTGGTGGTGGAATGACACATGTAGGGTGTTTGTGAAAGCTGGTGGTGGAATGACACATGTAGGGTGTTTGTGTAATATTGTTCGATGTCTTGTTTTTGACTGGCTCTGAGATGGAACCGGAAGTATCAATGTTCGAAAACTATGTTTGTCAATTCATAGAAAAATATATATGTAACCTGAAACAGACACTAAACAATCGGACAGGATCGTATTTATATGAAATATGTCTGATTTGTCATCTAAAGTAACAAATTACTCTATCAAATACAGATGATAAAAAAGAAAAGAACAACATATACAATTCTTACATAACTCCAAGTATACAAATATTACATAATTCTACGTATACAATTCTCACATAATTCTACTTAAACAATTATTACAAAATTATACGTATACAATTATTGCACAATTCTAAGTATGCAATTATTACATAACGATACGCATCGTATACAATTATTACATAGATCTACGTATAGAACTATTACATAATTCTACGTTTAAAATTATTACACAGCTCTACGTATACAATTATAATTCTACGTATACAATTTTTACATAATTGTACGCATACAAATATCACATAATTCTACATATACAAATATTGCATAATTGTACGTATACAATTATTACATAATTGTACGTATACAATTATTACATAACTCTACGTATACATTTATAATTCTACGTATACAATTTTTACATGATTCTACGTATACAAATATCACATAATTCTACATATACGATACAATTATTACATAACTCTACGTATACTATTATTACATATCTCTACGTATACAATTGTAATTATACGTATGCAATTTTTACATAATTTTAAGTATAAAAATATCACATAATTGTACATATATAATTATTACATAATTGTACTTATACAGTTATTACAACTCTACGTATGCTATTATTACATAACTCTACCGCTAAAAGACTATTACCGTAAAGGAGGCAGCTTCCTGACAATTCATCAACACAATGTGACTACACTGAAAAATTATAACTCTATCGACTGGTACGTGGCCTGTCCAAAGGACGGAAAACTTGAGAAAAATGAGTTTCCACGACCAACACTTTGCACGTGCCACAGTCCATTGGTCGGTCAAGTTAGCAAGGCAAACGTGCCACAACCATCTAACAGAACCAAAATATGCATCATGGGTAATGCTATAAAGGCAAAGGGTCACATACTATATTGACATTAAAATGCAACGTTGTGCACTCATATCAATGACTGTTACAAAGAAATGCAATCCAGTCCAAATGTAAACTCTGTCACTGATTACTATGTACTTGGAATCTATATCACGCAAATGATGTTATCTTCTTCTCACTTATTTAACCTATTGTTTTCGAGCAAAACAAGAGTGAGGGCAGAGAACGAACGAATTGATAACAATATCAACAAGAACTGCAGGTCTCCTTCTTTAGGAGAACTTAATTATGACACCATTTTCAAGTAATATTAACAAAAAAAGATTTTTTTCTAAGAATTTGTAGGCATCTCATGCTTAAATTTAGTTTAGATTATTACAATTTTTTATATTAAATCAAAACTCACATTCGGTAAGAAGAGTAAGAACTTTCTGTCTCTATTCCGTCTATCCATCCATTTAAGAGTCGTTGACCCATATATGTACTAGTTTTGCTCGCGTCACGATTTGTGTCCATGACATGCATTTAATTTAAAACTAAATGTACTTCTTGCTCATGCTCACTTTTTTACCCGATATACTGTTTTAAAATTCGAAATCTAATCTATTTCAAAGGTCACCTCAGCACGCCTTAACCGTTCTTCAATAGTAACGTTCTTGCGATTCCTTACACAATCACACATTAAAGTTCGTAACAATTTTGTTAAAACTTCATTATACAGCTACTAATGTCAAAATTTTCATTTATCACAAAGTATGTATAGTTTTTTTTTATAGTATGTGAAGTTTCATATTTTTGATATTACCACACGTTAAAATATCACTTTCTGTGATTCTGATTGGTCCTAATAAGCCCATGAAATTATTGTGCAGTAGTCTCTTTACTGGTTGGCTGTGATTGTGGGAAAACGTTTTTTAACCCGTCCTTCTGGAATTTTTTGTTTTCAATGAACATTTTGGGCCGCCATTTTTCGAATCGACTCCCGAAAGGGAGTTGGGGCATAATGGTCTCGTCTGTTTCAATATGGCTTATTTACCCCCACAGGGGTTCGTTACGTTATGTATAACACATCATAACATGAAAACTGGCTAAAACCACAAGACAAAAACAATAATAACAAGAAGTAAAACTACGAATATTGCTTGTTAGGAGTGGGGGTTGAGGGAGGCGGTATATCTGTAGCATGGAATCCACCCTATACACAAGCGTGGTTTAAATGTTAACTTACAGAAGTAAATGAACTCACCTCTTTTTACAGAAGAATGTGGACATAAACCAGTCTCCAAACTGACATAAGTTTATCCAACCACTGCATATCTGCAAGGCAAATATGTGATGCAATTGCGAGTCAAAAATGAAATTTGTTTGCATATTATGTAGTCTATTGTTCCCAAACAAACATTTCAAATATCTGGTCTCATATACATTATAGTAAATATGGTGATTTCTGCATCCAGTAAACCTTATTTCCACGTGAATATCGATCGCTACAATGTAATGTTTAGTTGTAAACGTGACACTCGAGGTTACGTAAACATGGATTCTCAGCTGTAATCTAACGGGTAGTGCATCATAGAATGTGACATCACGCGCATTGGACATTCTTTTTTGAAAATACTTTTGTCTGTGTAGAATGTTCTGTTTAATCGGAAGGACGCTTGTTCTTTGATTTATAGTTTGTAAGAAAAGAATGATCTACTTATAAGCGTAAATACTAGTTCAACTTTGGTTTGGACTATTATTTACGCACAACAAATGAAAGATGCAACGTCGGTCAGACTGAACGAAACTATTCGATCCATCTAAATAATTTCCACTGAAATAAAAGCTGTGATAAAAAGAATCTCAAATGGGTAATGATTTAATATTAAATTTATGAAACTCGTTGAATAGTGGCCAGCTTTTGTGAGCCTTTGCTCGCCAAGGCTTGCAAAAGCCGGACATTATTCCACTCGTGTAAAAAATTCAGTATTAAATCATTACCCTTTTGAGATCCTCTATATATGTAACGCTTGTAATAACACCTGATGACGTCATAAAAGTCGTATAAACGCGATGCAAAGAAAAGGCGTAATGACCGAGGCATGCGAATTTATATGTCCAAGTCATCCCTCTACCCAATTCTGCAATATGGTCAAATAAAGTCTCAGTTGTTTCGTCTTGTGATTAACAGTCTTACGTTTCTGTTAATTTTCAAATAATGATAGAAATTATTCGACGGCTAGTTTCGTAAATTTCATCTGAAATGACCATTCTTGTAATATCCTACATTTGGCACCTGTATGTTTTAACCGGGGTTTTTGTTCAACTATTGGCATAATCTTAGACCTTGTGATTTAATGTCAAGCAATTTTTTGTTTGATTTCCATACATTTTGTTCATTTTATTACCTTAGTTCATCGCTTGCATTTTCTTAATAGAGGGTACCATGTTACCGATGTGACTTTATTTAATTTCAGACTCAGGACCTGGAGGCTCACTGCAGGGCTATAGTATATGATAGCTGCATTAGCGGCAGACCTGCTGGTTAGTCATCATTATGGATTAGTAGTAATTAGTTATTTTTTATATATTAGTAGTAATTATTTCATTTTAACTAATCTTTGATAATATGTGTGTCTGTTTTTTCTTGACTTGATTTGTTTTTCATTATTTGCTAGAATCATTAAATACGATGTCTATGCAAATTAGATTACATGTAATATGTTTATATTTGATCGAACCGTGAATAAAATAAGGCATTTTAAAACCATTTGGGTTTTGATTTTGCAGAAAGCATAGGACTGATCAGAAATCTTGTTGCAAAGAGTGTTTAGCATGGTTGCCAATGTAATCAGGAAGTGCCAACAATTTGTCATCATCTTTTAACTTTGAAGGAATTCCACACATACAAAAACGATTATTTAACTCACCTCTGTTTGTTTGAAGACTGATTTGTTTTCCTTTTCATTTGTAGGAACACCTTTATTTGGTCCGCCTGGTCCACCTGGACCCAAAGGAGAGACTGGATCTCCGGGTCCACACGGTCTGATGGGAATAATGGGTCCACCGGGGAAGGAGGGATTACCTGGTAAGTGATTGAGATAAACTCCACGTTATCACAAAAGTAACAACTTGCCCATTTACAACGCAGTCATAAGGTAAAATAATATAATTTGCACGTTATTTGGAGGCTTACTGAAATAATTTCTGGTAAAATTAACGTAATATGTAATTAAACACACAGCCTAAGTGTAAGGAAATATATACATGTGCTCCGAATGGTAGAAAATTAATCTAATTGAAGGGAGTCTTGTATTATCGTTATAGTTACACCATTATCACCATTTCCACAGCCACGACCTCTCATATTACATGAACGATCAAGACGATACTGATGATCACTACATTGAAGTTTTTATCATCGTCGTCGTCATCATCATCGTCGTCATCATCGTCATCATCTTTAACTCACTGCCCTTGCTATATGTCGTAATAATGGCGGCTGAAACCAGAATAAATAATTACTATTCACCTATTTTATTTTTCTTTCTTTTGAGAGGATGGATGGGTTTAATGGCATCGACCATCACTACCACCAATACTATAAACCTACTACAACTTGTGCTATATCTTCTTTTTATGACAACCACTTATATTCACTAAAGAAAGAAAGCTCTCTTACCGCTGGCTGCATGTCAGTTTTTCGAATACATTTTTAGATAATGATCACTCCTGCCTCTGCTATGCGAATGGCAAGATTCAAGTGAAAGGCAAATTCGTCTTTTGGTATCTTAAGACATGTGGCTAGATACTTGTGTTATAAGTTCCCCCGCATAAATCGTTAATGTAATAGAAAAAAAAAACAGTTTTATTCTTGATTCTTTCGACTCCACAATTCACTTAAAATCTTTATTTCAGGTTCCCTTTTACTGTTTTGTTTTGTTTAGAGCCATTTACAGTAACATCAGGTCTGACGGAAGGGAAACTGCGTCATGACATTTTCTTAGAATCTATCGACTACTTCAAGTGTTAGTCAATTAATTTTAGTGCAGCCATCTTGTGCTCGCTCGAAATAGACTTGAAACTTCTTTCGTTTTCAGAGTTAATGTAATATGTATGTTAGCTGTCATAAATAGATAGGGGTTATCGATACGTCAGCACAATGCTGACTATAAAGTGGTAAAAAAATAGGCATACTGTATTGTACCCTTAGTCATAGGCATAAAGAAAAGATTACCGAGATTTTATGATATTAGGGCATAGATAAAATTCCTGAGGTGATGGTTTTAAAAGACTTTTCGGACTCCTGTAAATGTATATTAGGTGGCTATTCGCTTTCCGTTGTTCTTTTGTTAACATACATAATACTGAATAAGGAAGGGCTTTAAATAAACTTCGAATTTTAATAGATAAGGGAGAATTTCACATTATGATTATTACATATATCGTGTTATTACTTCTGAAACTGGTTTATAATATTACTAGTACGCTATTACGACTTACAGCCAAGCATATTCGAACCTCAGTTATCCCAGTAATTATCTTACCGTGACAAACAAACATTGCAAATGCATGCGAATACGAACTTAGTTATCCGAATTCCCCAGTATACTCACCCCACCCCCTCCCCCGCTCCATCGACTTAGAATTCGGATTAACAGAGATAATCCTGTACAACAAGAAGCTTTTCAGTTTTTCATGTAGCGTAAGCTAATAACGTACAAGATGCCTGGTCTGTAGACGTATGTACCGGAACTATAATCTAACAAGACATATACGTTTGAACATGAAGTGCAGCAATCCAGTCCTACGAATGGGACGCAAACATAGTTGGTTCTGCCAATCGTGCATGGTAGAAAAAAAAGTCAAGATGGCAGGTTAAGACTGCATATGAGTGCATAAAAAGGAATTAAATGAGATTCACAGTTGACTGTCACGATCCAAACGAAAGATTACTCCAATAATTGCATAATATTGCCGTAGACAATTGGAAAAAAATTACGTAGGAGTACAGGAAAGAACACAAAGGTAATATGAAGTCAATAAGAATATACGTGTAGTTACTACATGGTCTTATGAGGGACATTCGACTAGTGCAAAAGCATAGTCACGAATACGTTTCGCGATTGGCCATCATTTTTTTAATGTTTATATTCATTGGCTATTACAAGCCTTGGGATTAGGGGTGTGGTTTGAGAGACAGAGTTAGACCAGAGAGTCGACATAGACCAGTGTGGCGACTTAGACCGATCGATATATATATATATATATATATATATATATATATATATATATATATATATATATATATATATATATATATATATATATACCGACTAGATTGAAACACGCGCACTGTGCATTTTAGACTCCGAATGTATTCCTGCCAATGGGCGCTTTAGGAAAATAAGTGATGTCTACACGTTACATTGTATCCTTTATAGGTATAAGTCAACAATCGTTACGGAGGAGAGTAAACATGACCACGACGTTGTGAAAGTATTGAAGGACTAGTCGACAAAGTAATCAGCACAGCATAAGTACAATTTGATTTTGCTATCATTATTATTATCAAGATTACAACTATCATCATTATAGTGATGTTGATGAAGCAAATTATCAGTAATGTCATTGACGACCATTTATGTTTCCGAGGGCTTTAGCTTTTGGAGGAAAAATGCGACCTTCAGTTAGCTTAAGAAAAAGTATTCTTGATCTGAATTGTGAAAAATCTAAATTAGTCAAGTGTTTTTAATCTTGGGATAAATGGGAATAAATATGTTCGTCTGATCATGAAATAGTCTGTCCCTAACTCTCGGTACGTAGTAAAAATGTAGTGTACACCTATTCCTTTATGGAGGTTAATAATATAGCAAAATTAAATAGAAACTATATAAATATAATGTCATTCTTTTGAACTATCAGTTTAGCTGGAGATTTAGAAAAGGTTGTATTAAGAATTGTCAGCTTCGTTTGCAGGCTTTGTGATGATTTCAATTTTGTAGGCTAGCTTCGCCGGTTAAAGGTTGAGGTAGGAGTTCTAGGAGATTCGTCTTTAGTCCTAAATTGAATCTGGCATCGGATAATAAATCTCAGAATTGAACGGGCATGTGAACAAAGGATTTCACTGCTAATATCCGAATACTTGTCGGCACATTTATGTAATCCCTATTTTCACAATGCCTGCTCAGATGACAACATGGTGCAAATCGTCCATGGACATGACATCTACGAGCGTAGCTAAGATTTTCCTTTTCCACGCATTTTTTGACTTCACCAGAGATATAATTCATATATAAATTAACTCAGTCCGATAGTCTCTATTTTTATTATGGACATGCTCTATTTCACAAGGTTCATGCACCATTGTGTAACTGAAATGGATAATTGCATCTTCTCTAGTGAAACTGACGAGATTGTACCTTTGGCGAAGACCCGGAATAAAGGTTGTGACGTCAAATCTATCTTTTCCTAAAACGCCTATCAATTATGTTGCTAAATGTTTTCCACAGAAGTAACGAAAAATGTGATTCGGACTGGCCATAGACTATAGGCTCCATACAAAAATTGATTATGACTGACCATACAGATTAAGTTCCATGAAAAATTGATTCTGACTGACCATACGCTGACCATATACAATAGTCTGCATGTTTTTGTTCGGTAGTTACTAGCAGGATTATTGATATTCAGCTAATCTGCTGTCAAACGAGACTCGTTCGGTCAGCCTCCGATGACACAAATTACCTCTGCGAAACGTCATTACAGATAATTACCGTCGGAAATCGGTACAATTTTGCTCATTGGTAGTCTCAACAACTTTGTTTTCAGATTCGAATTCGCCCGTTCTTTAGTGCATCGAATCATAAGAAGCCACGAGAATGTCACAAGGTCAGAGACAAGCAGGTTATATTCAAAATCAAATCAGGTTATTAAGCATCAGTTTCTGTTCATGTTGCCATGTTGCCATCGTGTTTTGATTCTTGACCTAAACACCACATATAAAACAATATCGTTGGATTATCCATTTTTTTTGGGGGGGGAGGGGAAATGGGGAGTGACAAAGCATTTAAAGGTTAGAGAAGAAAGAAATTTTAAAAATGCACCGTATCATATGAAATTTACTGGAAACACAGCATATGGGATAGGATTGCCGATATATCAAAGAGAATAACCATTTAACCAACGGAAGGAATGCTGCAGGAAGTAAGCGATGTATAATGTGTTCTATATATTCCAAATATGGTGCAAACAAACCCTAAGTAAAATAAAGTGTGCTAATTTTGGACCAAATGGACATGTCATGATGATAAGCATGAATGTGATCATGTTATATTCCACATACGTATTGTATTGGATAAGGTAGTACTGAGAGAAGAAAAAAAAAAATAATACAAATAATGTCTCCTCCTTCCTTTGAACATGACCCCTTCCAGGGAAACAGTTGTATTGTTAGGTACATCGCGATCATACGTTATTCATACTATTCAATCAGTTGACAGAAGGTTCATTTCAATATTTTAAAGAAATAAATAGCTAAATGGTGAGTTTGGGATTGTACATTAAATACACTTAAAGTGGTTGGATTACAAAATAAAAATAAAAATATTAATATAGTCTCAGTCTCACATATCAACCAAGTGATTTGTCCCAGGCGTTCTCCTTGAACGTACAGTTAACCACGAACGAAAAAAATTAAATGTCATTTTTCGATTTGTTTCTGTAGGGTAAAGGAATCAATCATAAAACGGAAGCATATGGCCAATAACCGCAGTAGATTAATAGCAAAAAAGACTTTTAAAACCTTAAAACCAATTTAATGCAAATCATTTTTACAACTTCTATAATGACCCAAACGAAATACTTAATGCATATCGCTATCTTTCTTATTAGGTCCAAAGACTGGAAAAATCGGTAAAGAAACTGAATATATTATTTTTTGAAAACTTGAAACTTATTTATCCTTTCTTAATAAGCTTCATTTAATGAACATCTAAACAATTAATGTTGTTGTTGTTGTGGGGTTTAATGCCATTTTTCAGCACATGATAGCATATGCATGGCGGCCAGTATTAATGGTGGAGGAAGAACCCGGGAAAACCCCGGGAAGAACCACCGACCCACGAGAAGCTACTGGCAAGCTTTCTCACATACCCACATTGGCCGAATCCTAGACTCGAACCCACGCAGACAGAGGTGAGATGGCAGTGATCCGTAACGGAGAGCGCTTTAGACCACTCGGCCACTCGGGGCCCCAAACAATTAATAACACGTGCATTTCATTTCGACCCAATCAACCAGCGCAATCCAAGCTAGAAGTTAAGGTCATTAATTTTCTGCAAACACATGGCTGAATGCAGTTAATATTGGAACGACCTGTTTGGTTCCAGAAATCACGAAGTAAACAAGAAAAGATGTCCCAAAGATGTGTTACCCCCATTTTTTTAAAAAGTAGCAAATAATTTCTGCTTCTTTCTTTCCATTTAATATTAGTTCCAAACTGTAGAAAACCGTAAGAATAATCTTTTCTGTACTTACTGTTTTTTTATTATTACAAATAGAACAATAACAAACGGCAGTATAACGGCAAAAACAGCCCCGATACTACGAAAAAAGTTATTTTTTTTAAAAACGATTTTGTCGTTTTCTCCTGTCTTAATAGAGTGGCATAAAACCTGAAAACACGGAATTTGATGCATTGTGAAAAGTACTGTGTCGTTTTAATGAATATGTTGCGTTCAGAGAGCGTAAGACCAATTTGGTAAAGAGTTTTTCCATTGCTCTTAATTGTCTTCTCTCATTCATTTCTAGACCTAGATCGATAATGCCGTTGTCGTTGTTACTAATGATCCTTGGACTGCCATCTTAAGGTAGATTGGGTTTGGAAGAGCGGCGGACTAGTAATCCAAGGGTCGCGTATTCTATACCTGCCACTGACAGCCAGGGTTGGTAGCTTTGGTGTGTAATTGGGTTAAGCCATTAACGACAATTTCCTCAGCATGATCTAGCCAACGAGCCATCATCTGGCATGCTGACTGTTACGCACGGTCAAGCTGGTAATATCTCCTGTCAAAAAAGATTAATATTCGATCAGTTTGTGAAGATATTCACTAAGACACACAGCAACAACACTACATTCAATGCAGCTTTCACTGCCATTAACACCACTTCCATTAACATCACTGCCGCTGCTACCACTGATATTAGTACTATTATTACTACTTCCATCATGATCAACACGATCACCGTTACAATCAACACTACCATGTCGAAGTGGAGCGATCCTAAAATCCTAACAAATAAATAGAGATGGGACTGTGGTTTGCCCTATATCAATCTAAAGGCTAATAAACTGTTATTGATGAAAGCAGATTGATTTTGGAAGTTTAAAAGAAAGATCATTTTCCACCCATGTTGATTTTTTTTAATAATGGGAATACACACACACACACACACATGTTTCTAGTATTTTCCCGTGTGAAATTCGGCAGTCCAAATCACTCTGCCGAAGGGAAGTCTGAGAGACTCCGAGGTAATTAGCAAGTAATTCCTCTCGTTAAATAAATCGGCCAAGGGAATGGGGACTGAAAGAAGTTGATATACCAGGAATGAGAGAGAGAGAGAGAGAGAGAGAGAGAGAGAGAGAGAGAGAGAGAGAGAATGAACACAGCTACTTAGTAAAGTGTCTCTATTAATATTCTAGATCGATCAGAAGTTTTTATTTCTGACAATTATATCAGGGTTCAATGCATATTGGATCCTGAGCACAATGGGCCAACGATTTCCTTTCCTAATATTATTATATATTAGAGACATAAATTGTTTTCGTTTCTTAAATTAGGTATTGTTTGTGTTATTTATTGTTAAAGTCGATATCATACATAATTATTCAAGAGACACTTTTCTCCCATGTTCAATTTGCTTTGCCAATAAATTATTCTTTTTCATTACATTTAGTGTAAAGTGCTTTCTTTCCTACAAGTGAAATTAATCTGCTTCATTTACATACTTGGATGATTACCATATTAAATTACCAGGATAATTAACCTGCTTCATTTAAACACTTGGATGATTACAATATGAAAGAATAAATGGTATTTTATTATTAGGAAAAAAGTAAAATATAAAACCCCAATGGCCATTAGAGCTGGACATTCAATTGTCAATTGTTCTGTTGCCAGCAATCTGGTGGAATTATAAACTTTGCTATGTGTTTCTTACTGCGTCTAAATGTGATCCAGTTTTGTGTAGGGAGGGTCGATTTAATCTTTTTGGATCATATTTATATTTACATTAGTTAATTATATTCGTATTTTGTTTCCTTAAGTTTAGTGTATTGAGTGCCTCAGGAGGAAGAGCGGCGGGGAATTTCTCAAGTTTACAGAAATATCAAATTTTATGCAAGCCAGAGATGCATTCAGTAGTTTTAAATACTAAGGAAATTAGGTTTCAGTAGCTTTTTTTCTTCATTTGCTTAGAAGTCAGTAGTGCTGGGAGTCAAGTCCATTAGTAGGTTCCTATCATCATTGATTGCTGCAACAAAGAAAGACCTAGGGAAAAATGTATTTATTAATCATGCAAATAGGTTCCGATTATTTTTTTTATGGGAAGGAAGCTAAAACCCAAGTTATGCTTTACACCATCTGCATTTATGAAGCAAGTATAAACATAGGAGTTTTAAATCAATATTTAAGCAGTGATCCTATTTTCTAAATGTGGCAATCTTCGACCGTTTTGAAGTCCAGCATTGCAACAGGCGTGCATACATGGATGATGGATTCGTGAAACATAACTCAGTAGGTGCCGCAGCTCCTTGTGTTTAGAATATAAAATTATTTCCAGTCTACACAACAAATGATAGAAAATGGATTGACACGTGTGTTAGATTGCCATATAAAGGGATTGATTCGAAGGAGAAGATGTCACATTAGGCGTAGCAGACGCTGATGTTATCAACATTTCAAGCTAGTACTGTAACGGGCAAGGTCAAAACATATCTACCGCAACAAATAATGTAGTAAATCACAGGTAACGACAATGATAATACATATGCCAAACTAAATATTCTTGTCGGAAAGACAGTTTTGAGCATTTATCCAGGTCAATAAAATAATATCTAACAATGACTACCCCCTCATCCCTACCCTACCCTACCCTAACACCCCTGAACAAACAAAACAATAACTCAAACAACAAACGAACAACAAAGTAATATGTGTCCCACAGTATACAATATGCCTATTCATACAGTATACAGTACGCTTAGTCGTACAGTATACAATTTCCCATTCATATAGTATACACTATGCCTAGTTATACTGTAGGCAATATGACTACTCATACAGTACACAATCTGCATATTCATACATTATTCATTTGTCCTATTCATATAGTATACAATATTCTCATATGCTCATTTTTGTCTCCATTAACTTCACATTATCAGAATAGTGCAGTATTTTACGATACTGAACACCATATTACACGCACGTGTACGACCTTTGACCAAACATGCAAATAGGAAACCCATTATTGCCAAAATATATTTTTACGACTCTTTTTTTCGTACAAAAGAGAAGTAACAAGAAGGAACGAAAACCAAATCTTTTGTATCATCGAAAATATTATATTCCGTAAAATACAGGGTGAAAAGTAAAAATAACTTACAGTATTGTGAATGAAATAATAAACAGTCGTCCTAAATGTTCTATAAAATCCAAAAGTATCGAGTATTCCGAATAAGTTCTAATGATATTCAGAATGATGTCTTATATTATACTAATGTATGAACAGTATAGAAGAATCACTATGATATAATCCCACACTATCATCAAATGATACAGAATTTATTGAAACATCTTGCATGATTTCAAAATGGAATCAGATGCTTACCTAGATATGTATAATTCAAACTGGAATTAATCTGTATTTTGTGTGCAAGTATGATTAAATTAAAACATATTTTAACGTCAACCCCAACCCCCCCTCTCCCAATATTTAAGTGCCTAATTTCTGACCCGCACATACTTTAAGAATAAAAGAGAAACAAAATACAAACAAATCATTTTCCAACACGAGGGAGCTGCGGTAGCTCAGTTGGTAGAGTGTTGGACTCAGATGGTCGTGGGTTCGATACCCGCATAAGCCCGCATGGATCGTCTTCCTCTGTGTGTTAGGGAAAAAGGCCATTAGTTCCTCCCTGTCATCGGCAAGTTATAGCTAATTAGGTGCCAAAATTGTCGTCAACCTCCCTCCAACCAAACCAAAATACTATAAAATAGAACAGTATTGAATATGTACCATACGTTTAGAAGATATGGTTCATCTCAGCAAGTCTTAGAGGTTACATCACCTAGTACTCATAGTAATATTGGTTTCTGTCTAG
This sequence comes from Sinohyriopsis cumingii, assembly GCA_028554795.2. Taxonomy (NCBI): domain Eukaryota; kingdom Metazoa; phylum Mollusca; class Bivalvia; order Unionida; family Unionidae; genus Sinohyriopsis; species Sinohyriopsis cumingii. Next base: position 119,984,114 of record CM068827.1, read on the forward strand.
CTGAAGAGCATTTCATATCGGATCAGGGAATGACATGTATGCTTTTGAGTTCGTCCATATATTTCAATTTACAGCTTAGGTCTCTTCTACCAATCTTGTTGGTAAATTAGAAAACCAAATGTATGTCTTTTGTGATCAAGTTATGAAAATTTCCGAATCAATCTAAGAAGGACAGAACTGATCGGTGTAGCGTTATATATATATATATATATATATATATATATATATATATATATATATATATATATATATATATATATATATATATATATATATATATATATATATATATATATATATATATATATATATATATATATATAAGTCGTTCCTGGATAGGTAAATTGGTTTGTGTTGATCGAGGTGTTATTGCCTATGAGTGCTGTTAGTGGTATCCGCATTGAATCCACATGGGAGTGATGCACGCATTCGTCTGGCACGAGATTTATGGGAGCGATTCCTGGATGAAGATTAAATCTGTGAGTCTTTCCAAATGAAATATATCATGTATCTTACCATCTAGGACTACAGATGATCGAGTGGAAAAGCGCCGCATTAAAAGGGAAACATTTGCACTGTTACACGATTTGATAGCATTCTACTCCGACAGAAACCTGACAAATCAATCAAAACTGCAATAAGAAATTAACCATTTTAGCTCCCAAAGAGATACACATCATCCAGTGTTAAGTTCATTATTTCCCAGCTGAAAATTACATGGCAGCATCTTGATGTCAGAGATGGAATACTTTCGTATATTTATCTCGTTATTGTCAGTGTTAGGATGAATATGAAACCTAATTTTTACCGCATATTTATAACTTTTCCTATCAGTTTTCGAATTTTGCAAAAAATCGAATAGTGTTATGTTTTATGACTTTATAAAATTCTCCACCATTACCAATACGGAAAATTAAACATTGTAAGTTCTTTTTCTTCGTCTGTTTTTGTCACCCTTGCAAATTGGAGGAGAAAATGAACTATGATTTTTCGGATAACTTTGTGAACAACTGTGATTTTTAAGGGGTTGCAAGCATTGCTTATCGGACGATATCGCAAATACAAATTATTTTTTCTTTCCTTTTACACAGAAGCTGAAATTGTTTCTAACACAGAACCATTGCAACCCAATTTGATACAAGCTGATAACTGAAACGAAACATTGCGTCATAATCATATAGCTAGTCAGGATGTTGATATAGGGACTAACATAATATATCGATGGTCAGGGTGTTCATATCGGAACTAACATAATCATATCGATAATCAGGATGTTGATATAGGGACTAATATAATTATATCGGTAGTCAGGCTGTTGATTAGGGAATAATATAATTATATCGATAGTCAGGCTGTTGATTAGGGAATAATGTAATCATATCGATAGTCATGGTGTTGATATAGGGACTAACAAGGTACTGATATAATGACTAACATAATCACATCGATAATCATGTTACTGATATAGAAATAACATAATCAGTCGATAGTCAGGTTGTTGATATAGGGACTAACAAGGTAACATCGATATATAGGTTGTTGATATAGGGACTAACATGATCACATCGATAGTTAGGTTGTTGATATAGGGACCAACATGGTCACATCGATAGTTAGGTTGTTGATATAGGGACTAACATAGTCACATCGACAGTTAGGTTGTTGATATAAGGACTAACATAATCACATCGATAGTCAGGGTGTTGATATAGGGACTAACATAATCACATCGATAGTCAGGGCGTTGATATAAGGACTAACATAATCACATCGATAGTCAGGGTGTTGATATAAGGACTAACATAATATCATCGATAGTCAGGGTGTTCAGATTAGGTCTAACATAATCGCATCGATAGTAAGGGTGTTGATATAAGGGCTAACATAATCAGCTTGGATTGGGAAAATATGAATTATTTCCCGATATTAAATACAAGATGGACGGTTAAGAACAATATAATATTGTTTATCTTCAATATTATTTCACGTTCAAGTTTCATTTGAGGAAGCATCAATTAGTTTTCAGATAAATCTATTTCTATATGGTAACAACATTAAATTAGCCCATTCTTTTAAATAACCAGTTTCTTTAATCCTCGCGCTAACGAGAGAGAGAGAGAGAGAGAGAGAGAGAGAGAGAGAGAGAGAGAGAGTTTAATTTTCCTGTCCGTATTGGTTCGTTCTTTCGCTTGTACGTGTGTTCTATCTTTCCTTCATCAGTATCTTCGACTCTCTTGCACCGAGACTCATGACAATAGTATGTGGATGCGTCTTAAAAGATAAGGTATATCCAACGAAAAGTATATCACTGTGATCTAATTTCCACGTTATAGTAACTTTTCAAGTTTCAGCTATTTGTTCGTTACATCCAAAATATTTTGTACCCTATATCACCTACTGATGCAAAGTGTATACAGATACAACGTGTCTGAATCGTGTTCAGACAAGACCGGTTCCCCTTTCACAGCGTATTTCTATGCAAGACAGTGGGCCCCTAGTGGCCGAATGGTGTACAAGGTTGTTAGGGCGTGGTAGTCTAAAATAGCGCCCCCCTTTATCGATCATTGCCGTCTCACCTCTGTCCGCGTGGGTCCAAATCTCGGGCTCAGTCACTGTGGGGATGTAAGAAAGCTTGCCAGTAGCTTCCCGTGGGTCGGTGGTTCTTGCTTGGGTTTTCTTGGGTTCTTCCTCCTCAAGTTATACTCCTCAAGTTATATTGGCTGCCATGTATAGCCTAGCTTTTTATTGCAGGTGAATCAACATTTATAAAAGAAGAAATAAAATCTAATGAAATGCGTGAATACTATATAGGAATGAGAGTAAACGACAGGGGCATGCACAACTATCTTTGGCCTAAACTCTCTTGTAGTCAGCGCATTTTCAAACAAACCTTTTATTATTTCAGGGGAGAGGGGGGAACCGGGACAGAGAGGAAGTCCCGGAAGGACTGGGGACCCGGGACCCGAGGGTCCACGGGGAAGCCCAGGTAAGAGATTATAAGCGGTTGGCAATACGTCTATCAAAGATCCAAGGAATATAATGCATTTACAAAATTATCTGAGGATAATTCCAATTTTTATAAATGAAATGGATTTCCTGCGATACAAATGGCTGCAAACTGTCATGTGATACTGATCTGGAAATGTTTTACACATCGATACATTCTGGGACTACTTTCAGTTTTTGTACTGTTTGCAATATAAATAAACATTGCAGACACCTTATTGTGACATTGATCTGAAACCACCGGTAACCATTGCCTAAGATGTGAATTATGAAGTTTCTGAATAAACGTAACTGTGACAGTAGTCAATATGTTCGTGTGATTCTGTACAATGGGGCGATGTGAAGCGGCAATGAAAGGAAAGTACGCGCTACTTAAATTGGAATGCATTGTTGATGGACTAAGTTAATTTGACGAAAGAAAGGATGAAATTGGAATTATAAAGATTAAATGATGATGGTTGGGTATTTATCGATGTGTAAATTTTACCTAATTACTCATAAAGTTAACATAAAGTCCGAAGGACTTTATTTACTTTGTGAGTGATTAGGTAAAATTTACACATCGATAAATACCCAACCATGATGATTTAATCCTATAATAAAATACACTTAGAACGTTGTAATTTACACTCAGACCCAAGACTTATATCATTCAGTTTCAACACAAGTACAATATAAGTACTTGTGTTGAAGAGATTTGTGTCTTCTGATACGATAAAAGTTTGAATATATGGGGGTTTATATGTAACATGTTTAAATTTGTTTTTTGCCTTAGCACACTCTGATTTTGGTTCTATTCTTAAAACATTTTGTGGTGTTCATTGGATTTATGCTGTTTTTATTTTCTTATACAAGAAAGTTACGTCGCTTTCCAAGGAGATGAACATGGTCTCTTATAGAAATAAGTCATTTTGCTTTCAGATAGATGAACTTATTATCCTCTAGAAATAAGTCATATCGCTTTCCAGGTAAATTAACTTATTCTCGTATGAAATAAGTCATGTCGCTTTCTAGGTAAATTAACTTATTCTCGTATAGAAATAAGTCATGTCGCTTTCCATGTAGCTGAATTTATTCTTTTATAGAAATAAGTCATGTCACGATCCAGGTAGATGAATTTATTCTCTTACAGAAATAAGTCATGCCACGCTCCAAGTAGATGGACGTATCCTATTATATTTAGTTTATCAGCCTACAAGATTATATCCTGTTCTTTGCAACATGATTGTATTTGGGACCTCCTATCGTATCCTTGGATCTTCATCAAACGTATTTTAAACTCAACTTGTTCGAATTAAATTTAACTTATACTTCAAATGTTGCTGCCCTGTATATTTATTTGTCCAACTGTTGAAAAGGTAGCAAATAAAATGAAATATAAAAATGGCACATATAGCAAACGTTGTACATTTTAAGAGTTCAACTTAAAACATCTTGAACTGGAAAACCAATGCAAATTTGAGTGTGTTGAAGGAATAAGTACGGTAAATGGAGGGTGTATATTAAGATCTATGACGTGTAAGGGTGTATTAGCATATGGTACGTATAAGGATGAATTAGCATATATTACGTGTAAGAGTACATTAGCATATATGACGTGTAAGGGTGTATTAACATTAGGGCGTGTAAGGGTACATTAACATATATGACGTGTAAGGGTGTAATAACATTATTATTATGACGTGTAAGGGTGCATTAACATCCATGATTTATAAGGGTGTATTAACATATATATATATATATATATATATATATATATATATATATATATATATATATATATATATATATATATATATATATATATATATATATATATATATATATATATATATATATATATATATATATATATATATATATATGATTAAAAGTCCTTTCAAACATATTGGATTCTGGATTCAGCAATGATTAAGATAAATGGGAAGGAACTGACAGAGAACAATGTAAAACTAGCTTTTATCTAGGCTAAGCGCTCTCACCTCTCATATCTATGTCAAATATATTTCCATTAGACATAGTTAGCGAGTTATCACTAAATATGACGTTCTTCTTGGAGGATACCACTATCAGGCAAAGTTAGCGACATTTACTTACTTTTAAAGGTTTACTGAGTACGTGACACTTTATACTTACAATTATGAAATTTAGTTGGGTTTGTTCACATTTGAAATCACCATAGGCATACTGTACTTGTAGGCAGAAGCAACATACGGGTCATTTTCATGCTTCATGAAATATTATCATTCTTTGTATTGACATGTTACTCAGTTTCCTATACACTCCTGCATAGATGGCGATGAAGTCTGATCTGTGATTTCACCGCCATCACTTGTGTTAGCATACATGCCATGTTAATTATGACTATAATGACCGATTTGTCATGGTAAACTATGCTACACGTTTTCAATTTTTACCGTCGAAGCAAAAGATACTTACCATTCAACAAAATTTCACGTTTCTAAGCGCAAATCTTCACATTTGTGTCAATTATAAGCCGAATGGGTTTATAAATCTATAATTTAGAGATTGATTTCGTAAATGGGAAACACGGTGAAAATCTGTTTCATGCACTTTTACTAGCGTCCTCTCTAAGATACCAATTCATCATTGTCCGTCAAAATGACGTCAAAAGAAATGAAATCTGTAATTATTCTCGAGCTGCATCCAAAGTCGTCAGCATCGTTATTTGTGTATACGTAGGACAGCATCGTCATTTGTGCATACGTAGGACAGTACTGTGTTCCTTTCTGAACATGATTAATGTACAGTATTTATCAAACCCTTTGGACCATTTCAAAAGCAGGGATGGAAACGGTGACAGCTTTATAAAGTTACGTTTTTCCACTGGGACCTAATAAAATGCAGACCGTATCTAAGGAAAATGTTATGTAGATTCTTTTTGATAGCCTGCTGAAGTCATACTGTCATTATATTATCTTCTGAAGTCATACTGTCATTATAGTATCTTCTGAAGTTATGTTATCATTATAGTATCTTCTGAAGTCATACTGTCATTATAGTATCTTCTGAAGTCATACTGTCATTATAGTATCTTCTGAAGTCATACTGTCATTATAGTATCTTCTGAAGTCATACTGTCATTATAGTATCTTCTGAAGTCATACTGTCATTATATTATCTTCTGAAGTCATACTGTCATTATAGTATCTTCTGAAGTCATACTGTCATTATAGTATCTTCTGAAGTCATACTGTCATTATATTATCTTCTGAAGAAAAACTGTCATTATAACATTTGCTGAAGATAAGCTGACATTATATTATCTCCTGAAGTCATACTGTCATTATATTATCTTCTGAAGTCATACTGTCATTATATTATCTCCTGAAGTCATACCGTCATTATAGCATCTTCTGAAGTCATACTGTCATTATAGTATCTTCTGAAGTCATACTGTCATTATAGTATCTTCTGAAGTCATACTGTCATTATAGTATCTTCTGAAGTCATGCTGTCATTATAGTATCTTCTGAAGTCATACTGTCATTATAGTATCTTCTGAAGAAAAACTGTCATTATAACATTTGCTGAAGATAAACTGACATTATATTATCTCCTGAAGTCATACTGTCATTATATTATCTTCTGAAGTCATACTGTCATTATATTGTCTTCTGAAGTCATGCTGTCATTATATTATTTTCTGAAGTCATACTGTCATTATATTATCTTTTGAAGAAAAACTGTCATTATAACATTTGCTGAAGATAAACCGTCATAATATCTCCTGCTGAAGAAAAACTGCATTGAAATGCGAAACATTCTAAGAGTAAAACTTAAATTTAACAGGAAAAATACATTGTTTTTCTTTTTCTGGCATATGTTCATAACGTGTTAAAATTAGTTTGGCAAAGTTTGTCTTCAAGAAATTGCCAATTAATGTAAAACTGAATAGAGAACTAGTATTCACAAGTTCTAGACTTCATCAGTGGATACATTGATATTTTTTAATTTTTTTTAAAAACAAAATAATTTTATCCATTTGATCTATTTATGGAGTTTTTAGCAATTCTATACTTTTTCATTAACCATATACAGGTAGGCACTCTAAATACAATTAGTTTGCAATGCCTGACATTTTTTAAAATCGATTTCAAAATTTATATAATCTCATTTTCTTTTCCTACCACCCAACCATTGTAATCTAAATATTTCCCCGCGTTAATTTTTCTATGTATTTTCGTAATTTCATTTTTCCTTTCGTTGGTTATATACAACACTGCACGATAAATACGTACCATCCAAACTTGATAGTGGTCTAAACCTGATGTTGCCAGATTTTAGAAAATGGGAGGTATCAAACGAGAAAGCCGCCGACATACAACAGTGTCGTAACTTTGGACAAGATATCCTAATGGAACTAATTTCTCTCTGTGTCTAGCAATGAAGGTTTGAAAATACACAGAACATACACCGAGACTCTATTGTATCGTCGTAATTCTTTCATAGGCATCGTTCAGTTTGTTTCGCATTTAATAGCTAAACAGCGTGGATGACTGTATTTGGTGGGGTTTGTCACTTAATTTCTTCAATTTTCCTACAATAACTCTTTATTATTTAATCTTTCACAAATACCTAGTACCGTTATTTCTCCTTCAACTATCCCTTTGTTAAAATAATTGTTTCATTTCCGCAAATGAATTAGGGGGAGATAATGCCTATTCCAACTTGAGTAAGGTTAATACTTCAACAAGACATAATTGTTCAATTATGTAACAGAAAGCTAAAGGAACACCGGATATGGAGTTTTTAAGTTATGACAATTTAAAACAACGTTTAAACAAAAGCCTACATATTTTACGTTTAAGCATTCATCGCGTTGTCTATTCCGGCATCTCTTGAAAATGGTGTGTGCGAAGTCTAATTGAATCGCTTGCTCTGAAGTGAAGGTTAATGGTTTTCAGGCCAAATAGCTTTAGTTGCAACAGTTGAAAATGTATCAAACTTGTTGGTCTGGGATAGAGATGATAACTTCATATTTTTGCAGATCTATAAAATCATGAAGCTTGAAAATCGATAACACTGCATAAATTGGCTGTAACGAAGAGAAGGCCGTCATTGCATTTTTGTGCAATGTGTTTCAAACTTAGTGACTTCTGAATCCCGTAAAATAACATGTTCATTTTTTTATAATACTGATACTTATTAAATGATACCTAATCCCCAATAAAAAAACACACAGACACAAAGCTGTAGTTCATTGTTGTTTACGAATATTGCCAAAACGAAAGAAGAGCGTACGAGGAAATAACTAGTTCCAGTCTGGTGTTATGAACTAATACTTGTTAGTTTTCTGCGTGACATAGTCGATTTAAACGATATAAACGCGTCTAGATGCTTGCTGCAAAGGCTATGTAAAGGTGTGTAAATATTAGTATTCACATCCAGCTACTGTGATTGACAGGATAACAACAAATTATTATGATATCATAATGAATGCTACAAGAAGTTTTATTTTATTTTATTTTCTGACGCATGATTCGGCCTACCGTATGTTCTCGCGCACAAGCCAGGTCTAACTGTAACGAACATAGACCCCAATCACAGTAGTATAATAAGCCGGCATATCAGGATCCATGTTGTTTGTTCTACTGATTAGTCATCACAACTGCTTTGGCCAAGGTCTGCAAGCACATTATACGACGGCATATCGCGGTGTGTGCAGTGTTTAGTTGAATCCAATTTATACTCGAGTAAAGACGGTGATTGGTGAAATACGTTAGCACATTTCTTTGTAAATTTGTCATATGATTGTGAATATAATGGCACCATTGCATCACATTTGTTATAAACAGTGCAAAAAATGACACCTTTTACATGACATTTGTCATTACGGTGCAGAAAATGGCAACTTATAACATAAACTTGTGCAGAAAATGACACCTCTTGCATCAAATTTGTCATACAAACTGCAGAAAATGACACCTTTCACATCACATTTGTCGAGAGTTTAATGAAATTCTTACCAGAGTTTAAAAAGTATCTACAGACTAATAACACTGACCTATTTCTTGATGAATTCTTTCCTCTATTTTTAGTCCGCAATAGATAGTGTACATTATAAAATAACTGTTATAAGTAAGCATGCTGCGTAGTTAAAAATATAACCGTATTTATCATAATTTACGTACATAGTAATATTTTTATGCTCTCTTATTTGAATGAATGGCAGCAGAAGCGATTGAGTGAAAAGGACTTAACCAAACAAAGCCGCTACTTATCACGTCATTGACTATCGTCTTCTTTCTACAGCGTCTGTTCCTTTTTCTTTGTCAGGACCCCCGGGTATTAATGGTGTCGGAATGAGGGGCATCAGAGGAAAAAGGGGGCTGAATGGAGAAAAGGGACAGAAGGGAGAAAGGGGTGACCCAGGACCTAAAGGAGACAAAGGAGACCACGGTATCGTGGGTGAAGGATCAAATTGTACCTGTATGTATAAAAAATGAAACGAAATTGAACAAAGTTTTGTGTTTGTTTCAAATGTTACGAATGTTAGGTATCACTGATGGTATAAAAACTAATAATACACTGGGGTGGGTGGGTGGTAGAAGTTTGCTTAGAATAAGGTAAAATTGTTTGCTATATAAATATTTGTCAAGTACTTAAAGATATTATTTAAACGATAATGCATTTCAGGTAACTTCGATCCTTTTTTGTAAATTTCGTTTTATTGACCTTGCTTTTTTCTGGAAGATACCAATGTCACATGTTTTACTGTATCATGAAATATTGAAGACTATAATCGGTAAAACTTGTTACAATTTCCGATGGCAGCAAAATTATTTTCATTAAGTACAGTCCTTTCAAACATTTTAAATTGTATCGCGGTATACAGTTTTTCTTTCTATTATAAATCACTAACACAAATATCAATTTATAACAATGCATGCAAACAAGGCAGGGGAGAGAAAGGGGACAAAGGACAGAGAGGCTTGATTGGTTTCTATGGCTACAAGGGCGAGAAAGGTAGGCGTAACAGGTGGCCCATCGTTGCAAACGAATCAAGCTATGAACAAATGTTTAAAATTCAATATTTTGTCTTTAAGCAAATTTCTAAATCTCTCCTATTTGCGATTTCTAATATTTCTATATTTTAACGGTTAAAAACCTGTTTAACTGAGCTTCCACACGTAAATATTAACCATGATAATTCGCGCTTAATCCAAAATGTCAAATGGAGAGGAAGATTTAAAACTAGTTTAGTACCTTAAGAATATCACTTCCTTGAAGAAAAAAGTAATTCACGACTAGTATACAAGATGCTTGCAGAAATAAATATATAGCTTGTTCGACATATTTCTATAAATAATTAACGAGGGAGATCACAATGTCTAGTGTTGCCATGAGTTATCAAAGAGTAAACTAGGACATAGTGACAAGAGGAGATACCGTGTTTTTTTTATGTATTGCACCATATTTACTATCACGAACAATAACGATTATAAAATTCTAATTTTACGCCAACACTAGGAGAGATTGGTGAAAAAGGAGATAAGGGTAAGTAAATTGTGCAGCTGGAGAAGCTATTGTGACCATATATTACTCCCTTATAAGTCGAATAAAGTTGCAAACAACAAAGACACTGATCTGCCATATCATAATGTGCCTGCAGATCAGGGTCTATGTTGTTTATTCTAATGAAAACTTTAAACAAATTGCACAGACCCAGATCTGCCGGCGCATTATGCTGTATTCGTCCGTTTTGCCATTTTTGTTCTTTATGTAAGGACGTACAATTAAATCTTTCCCGGTCTGGCGTATCTTCATTTGTTTGTTATCAGTTCGTAAATTATACATTATGGACGATGTTAAATTCTGTGGTAGTAGTATGTTGACACTTGCTAGCCCAGTATCGGGATGGGCGATCATCACTGGTAAGTACTGACAGGCGAATCTGGATATAATAACATATAGTAAACCAAGAGCGCAATTTAGCACGAGTGTTAAGGCGTGAAAATATTTAAAATTGCTTTTCAAGTGGGGAACAGGCTTTTCTTTGAATCAGATTGTTAACAGCTTTGATAGCCTAAGGAACTCGTAAAACAATGCGATTTGAAAGTCAGTGTTGATACGTGCTATTTGAAAATATGTCGCTATGTGGTACAATAGATTACGTTTTAGCCAACGTATGCGTTTTAAAAAATATATCATCCTTTGACATAGATGATAGATTGGAATCAATACACATGCTCATTTAATTCTATTTTCACTTGTCTACATGGGTAAACTAAGGAACAAAGAATAAGGTCTGTGTTTTATCCAGAATCGCAAAGATCTATTATCTCAAAATATGGATAAGATTTTAAATTTTGTAAATATTAACAAACTTAATGAATGCGTCGAAACAATTACTGATATTTACCATGATGCAGCAAGTACAACGAAATGCCATCCTTGGTTTTTGACGCAGATTGTGCAACCGCCAAAAGCAGGGCCATAAGATATCTAAGACAGTTCAGATTAAAAGGCACAAGTGAATCACTTAAGATGATATATTTTATAGAAATATGTATAAATCTCTTATAAGAAGCAACCAAAAGCAATATGTTTTTTTTTTTAATTAAAAGAAATAGCCCTTTATCTGCATTATTCTATACAAATACACAATTTTTCTGGCGTGTTGTAAGTACTGATATGCAAAGCAGTATCACGCCTGCAACTTGGCATGAATATTCTTCAGAACTATTTAAAGTTCCATTTCTGTTGACAAGATACATGAAACTGAAAACATTCAAGTAATTCACGAGACTTTGGATAGAACAATCGCAGAAGAAGAGATGCGCCTAGCACTGAGTAAACTGAAACATGACAAATCTGGGGAATGGATGCTTTATGCAGCGACTTCTTTATATGTACGGGAAACAATATCACCAATATTAACGATATTATTTAATAAACCATTCGATATTGGATATTTTTGAACGATTTGAAACCATTTTTAGCTGACGGAAACAAGGAGTGTCGGTAGCAACCATAGAACTATCTTTACTGTTGTATTCAGACGATTTAATTGTTTTCGCTGTCACTGTTCACCATTTGCAAATTATGCTCAATTAGGCTGCATACATATTGCCTAAAGTGAAAATTAAAAGTGAATATGGAAAAAAGATTGGTTGTATTTCGCAGAGGTGGCTATCTCAGAAGTTACGAAAAGTGGTAGTATGGCTATGAAGAGATAAAGATTGAATCATGTTTTAAATGTCAAGGATGCATATTGTCTTCAAAAGTTATTGGTATTTATGTCAGAAAACTCTGTCCTTGCAGGCGGTGAAGGCTATGCATATATTGAAAGAAAGTCTTTCAAAAGTTAGCAAATTACTCGTAACTGGATTGCTTCGTCTGTTTGATAGCTCCCATCCTTAACTAGGGGGCTGATGTTTGGGGGTTTTACGATGCCAATGATACTAAAAAAGACTCATTTATCATTTATTTAATATATTATTGGTACATTTAAGTCTACTTAAAATGCATTTGTATGTAACGAATTAGGAAGAATTAGTAGGCAGAGCACACTTAATAAACGTATTTTGAAATATTGGTTAAGAATTCTAAAAATGCAAGAAGACAGATATCCTAAACAATGCTATAATTAACAGTTAAGATGGGGTATGTGTGTGTGATTGCTGGGCTAAATGTTACAAAGCTTTTATTTACATTTGTATTTGGCAATGTTTGGTATACTGAGGGGATAAATGATGAAAATTCATTTCTTGGATTGTTCAGCCAGAGATGTGAATATACTTTTAGGCAAATTCTGCAAGATGACAATAAGTCGATGCAAAGATAGCGTTTCTTTTGGTCATTGGAAGTAGAATTTACTTTTCAAGAACATCTGGAATTGATAAGAGAGCTTTTTGTTATATAAACATGATGCCTAGAATGGCGAACTTGCCAATCAGAGGTAACACAGGAAGCTGTTAAAGTATTTGCTATGAGGAAGGATTGTGTCAAATTTGTAACGCTAGCATCAAAAAATGAATTCCATCTTATTACAACTTGTCCGCTATATGGAGAAATACGAAGAAAATATTTATCCACCTTTGTATATAAATATCCAACTTTACGAAGAATTTAGGTCTTTTATACAAAATGATACTAGTAAAATTCTGATCACTAATTTAACAATGTTCACTATAAAAGCCTTAAAGATTAGAGAAACCGTTCTATAAACGAATCCTGCTACATAAAACTCTAGATCAATATCACAAAACTTGCTCTATGCAGGTTTTAGGCCTTAAATTCGTTTGTGTAAATACTGTGTAATATATACATGTAATCTCACCATGTTCTATAAATGCAAAAATGATTACTTTCATTTGTATCATTCCCAAAGGATACGATGTTCTTTTGTCACGCACGATAACATTTTTTTGGTACCGCATGATGTATCAAAGATTTATCATGGGCCAGTGGCCTGCATTACAAGAACTACTACTACTATTACTACTACTACTACTACTACTACTACTACTACTACTTATTATTATTATTATTATTATTATTATTACTATTATTATAAACAAATTATGTTTACGCCAGTTTTCCGTATTGGCAAGTAAGTTCATGGGTCGTGAGTGCATTAATATTTACTATTCCGATTTCTATAGAACGTTTTAATAGACTTGGACAATTGTTACGCATGGCCTTATGGTATGAACACCTTTGAAGTTTGTACAAACGATGTTGTTTCACTATGAAATATTGCTGCTGTTGCTACAAAAAAATCCCCAACAAAATCAACCTTGAAATGATTATTGTCTAAGGCAGTGGTTCCCAACATTTCTTGGCCGCGACCCTAAACATATCTTCTAAGCCGCACGACCCCGTTTCCACCTTCTGATAAGTTTTGCTACGCTCAACAAAATAATCCTAGCGACAATCCAGAACATGCTCGCGACCCGCAGGTTGCGAACCCCTGGTCTAAGCCAATGTACGGTGCCACAATTAATTGCCAATGCCTGAATTAATTACCAGTGCCCGTGGGGTCCGAGAAAAGGAGTAATATTTGTGAATTGTCCTAATGGAAAATGAATTATTTTCTACAAGACATGTATTTCACTGAATAAGGGACAAAATAAGACTGCATAGGGATATGAAATCTTTGTTTCCTATGCTACTAACTCTAGAGCTGTAACGTTATTATTGGATACCAATTTCTAGTGTATCTTACATGAAAGATAATGCCTGAAATATACTTATTATGTATTACATAATTATAAGTATCGATTCACACTTAAGAAATATCTATGGACCAAACAGTGACAGCCTAATATTGTATTTTGATACATAAATAACGATTACATTTTAAAATGGTAATAATATTATTGGAGAGACTTTAATAAAGTCAATATATCGCCAAAAAAAAAAAAAAAAAAAAAAAAAAAAAAAAAAAAATAAAAGAAACAAAGCAAAATCGATGGATATTTTGGACATTCTAAACAACTAGATTTCACAATTATTGTAGCAGGTATATTAGACAATTTAATTGAAGAATGCGCAAACTTGGCACGTGCAATGGTTGTCCATGTGCTAACAGTATTTTAGCGTCAGTTTCAACCCTAAAGAAAGAGAAGAAGAACAAAACCACGACGTTACTCGTGTCGGTCCTAAAACTCCGAGAATGGAAGAGTAAATAAATACTCATGGCTTATCGCCAGAGATGATGCGATTAACTTGTGACACATGTCAACCAATGTCATCCAAGTTAAAGTTTACAAGTATTTGTGCGGATGAACGAACCTCAAATATTCAAATTTCAAGTGTAATCAGACACGATGTTAGTTGGCATCGAGCATGAAATGCATGTTCATTGTTAGAGATAGAAATGGGAGAAGCTGCACTGATTTCTGACACTGAGGATTATGAGGTCCCTGTTATTGTCACTAAAGAAGATAAAACTGTTTTCAATACGGTGCATTTCACTGCAAAATCGGACGACCTTCAGAAAATAATAATGGTTTGCTCGAACTACAGATTAAGAATGGCCATTGTGTTAAATACAGAAATCTACGTTTGGACACCATTAGAAGAGATGCAGAATTCCATAGCCAATGTTTTAACAAATGACCTTATTGATGACATTAATTCCACTCCAGTATTTTCTACTGTGATTGATGAGAGTACTGGTGTCACAATAGAAAAAAAGCTCACTATATGTGTGCGATATGTGAAAACAGGAGTTCTAATCACCAAAAGGCTGTGAAATGTTCCAATTGATGGCCGTTGCTTAGATACCATTGTTAATCATGTTGCACATGAATTTGGGAAAGTTAGTATTAATATGGGAAGGTTAGCTTTAATATGGGAAGGTTAGCTTTAATATGGGAAGGTTAGCATTAATATGGGAAGGTTAGCATTAATATGGGAAAGTTAGCATTAATATGGGAAATCTAGCTGCTGGTGCCCCATAAATGAGAGGAACATATACAGCCATTGCAAAACAAATAAAGAGCAAGTAGACACCCTTCTACATCCAAAATACATTGTATCGCCATTAGACAGATTCAATCACGAAACACATATTTCATAATTAAATTTAAAGAGATGTACAGTGCATTGTATGACTTCATGAGTGCATCTAGTTTGAGAACATTTGCATTAAAGAAAACATAGAACAGTCACTGCATGATCCAAAATTGTCCATTAAGGAGCTCCATAAGATGGTCAGGGTTAAGGAATGCAGTTGCCACTGTATTTTAGTCATTTACTTCTGTTCTGACAACACTTTGAACATTTGCAACCGAGACGAATGCAAGCGCAAAAGGGTTGTATAAGCATGTTTCATAAATAGCTTTGGTCATTGCATTTGTAATGGATGATGAACTAGCGTTCTTGAACTGTGAACTTCAGAGGAAAAATTGTTCGATGACGCACGGCCATTGATTGAAGGGACTCTAGCCACAATACAGAATTATGAGACCGTTGATGGTAAATGTCTATCACATAATGAAGTGTGAAGTACAGATACTAGCTGATGACGCCTATTATATGAAAAAAAAATTGACATATCACAGGGGGAATGGATACTGAATTTGAACGTAATTGGGAAGATTATGTCAAAAGGATGAGAGAAAAAACACACCAAGAACCAGTTTAAGAAAGAGGACAGCGCCATCTATGATGATCTCAGCAAAGTACTTGAGTCATTAACTGTTAATGATAATCTGAAGCAGAGTATAATGGTGCAGTGGCACACCTGGAAGGCTTTCATGAGAAACAAGTTGCTGTGATACAGGAAGAATTGCCTGAAGGACTTGTTCCAGAAATCAAAATCACTGAACCAAAAAATCTTGATCGAGTGAAACTTCAAGATGAATAGCCAAAGCTATATGGCATGATCAAAGGTACATATGCCATGTATGTCTTAGAGGTAAACGAATTATCTTAGTATATGATGCCAAACTGTGCAAAGTCAGCTGCAATAGCTTCGTGCATGCAATCTACATGTGTAGAATGCGAGAGAGCTTTATGTACCCAAAATAGATTAAAAACAAATTCAAAGCTTCTGTTGGATCATAAAAGTTAAACACATTGATGATGATTGGCGTATTGGGTCCAAATGTCGTCTCCAATTATGCTAGTCCAGCCACCATTCACTGGATGAGGAAAAAGATGTGGAAGTGTAGATTATATAGTGAATTCAATCCAAGACCTGCTGAAATTACAGTTCGAATTCTACTATTTTTAAACAGCTTATGTTTGCCATTAGTAGCTAATTCGTTGACGCTGACAATGAGATGTAAATATCATTAATTAAAATGTGAAAAAAGCAAAACTATGGGATACATCTTCAACAGCAGCCCACAACCTAAAGATTCCACTGTGCTACTGTAACTGTTCATCAACGTACTGTTGTTTTATTTTTACCCAATGAAACACAATTTTAACGTGTAAATTTATTTCTGTACAAATTAATTTTAAAATACCCAAATGACCAAAATAGGCGATTAACAAGGCAAATCAACACACTGCGTATCTAGGGCTCTACAGTAGTAATCTGATGTCTGCACTTGTCCAAAATAGTGGATAGTTGACAGAAATCCAAGACAAAACACTGCAGGAAACTCAAATTTATTATAACAATTTATATTTGATCTTGAGGTGTTCGCTATTTATTCTGATATTCCAAAATTAGATAATGTTCATCAAGGCTGACTGAGAATTGTCACATTTAGAAGCCACTAATATTCTCTGATAAATGCAGAATGCAAAAGTACAGTATCTAATGTTTCTTTGTGGAATTTTATGTTTGCAAAGATATTGGATACCTTTCTGTGGAAGCAATACATTCTGGATATGATGGAGTCGTCACATGTGTAGCAAAAACGGTGACAAGTGTAAGCACTATTTCACTTTTAAATGTGTCATATAAAAATTGTTTTGGCTTGTATACAGTGCCAGATTACATATTAAGCACACCAATCACGTGCTTATTGTACCAATAGGGGTACCAGAAATGTTCAATTAAGTGTTGATGATCTAATTTATTGAATTATATATGACCATTTCGATCTGCCTGTACGAGTATTTTGATTTGGAATAATTGCAACATTGATATTTTCCCACCTTTTTAGCATCTAATATTCTTGTCTTGAGTTTCACACTTTGGGGGACTATAATATTTTTAGTGCTTAGAGCTCTGGAAGGTCTGAATCTGGCACTGCTTGTACAGCAAATAGGATCACAACTGTACACCCAACAGTTTACACAAGATGATCAAATTGGTATTTTGAAAGAGAAATATGTCCGTACTAAGAATAGTAGGAATTTATTTGATTCGACGTTTCCCACCAGAAGGTATACAATTTTAGGTATGCTACTTTTAACTGATTTTAAGGTAGAGTAATGAATTTTTGAACGCTTGATGAATCAACTATTAAACAGACTTAACTCTCTCAAAGTAACTTCGAACCATCTATATTTATTTATTTATGGACTAGTAACCAAATTTCTCCATATCGAAAGAAGGAAGAAGGTGCAGACAGGGAGACCCTCTATCCCCGTATATCATTATATGTAATCCGAAACATCGGCTCTCGTGATAAAAACAGCAAGGAAAAAAAATGTTGTTGATATAACTGATGTTAATCTTCTTTATATCTTATATAAATATTCTAAATTATCGAGTCTCCAGGAGAGAGAGAGAGAGAGAGAGAGAGAGAGAGAGAGAGAGGTAATATGCGTTAGAGGTTGAACAAGCAGCAAACTGATATTCTGCCCTGATTTGTGAATTTGTTTTCATGAGGTTGTAGTTTACGTTGTGTTAGAATATTCCAATTTTTAACTCTCCACTAAAACTGGAGAAATTAACAATTACTATTACAATGAAACAAACACCTTTTTACAGCATTTGGAAAGACAGAAGTTATTAAAAGTCTTGCGATCGCAAACCGTACTCAGACATGTTCATATGTTTTGCCATGTCCATCAGATCGTGTACGTGATGTACTTAATTGCACTGCTTTAAAAGTTTCTATGGAATGGAAGAAGATATGAAATAAAAAGTTATAATTAAAGTCTATAATTGAGGGAGGTTTAATGTTTTACATTTATGTATGTATGTCCATTGCAACTTTCCCAATGGATTCAATGGAGAATTCGACACAGAACCTGGGATACAAATACTCTACTTAAACAGTCAAAATTGTCAAAAATGATTCCTGCTCTGTTGCATACTGAAACAACATCCCAGCTGTTATGGGATTATCACAGATCACTAGCATTTCTAAATTTCTAAATGACACGTGTATTAGTTTTCTCCAAAGAAAATGAAACATTTGAAATCAATGATGATGTAATCAAGTTACTCACTCTTTTGGTACGATTCATTTATAAATGTAGATATTATCAAGACAAACCTAATTTGTAAACTTAAATAAAAAGTAACTTAAATTTCACTTCATTGTTCAAAGAATAAAATGCATGACGATTTTGAAAGGGAAAGGTTTGACAGTGAGGGTTTATTAGGAAAACAATTGATTAAATAAAATCTCCACACAATCTGTCGGCATGTGAAAAAGAAAAATAATTTTACGTTTTATCTCAGCTGTTTATTTTTTAATACGTTTTTGTTTTTTTCTTGCAAATGACACTTGATCAGGTTGAAACAAAACTGTCATATTTAGGTTTCCACGAATAATGTGTGCTTCTTTGTATTGTATACATACATACATACATACATACATACATACATACATACATACATACATACATACATACATACATACAACTGTTCCATCTTTCTATCTTTATCTCTTTTTTGTTTTTTTCTCTTCTCTGTTTCCTCCGTGTTTTATTACTAATTACAGTCTAGTTAAGCTTTTAATGAGTGTGATAAATAATGCCCTCTGTTTAGGATACAAGATATATATATATATATATATATATATATATATATATATATATATATATATATATATATATATATATATATATATATATATATATATATATATATATATATATATATATATATATGTGTGTGTGTGTGTGTGTGTATGCTGCGTTTGCGCGCGTGTGTGTGTGTGTGTGTGTGTGTGACAATTTCTGTAATGCTCCGATGTTCCGAATGTTTCTGCTTTCTCCCTTCTAGAGTGGAGTAGAAATGCTAACAATTGGAAGGTTGCCGAGTCATTACCAAGACAGAGTGCGTGAAGACAGCTTTAATAATTTTCTAGTACCTACTCAGTTTTTGTGGAACATTAATTCTTTACAAACATTATTCGCAGTATCAGAAGACCTAAAACACCCTCGCTGCCACAGATTTGTAGAGCAAAACAAATAGCTCGTATTTACCAATAAGTTAAATTAACCTACGCATTATTGCAGGTTACGGGATGCAGGGTTTCACCGGACCGAAGGGGCCAGCCGGCCCTAAGGGAGATAAAGGAGATATGGGAGAATGTTCAGGTTTGATACATTCTTAATCTTACTGAATAGGTAATTATTGATGGTAATATACTCTCTTTGCCATATCTTGAACTTAGTATCGAATCCAGTTACGCCACACTAAAACATCGTCCATCACCTTGAAAAAGGTTTTTGTGAGTACCTCAGTGTCGTTCACCTTTTTGGACATTCCTTTACCAATATTATCTCAAACTTTTAAGCTGTCCTAATACCGCAAACCTGCCTTACGTAATAAGAGTGGTAGTTGCAAAAGGACTCCTTAGCCAGGTGGTTGCTTTCTACAGTAATTTGGTACAAGAAACCTTGAAATGTTGGTTTATTTCTTCAGTTGGGTACTAGGAACCTTTAAATATTTGTTTATTTCTACAAACTCGTACAAGAAACCTTGAAATGCTGGTTTATTTCTACAGTTTGATACTAGGAACCTTGTAATGGTTTTTTTCTACAGTAATGTTTGGTGGAGGTTTGATTTTATATTTTTCGTTTCTTTGTTTTTGAGTGTGTTTGTATGTGTGTGTGTGTGTGTGAGAGAGAGAGAGAGAGAGAGAGAGAGAGAGAGAGAGAGAGAGTCTGGTGCGGTAATATTATTGCAAGCTAACTGTACCACACAATTAAGGAAGAAGCGAAACGTGGTTTCGTATAATTTCACGACAGCAGTGAAAATGAAGAACACATTCAGTTGATACTTTTTACATTCTTCGTAATTACTTTATGCAGCTAGGATACGCCGTATTTGAGTTTAGATATTGTTGTACCAGTTACTTTCAGACTTAGAAGATGTTTGAAAATAATGCTGTCATGGTCTTAAAATGCTACCTTGACTGTTTACTTACAAAACGCAAAACTGTCACAAATACCGTCCTTGCTTATAAGTTCTGTCCAACTGCAAACAAATATAGACCATGACATACCGTCGCATAATACGCTGGCAGATCATGGTCTATACTGTTTGTTCTACTGATTGCAAATATCCAGATTTGCCGGTGAGTTATGCGATAGCAAATCAGGATTTATGCAGTTTGCAGTCAGACCCAACTTATAAGCGAGTAAAGATGGTAGGTAACACTAATTTCATTGATCTTCGCGTTATGTTTAGTATATTGTCTCCGATCATGCAAACGTTGCTAATTGAAGATTGAATTTCAGCATTTTGTTTTCAGTTTACAACTGTGAAGGACCCGTCAGCAATAACGTGCCTCGAAGTTTTGGTAAGGCAGCAAACTTTCACCTCATTGTCTATTTTTAAAATAAATACAAGATGGATGATTCATTTATTCTGCATATGTTCTTGGATCAGATCAGCGACTAGCGAATCACTGAAACCTCCCAACTTTCAGGAATCGCGTCTACATGTCACACGTTTCGTATATGTCAATGTGATATATGTTTTGGTTTGTGTCAACTGCAAAATGTATTTATAATTATTTGGCATGAAAAGGACAGACATGTATTTAGTTCAAAGCTAAACTCTACGTGAAATATGCAAAACAGTTTGTTTACCAGACTGGAAAAAAAAACTTTGGTACCAGACTGGGATAACACAATATGCAAAATAGCTTGGGTACCAGAGTTGGGTACCAGACTGGGATAACAAAATATGCAAAAACTTGGGTGCCAGACTGGGATAACAATATATGCAAACAACTTGGGTACCAGACTTGGATAACCACACCATTCCAGAGATCACGTGCTCTCTGTTACTGGTCAGGTTCTTGTTAATGAAGTGAATATGTGTACATCACTGTATCATAGTATTAGATTCTGTTCTATCTGCTAAAGGCATAGATTATTAAATTTGCTTTTAGAGACAAATTTTAAGTTATATAAATTGAAATTAGCGTCACATGTTAGTCTCGTTTAACTTGTAACATTAGAGAGTGTGCACTGTGTTCTAGTTATTTGTTTAGAGCGAGCGCAAGCGATTGGCAATACGTTCGGATAGTCTTGAAAAAGATATTATTTTTCTTCCGTCGTTTATTACAAGACGATTGCGAATGATCTCGGAGGACATAAATTGTATTTATGTACATAAAGGTTTCTCGTTTCGAACATGTTTCAATCAAGTGGGATATGGGACGCGAATGCTTTGAATATAATGTAGTTTTTATACCAGGAGTTTCTTCCCTTGCACCACAGGCTTCTTCGGTTTATTATTATTATTATTATTGTTTAACCATCAGGCCCAGTATTAACGAAACTATTTGCTAAACATACAAATTGATAAGAAATTCAAACCTATAACATTATTTCGAATCATATGGCATCAATGAAATTGTGCAAAAAAATAATTACCAGAAACATTTGAGCTAGCTCTGATAATTTGGTACTTCGGCTTTATTTTGAGTAAAACTGTTGAAAGTCCAAGTTTGGATTTTGGAGACTGAACGTTTGGGGGTAAAAATTGCCTGTCCGGTAGATAGTATTGTTATTTTGGTTTACATTGGCTGTGCACAGATGCACGAAAGATGCAGAATGTAGAAAAAGTCAGTGAAACCCTGACGATATTGTTGGTTTTATTTCAGATATGCCCTTGAATGGTCGACAAACTAACAGACAAACTTTGTATTCCCAAGAGCAGAGTAAGTTAACGTAACTGTTGTTTTGGAATGCTGACAAAATTTTCATGTGATTCACTAGCTCGAAAGGTTTGCATCGCTAAAATCTACATGGTTCCTTATTATTTTTAAATTTATGAGGATAACATTGGATTAGTAGATAAGTATCCAATTCAGAACACCTTACGGTACAGTGTAGAAAGTGTATTTCTTTCTGAAATAGAAAGGTTACATACAACTTAAATAATAATAATAATAATAATAATAATAATAATAATAATAGATATATTATGACAACGCCGTACATTGAAATAGTAATTAGTGATTGAACATGTCTCTAAAACAAAAGAAACGATTAACAATATTCTTCCTGGCAGTAGTAAATATTGTTAAATTCACATTAGAAGATATATTAACAAATGACAACGTCGATACTGATGATCGTGATGACTGTAAGGGTGATAGTGGATAATGTTCTGGGGTGATGTTTTGATGTAAGTTTGTAATTGTATTCTCAGTTCCCAGATGTGTATGTCTTCCAGTGATAAAGACAACAACAACCACGTCAACTACAACAACAAAAAAGCCCACTACAACCACCACCACCCTACCAACCTCAAGCACCCCGATTACGCCAACTGTCCCTCCAAGTATTTCCCCACGGCTTTATGGTATAATGGACTATCCTTTGCATGGTTTATTGGCTTGTTATATTGGACCATTATTTGCATGTTTTATTGGCTTGCTATTGTACTTCTACTAATATTAGCATTAAATAACTTTGATATTAGCTTCTCAATTTATGTCGGGTACCACCGAAATCAGACTGCAAGCGCTTCGACAAACAAGAATATTCCGTGAGCGATTCCTTTGGGCACTTTTGTATAATGCTTTTTACAGTAGTTAACTAGTCCTTGAATAACTCTGAAACCATAAGACGTATACTTCGTAAGCACGAAGAACTGACGAACGAAATAAGCTGATTCCTTCAAGTTCTTTCAACGTAACACCAAAAATGGGGATAAGATGCATTTGACTTGAAAGCAGCGACGATGTTGCAAATATGTTTACAACTCTAAAAGCTGTTTATAAAACTGTCCCACTTACGAATAAAAACGCATTTGTGGTGAAAAAAATGTCAGCAATACGACGACCATAAGAATTCAAATGCGGGAACCAGAAAATGAAATCAATACATTCTAATAACTTATATACCATTCATTGCTCTTGAATAGCAAGTGCAATTTTTATTCAACGTTTAACTTTTAAGTTAATCAGTTGTTTAAAAAAAAGATTATGATAGTAAGCGTGAGTACCTTCAATATAAGTGAGTACTTGAACACTCTGAAGAGTACAAGCCAGTATGTGCATAGCCCTTTGTCATACTGTCATGAACTATATATCGACACTTTCATAACTCTTTGTCATACTGTCATGACTAAATATTGACTCTTTCATGACTGATTCTGATAACCAGTCGTCTCCAAACTCCTGGCTCTGGTAATACACGCTTCATTAGGTATGTAGATCAACTAGACCTTTTTGGTTTAGTAGTTGTGCAAACACTAGCTTAACATTTAAAAGATGTATACGGTGGCATCTTACAAAAGTTTATGTAGTTATTAAAATTATTGTAAAAGTTCTGTTTGGCCAGGTGCAACATATATTTTCACACATTGTACAGCTTTGACAGCATTCTGAGATGTAGTATCTCCAATATTAATAAAATGCATTCGGACCATATATTGGAAGAAAATATATAATTTATAGATGCTATACAGTCATAAAATTTTAGTGAGATATTACAGATTTGATACTCTGAGCTAGATAAATTTCTTGTTTCTATTTAAGGTTTCAAACATTATTAATATAGATAAAGCATTTGGAAACCCACAACAGAAACTATTTTCTAAGTTACAAGTGCTCAGTATTGTAGACTGCATGTCAATTCTAAATGACATTTTATTGTTTGAAAGTCACTTTTCCAGTATAAATTATCAAAAACAAATTTGTTCAGTCACTTTAGAAAAAAAACTTGGTTATGGCTAAGGCTTTATGAATAAAATCGATGAGCCGAAGCAAATGACGCCCTTGATCAGTGAATTTGAGGCCAGGCAATATGTAAAGATATGGTTTGGAAATCCTCAGATAGAGCGCTTCAATGGCTGTCGCTGTGATAGAGTGGATCATCACTGTTATTGGCAGTTTCGTCAGACAGATCATTGTACGATTAAAAATAAACATATCTTTGTATTTAAGTAATTTCACTTTGACTTTACTTTTAATAAAACTGCACTATCATCGTATTACTATAAATCCCATGCGCTGTTGATTTTTGTTCTCAATATCCATTGCGACAAAAATATTAGAGCTGTCGACCTAAAGCTTGAAATGGAAAAATAAATGTTATAAATTGATCACATTCTACCAAAAAAATGTTGAAAGGTACTTGGAGCGCATTTTCACATCAGCGCATAAAAGAGAACAATCACAATTTCAAATAGCTCAGATGTTTTCAGAGACTTGTAGGCAACCGTAAAGAGACAGTAAGTAAGAAAGCTATTAAGATGTATTTAGTTCAGTTCAGTTTTGCTCGTTACCCCTACTGAGGTATAGGCCACCCACAGAAGATCGCCAGAGACTTCTGTCCTGTGCCATTGCCTCGAGCTGACTCCAGGTGTGACCCAGCTTAGTGACATCCGCCTCAAGGTCAAATCACCAGGTGTTTCTTGGTCTGCCCCTTCTCCGCTTGCCTTGAGGGTTCCACCTCAATGCCTCTCTGGTAATGCTGATTGGATGCTTACATAGGTTGTGTCCTATCCAACCTCACCTTCTTGATCTCGTTCTCTACCGGAAGCTGGGAGGTTACCTGCTACAGGTTGGCGTTGCTGGTGGTGTCTGGCCGGCAGATCTGAATAATTCTTCTGAGGCAGCTGTTGATGAAGGTCTGAACGGTCTTTACGGTCGACGTGGTGGTTCTCCAGGTCTCTGCTTCATATAGTAGGACTGACTTCACGTTGGAACAGTCCGATCATGTTAGGCAAGGAAATTATTTGGAGCTCCAGATGTTCTTGAGCTGTATGAAAGCTGCTCTCGCCTTTTCGATCATTGCCTTGGCATATGTGTCTGTGCCACCCTGCTGGTTGATGATGCTGCCCAGGTACATGAAGGACTCCACCTATTCAATGGGACATGCATGCAGTGTGACTAGGGTGTTACTGACATAATTGATCTTGAGGATTTTGGTTTTGTCTTTGTGGATGTTGAGGCCAACCTGTGCTGATGTGGCTGCCAGTACGTCGGTCTTGTCCTGGATTTGTTGCTGAGTGTGGGACAAGAGCGCTAGGTCTTCGGCAAAGTCCAGGTCCTCAAGTTCACTCCACAATTTCCACAGGATCCGATTTATCTGCCCTTCGGTGGACGTCTTCATAATCCAGTTGATGGCTCGAAGGAAGATAAACGGCGGCAGCAAGCAGCCTTGCCTCACACCAGTCCGCACTAGGAAGCTGTCTGTGTGCTGTCCTGCATGAATGACTCTGCAGGACATTCCGTTATAAGCATTCTTGATCAGGTTCACCAGCCTGGTTGGGATGTTGTAGTGGCGAAGAATTTCCAAGAGTGTCTCTTGGTCCACTCTGTCGAATACATTCTCATAATCGACAAAGTTCATGTAGAGCGAAGAATTCCACTCCAACGACTGCTCGACTATGATGCGAAGAGTAGCTATTTGGTTCGTACACGATCTGTTCTGCCGGAAGCCCGTTTGCTCGTCTCGTAACTATGGGTCATCGGCCTCCTTCATCCTCTCCAAGAGGACCCGGTTGAAGACTTTCCCTGGTAGTGACAGGAGTGTGATTCTTCTGTAGTTGGAGCAATTGCTGAGGTCGCCTTTCTGTGGGATCTTGATGAGGTATCCCTTCTTCCAGTCAGTCCTTATTTCTTCTTCCGCCCAGATCTTCTCAAATGGGGGTGGCCTCTAGGTCTGCTCTGAGGGCTTCTGCTGGGATGTCATCAGGTCCAGCTGCCTTGCCGTTTCTCAGCTGTGTGATGGCTTTCCTGACCTCTTATCCGGTGGGATTGTCACAGCTTATGAGGAGATCTGCGTTGGCTGGGTGGAGTTCGGGGCGGGGGGGGGGGGGGATTTAGTGGTGCTGGACTGTTCAACAATTTTTCAAAATGTTCTGACCATCTATTTATTTGGCGTTTTGTGCTTGTAATGGTCTTTTCCTGCTTCTCCTTCACAGGTCCCTCTGTTTTGCTGTACTTGCCGGATAGCTTCTTGGTGATGTAGTACAGCTTCTTCATGTTTACACTTCTGGACGCTTCTTCTGCCTCTGCTGCCAGTCCTTCAATGTAATTTTTGTTGTCTATCTTGATGCTTCTTTTCACTTCTCTGTGGGCGTCACTGTAAATTTTTTGGACCTTTACTATTGTAGTTCTTGTTCTACTGCTATTTACTGCTGCTTTCTTCTGTTTCCTCTACTGGATTTTGCGTAATGTTTCGGCTGAAATCCATTCTTTCTCCTGATGCTTCATGGGGCCTAGTACTTCTTTACATTACGCTTTTACTGCATCCTCAACTTTCTGCCATCTGTTGTTCGCATTGCCTTCCTCCTCTTCAAGAAGCTCTTGTTATTAAGCGTCAGTCTGTATTCTTCTTTAGTTTTTACGTCTTTCAACAGGCTGGTGTTATATTTTGCTTTCTTCTCTTTTGTGCCCATCCAGTTCTTCTTCAGCTTACGTTTCAGCCTTGCAACAACTAATTGGTGGTCAGATGCCACATCTGCTCCCCTTTTCGTCCTTACTTCTTGCAGGGATCTTCTGAACTCCTTGGCTGTGCAATTGTGGTCAGTCTATTTTCTGTCACATGGTCTGGTGATATCCATGTGCTCTTTGGATTTTCTTGTCGGGAAAGATGGTACCCCCGATTACCAGGTTGTTCAGTGCAAAAAGGTCTGTGAATCTCTCTCCATTTTCGTTCATCTCGCCCAGGCCGTGGATCCCCATGGCTTATTCATATCCTGTGTTGTCTGACCCTGCTTTGGCATTGAAGTCACCCATGTGGCTGTTGATGTCTCTGTCCGGGAAGTTCTCTGCTATGTTCTATAGTCTGTTGTGAAGCTGATCCTTATCTTTTTCTTCACCGTCATTAAACGTTGCCGTGAGGATTCTGGGCCCGTGTGGTTCCCATCATATCAGTGCGTTATATGCTTGCTTCGACAGCATGAGCCCCACCCCCTGTGTATGAGGCACTTCATCTTCTTCATGTCCTGAATACATTCTTCTTGTCATCAATCTCCTTTGTACAGTTTGAATCCATCTTTTCTTGCTAATGCCCAGTAGGGATAGGTTGTAGTTCCTCATCTCTGCTGATACCTGTGCTGTTTTTCCTGCCTCATACAGTGTAATCACGTTTCATGTTGCGATTTTAATTCTCTTGTTTGATAGAAATGTAGTCTGCTTTATGGCTTTTAGATTTACTTACTTTATCATTTAAATTCATAATTTGCTCAGTGGAAAGTGAAAACCTTAAAATGCAAGAAAATCTTACCTTGCGATCACCCCAGAATGAAGATCACGCCTGTAACCTCTTTTTGCTAGTTTCACTTTTGTTATTACACAGTGCATTTTGACCGTATGAATACATATCAACTTGATATCACGGGGAGGGGGATGGGAACGTTAGGTCAAATGTGCGTTAAACTAAATGATAAAATTACATTTAGTATTTTAATTATTAAGTGAACAATGACTAATTAAAGAAATCAAGTGTGAAAGCGAATGGTCCTTGATGAAAAATCTGTATCAATGAATTTAGCCTTTGCGTTGCAATAAACGAGTAGATCTACTCTTATTATCTTATCTGTTTCCCTTTTTTCTTCTTTCTTTCTTTTAATATCCATATTATCTAAGACATGCATGTACATGGGGCATCGTTCACCTGCCTCGGCTGAACATCACATCAGGTTTTTCACTTTTGCGCTGATCCCAAGGCACTTGGTCAATTGCCAAATCACATTTCTGTCGCGCTTGAAAGGTTTTGCATTCTCAAAGTAGCCTTCGGGTAAATATTTGTATTTTTGAGGCTTGAATTTAAGCTTGCTTTCAAACATCCTGGAACAATTGAATGATTGATTGATCGATCGATTGATTGATTTGTAACATAGCATCAACACATGATGACAAGGCAATGCAATAAAGTGTCTTTCCCAGAGACATATCAAGACTGCCAAACTTACCTGGTCGGGATCTGATTCGTTTTCGCAACCTTTTCGTCGCAACTCAGACACACTAACCACCTAGTCACCACAGGAAAGAGCAACTGAACTGGTGACTCATCATCTGGGGAAAAAGCACCAAACTTAACTCATTTTAATTCTCTGAGCAGGACTAAAAGACCCAAATGGTTAGACCCGGACGTCAAAAGATGTAGAGGAGTTGCGATTTATAGACAGTATATATTTTTATTTGAAACCAGTCGATAAAGAGTCCTCAGCGTTATCGAGAATAGTTGTCGTTATTACGTTTATTATACATTTTTCATAAGTACAAAGAATCTTTACATGTCATAAGTTAATAAGTTGCTTGTAACAAACTTTGCCAATAAATTCAGAAATGTCTTCGTTGAAGACACTATTTTCTTAAAGCCACAGTTGTGAACAATTATTATATATCGAATAACTAACTGCTCGTGGAAACTAAATGTAAAAAGCGTTATTTCTGTTTTTTTCTTGGCAAGACTTTGAAACTTCTGATAAAAGTGCAACAATTACAGGTCAGTGATTAGTGGTAACGCCTGTTACTATACAGTTTTAGGCAATTATGTATAAAAGTAATCTGTAATTTCAGATGCTGTTAGCACAGGAAAACAGGTGGACAAATCGGGAGGCGCTGTTACAGCATGCTACCTACTGCATGTTCCAATAACACAGCCCTATAAACAAATCATCAGCCTTCTGCTACTAACCTTGTCCATTTTCATGTAAGATTGTTTATCTTCTCCTATCGATAACCAATTTCTCTGTTGATGCATAAAAATGTCTGCATATAATTATCGACCACATATTGTTGCTTTTCTTTCAACTTAGAGTTGGATTAAATGATTTTTTTTTCTCAGCATGAAAGTCTTTTACTTTTGCATTATCATTAGTATATATTACAACCTATAAGAAAGTCATAGTATATAGTAAACCCTATAAGAAATTCAAGCATGCATTTAAGGTAATTTTCATGATAACGAGTGCAGTGGGGAAAAGAGAAACGTAACTGTGAGCTTAAGCTTACCCGTCCATATGTAAAATGAACTTAATGTACAACCTTGCGATCGTCGAATTTCGCTGTGCATGGATCAGTATTTGATTTGTTGTTACTTTTTCTTGACATAAGGAGAACAGGAAATGCTGCTAAATTGGACAAGCTGTATCCTGTCGTAAGAGTCTTAACATTTTATACAAATTTACACATACTCACTCACGTAGTATTCACTAACGTAACCAACAAACAGTTCTAACAAACTTTCGCGTCACACCACTGAGGTATAGCAGAAAGACGCCACATTCGGTAGTTTAGGGTCGAAGCTCCACTTCGTTTCAAATCGATCCTTGCAAATGGAGAGTGCTTGAACAGTGCCTTGAACACGTTATCTGCTGCGTTTGCAAGAGTTATTGCCCATGGCAGGCAAACGTAATATTAAACTGCCCACTGAGAAAACGTATTACATGACCTTGGTGGGTATTCAAAATGATGACGATTCATGTCCACATGCCTTATATAGGTACGGTTAACCCATTAAACACACGTTGCATTTGCTTAGGGCACCAGAAAAAAATCCAGATTAATTGTTGATGATAAAATAAATGAATATATTTGACCATTTTGATCTGCATGTACGAGTAGTTTGATTTTGAATGATGGCAACACTGGTATTTTCTCACCTTTTTAGCTTTATATATTTTTTTTAGTATCACATTGTGTAGCAAGGGGGGGGGCATAATGTTTTCAGTACTTAGGCTCTGGGAGGTCTTAATTCGGCACTGTAAAATCTGCGTGTGAAAGGTGTAAATTAGAGAAATAACATACGCTATGTGTTGCCGTTTACTAAGGCCACTACAATCAGTCCAAACTATCGTCCTGAGTACAACTAACGAGCAATCTGATTGGATTAGTTCTTACAAACTGCATCCAATCAGATAGTTAACGTTGTTTTGACTAGTTTAATATGTTCACATGCCGAGGTTTGATATCTAAGAAATCAAAACGACAACCATTAACTAGCGAGGATGGAATCAAACAGATTTGATACTACTGTTTTAGCAAGTTGCGAAACTTGGTAATAATCACTTTATAATTTGAATCTGAGGACATCTTAGTGAAAATACTTAATCAATTTCGATAGAAGATCGGGAAGCGCACTGTCGTACAAACCATTCCTTTGCGTTCAGTAATTCCGAAGTACTATCTGATATGGTTCTTGTTAGCAGTACTTTTGGTGGCAGTAATTCTAGCTGTAGTAGTAGCGGTAGAGAAAACTAACTGCTTGGTGACTAATGCACTGATGTTTTTTCGATAATGGAATAGCAGACGTCGGCTTAAGGTTAGGATGATATCTCAGGGAATCTCTAACTTAAATCAATGTTTGGAATTACTAATTGCGCACATTTTGTATCTTGTTCCAATAATATCCTTCGCACTGTACGTAATTCTAAGATCATTACCTTCTATTTTGTTGTAATAATTTTATTTGAAATCATCTTCAAGACACGAGTGTTTCATCAGCAACTAGTAACGAAAAGCAGTGTTGTACGATTGTAAGACCAAGAAAACAACCTATCAGTACCAAAAAATAAATCCTTTGTTTAAACCCCATTTTAGCTATGTCTTTCTATCTCTTTGTCATATTGATTACTGATCCGTTATATAACAATAAATTAATAAATTGGTAACTAGTACCATGTATTACGATGTTAAACAATGCTTCAAAGATGAAGGAAAAAACGTTAGCATTTGACTCGTTACTTCTTGAAGGTCAATCAAATCAATGATTTTATTTCAGATTGCAGTATTAAGATGATAGGAAAGCCAGTATATTTGCGTGCCTCTAGTTCAGCATTGGGAACTTGGATGGTGGACCCTTTGAAACAGAACAAATACTGGCTTACCTACAGTTACTATGGTAATACTCTCGAGGAGTTCAACTCTTTGAATAGCTTTGAAACTGGCCAACCGGATCGTGTTTACGATCTACGTCACTATCGATACCATGGCACACAGCATGCGATATATAACGGTTCGTTTTATTACCATTGGTCTGGAAAGGAAATAATTGTCCGATATGAACTCAAAGCGGCAGACGTAGTGGCTGCCATGGCATTGGAGGGAACCAATCATAATAACTCCCGCTACCTCTACAAAACAGAACACATTTACTATGATATAACGGCAGATGAAAATGGATTATGGGTAGTCTTTTCCAAGTTGGGCATGGATTCATCGATATTCGTTATAAAGGCCGACCTGGTTTCGATGTCACGTGAGAAATCATGGCAGCTCGATGTCGCACGTGGTTCCTATGGAAACGGTTTTATTGCTTGTGGTAAAATATACTTGATAAAGGATACAACGGTTAACCAGTCATATGTTGACTTCGCATATGACTTCTATGCAAACGAACGAGCAGCAGATATATCGCTTGTCTTCGGAAATCCTTTCAAAATGAATACCATGGTATCGTACTTTTCGTTAACAAGTAATCGAAGTAAAAGTTACTTATTGTCGTGGGATAATGGACATATCATATATTATCCTCTGTTGTTTTAGTTATATATATATATATATATATATATATATATATATATATATATATATATATATATATATATATATATATATATATATATATATAAAGGGGTCAAATGTTTTGCTTCAGTGTTAAGTCATCACTTCTTTTTCTCGAGGACGAAGCCGTCTGTAATTGCACATGTTTCGTCTTAATATCGTAGTCATTAACATGATAGTAAAGTTGATAGAACAATGATGTAATGGATTATCTTCAATCATATTTTAGAGCAGCGACCAATAAAAACTGTTTGCTCAGTAAACATGTATACAATTTATTCCGATAATATTTTCAAAAAATATATAAAATGACCACGCAGCAATGGGTGAAATTTCATGTTACATTTAGCGTAAAGTCGTCAGCTTACATTGACTTTTTGGGCCATGTCTTTGAAAATTGTGAGATCGGTGACGTTTCCAGTTTTGGAAAGGCCTTGAACAAGCTCATGTTACGGTGGACAGAGTTATCTTTCTTGTGACTAAATTGTATACAAATGAGCAGGCACATGTTTTATTCAAAACTTAACACAGAATCAGCAGTAATTCGTTTCTGATGCGGTCTTAGACTCCTGGAAGGAAAAGAAGGCAACACAATAAATAGTTTAATTGTCTTATAAAGACACTACAAACTGTATTACTGTAATTACGGTCGAGAGATTATGGAGAGAGAGAGAGAGAGAGAGAGAGAGAGAGAGAGAGAGAATAATGTTGTAATTTTGTGTTTACATAAATGTTTAGCTTTTAATCTCTCTATCAATACGTTAGTCAAATCTACAAGAAGTTTTGTTATTTAAGGCCATCTTTGTTTAATATGTGCTTTATGTTCTTGGCTTTAGTTTAGTCTTTCGGTTGTACATCTGACATTTTAAATATTATTTAATGGGTGCCGCTATTTCCCATACAGTAATTGTCAGAATTGAATAGGTAATGCAATGAATAGTTTGGCAGAAAACGATATTCATTTCATGTAAATCAAACAAAAAGATATGTAGAAAGACTGTATTGATAAAATCATCGTCAGGAGACACTTCTACAGATACATTTACCAACTGAATCATCGTTAATGTCATTTATTGGTAGAGAATGAAAATATAACAGACCGATGAATCTCAAAATGCGATTCACAAACTCTGCACACGGTCATAAACTCTGCTAATATACGTTCAAAAGATCGGTTTGTCAACGATAATTTTGTTAAATGAATTCCAGCAGAAATAAAGATTATACGAAAACGTATGTTCAGGATGACAACCTCTATCGTCTAAACAGAGTGCCTTTTTGAATAAATCTAATATGATAGTATGCGTGTGACAAAATGTAAGTGCAATCGGAAGATGGTCAACACAGTTCACAACTCTATTTACAGTCTAGCTGTTCCAAATTTCTGAGCAATCGTTGACAATCCTCAGGTCTTACTTTGCCATAAAGACGTTAATGTTAGATTATAATTAACACTGTTATCTTTCAAAAATAATGTGAGATTCTAATTTACAGTGTTTTCTCTCAAAAAAAATTTGTTAACACAAATGGGCGTGATATACACATGAAGCCCATTTATTCGCTGTGTATGTAAATATACATAGATTAGGTGGTAACATACATTTTGCTAACTTGTTTGTCTGTATGTTCAAGTTTAATTAGAAGTATGCTAAACTAATATTCAGGTCTTTTTGCGGTGATACGAAATTTAATTTAGTTTTATATTTTTATACGTGACGATTGCATCAACACTTTCATTTTTCAAACTGTGATGCTGCCTCGTTCTTTAAAAATATGTATGTTTTTTATTTTAGTGTGTCGAAATTGGCTTGAGTGATACATAATTATTTTAATGATTTTTTAAAAATATAAATGTACCTACCAACATGATCCTCCTAGCGTGTAATAGTTATGGCCATGATTGCTAGCTTTTTGACATACCCCTCTCTCGGTATGAGATGATTCCACCTGGGGCACTTCATTTCTGCCTACAAAAAGCGAACAAAGTAAATCAGTATATAAACTGCATTGAGCAAACCTCGAACTGTTGTTTAGAAAATAGGCGGAGTGTTGATTGCTTAAATCTCGCATTTTTGTCTTGCGCGACCCTTTCTCTCGTGAATTAATGTTCCGATTGTACGAGATCTTTTAAGCTATTCCAGAAGAGCAAACTTTATAAATAACTTACAGGATAAATTTAAGTCCTGCTTCAGCATTCGCCGGAATAGACAAATATGCTCGATGCTTTCAGGGTCTTTATCTATTAAAATTAGAAGGTTGGATACATTATTACCTAAAACATAGAGTGATTGTAGAAAACTCGCACTCTCAATCTTTTTAAGAAACCGCATGATACTTATAAAATATTTGACAATATCAGCAATGTATGAAAAAAGAGGCAATGCAACATGCACTTAAGTGATTATTTGCTGACTGACACAGGCCAATCATCGTCTACGCGTAAAAAGGCAAGTTTTTGACCCTGTTTAGCTAAAATTATTTAAGTCATTTGAATCCTTATCCCGGACATTGAAAAAAAAAACAACTTGGGTGAAGTGCACGAAATAGTCGTACTTATTAGGTTAATGTCAAGTGACGAGGATGAAAGACACAAATGTCCATGTTGTCTGTGTGTATATGTTCAGCTCTGTAATTATTTTCTTTAAAACGTGCTTGATAATGACTTATTAGAATTTAGACTCAACACCATCACCATGGATCGAGATTACGATTTGTAGATTCTCTGAAACTGCATTGGCATACTTGAATATTAATGTACTTAGTTCATCAATCTGAATATTATCTATTTAAAGAATGGTACTTTGGTCATTAGAAATGATCTGTTCCTACTGTATATCTAATATGTGCATCGTGACACACCTTTTCGATTTTTCGCAAAGTTCCATTTGTCTCAATGTTCTTCTGAATTGAAGTATTGCATTTTGGGATAAAACGTTGAAATTTTCTTATGAGGGATATTTTTTAATAACGTCTTGTGCAAAGTAGACCTTAAACGAAAAGTCTGTTTTTATGTTTCCTTCTTTCCGAACTTTTTGCCGTTTTATCTCAGAATATTGACAAGCTTGTTGCGTGTAATTCCCATTTCTACAAACCATAGATTATTTTGACGTTATGGAATATAGTGTGTTTACATGAAGAATAAATATTAGTTTATAGTGTCAAATGCCAGTTCATTTATTCGTGTGAAATCTCCCGGCAGGCTTAGGAAAAGCAAAAAAAAAAAAAAAAAAAATGGAGAAAAGTGGTGAGGAAATAATTTTCTAGCATATCCTGCTATATCGTGCCAGTTTTCATTGTTTACTTTTTATTATTTATGATATTTTACTTATTTATGTTGCTATTAATCGCTATTATATTTTCCGCTGCAGACTCTGTAATTTTCCGTAAGGTACCTCTTTCTTTCTGGTGTTTTTTGAAGCACAGTTTTGTACAAAATTGTATGCATTGTCAAATTATTGTCATGTTTTGTAAGATAAAAGTTTAATCCTGCCATAACAGCTTTTGCGATTTTTGTACCAAAACTGATGACTATCCAGATCTTTGT
This sequence comes from Sinohyriopsis cumingii, assembly GCA_028554795.2. NCBI lineage: Eukaryota > Metazoa > Mollusca > Bivalvia > Unionida > Unionidae > Sinohyriopsis > Sinohyriopsis cumingii. The sequence goes on from CM068827.1 coordinate 120,019,985, forward strand.
GTTGGGTTAAAGTGAGAGCGGAACCATAGGCCCAGCATGTTGTTATGAAAACGACTATCATCTGCACATTGGAAAAGTTAAGAAATCGTTCTTTCAGGTTTCTCGCATAATGAAATTTCAATAAAATGATCAAAGAAGGCAAAGCATCCCAATTTTACCAATTTCTAAACCTAGCGTATATATTCGACTTTCGTCGATGAAATTAGTATTTGTACAACTTAAAAACACTTTTATTTGCATTGGCACAAAGCTCACATGTTCTTGTGTAAATCATTTCCTTTATGTCAAACAAATAAAATTTGCAGTTAATATAAATATTACATTTAAAATGAACCTTCATTGGTCAAGACGCCAACATGTGATTACTAGTCAGCTGGCAATATTTCTGAATTACTCACGCGATGAATATTTGCTAGTGTTAAAGATAAAGTTCCAAGTGCAACTAATCTAAAGAACCGGAAAAAGTAGTCCTCTTGGACTGTGATGTAAACATTGTGTCCTCTTAAATTACTCCAGTCACGTGATACGGAGCCTTTGACTCGCAGAAATTACGTCTTAATAGGAATATACATCTTAAAGAGTTTGTAATTACAGTATTAATAATATATACTTGTATTTATAGTTGACTTCTCATAAACAAGTCTGATATCTGAGAGAGAGAGAGAGAGAGAGAGAGAGAGAGAGAGAGAGAATAAGGTAGGTACAGCGACCATTGGAATCACAATACCTATTCTGCATATGTGTCTTTTAGGCAATCTTTTTTATAATTCTGACCAACTGTTGTTAAATGTATCATACTTACAGTTATTGCCATTCGCAACTTTGAGGTCATCCTACGGATCACACCTGGATACTGCCATCGGATCACCTGAATTATTTGTAAAGCAAGGATTAACCAAGAAGGTGCGGATGCAGCGACCTATTTTTAATACGCAACTTCTGGGTCAATCCTACGGTCATTCCAATAGTGGAAATAGCTGAGGTGGTCAGCCTAGATTGCGGTTTTCTTTTTGTGAAGACATTTCCAGCGAACAAGATATATGATTACTGTGCCGACATGCACATTAGGCGTATATTTAGACTCGCAGAAATAAACGAGGTGGCACGAATTATTAATTGTAAAATACACATTTTCACAAACTAGGTAGTCTTCTTTAAAAACAAAAAACAACCTGAATTGCTAAATACGTAGCAAATATTTATTCAGTTTCGAAGTATATAGTCATTTGTGCGTCGTCAATATTTAATTTGACCCCTTTGATTGTACCATCACAGCACGAACGCCAGGATCTGCATGTCGAACCCACTATTGAAGTATTACTGTAAACTGCGCGACATATTCCCCTTTGTTTCATAAAGATTCACCCAAAGTAATACAAATTCAATTAAGAGAGTTCAAAAATATAAACAAATGATGAAAGACAACTCAACCAAAACCTAATAAAAATTTTCTTTTATTGTGACATTGGCCTAAATAACAAAGGGGAGAGCGATAATGACTCATAATGAATTGCCTTAGCTTCCTAATGGTTCATTATATTTATGAACATGCTGCATCAATGGATTATGACACTGAAACATGTGAAAAGGTTTAACCAAAAACGAAACTCAAAGGCTCTGTGTCTGTGACCTTGACCCAAATTTCAAATCAGCAAGTGTGTCGAAGAATTATTTTTTTCTCACTTTATAATGATTGATACCAAATATGAACAAAGTCCATTAAAGTGTTTAGGAAATATACACAAGCGAAAATACATTAACCAAAACCTTGACCGAAATTTTCTATGACCGTGACCATTATCCCAACGCGAAAGAAGTAAGCGATTGTGTCTAACAATGAATTGTTTAAGCTTCATCTGGAATTGTTCTAAGTATGAACAAAATACATCAACGGATTTAGGAAATAAAACCAAATGAAAAGCCTTTAACCAAAGTCTTAAGGCAGATTTGCAATGACTGTAACCTTCACCTTATGGTCAAAAGGGCAATCAAGCGTGATGCAGAATGAATTGTCATAGAATCATACTCGTCGATGCAAAGAATGACAACTCTATTAAGTCGTTCAGGAAATATATGCTATGAAAACTTTAGCCAAATCTTTACCAAATTGTTGACTCCCCCCCCCCCCAAGAAACTGCTGTGTCTCCTCGCTAGTTTAATTTTAACAAGAATCAAACATCGTACATTGCCCCGTTACAATTCAATGTATATGATGTTTCTTCTTAACCAAAGTACACAAAGTATGCTAGTGTAAAAAACACTCATGCTCGCAATACAGTGAGATTGATACATTTCCAAGATGCTAAAAAATATTTATTTTCTTCAAAATTTATTTGAATCGTGATATTCAAGTCTGCACGAAATGTTTTTTTTTTAAACCAATTCAAATACATCGCTTGTCAAATCTAAATTTAACTACAGACAATGTCTGTTCTTGTTATTTTTCTTGCTAGTAGTCCTATAAGGTTTTGAAAACGTTGTAGGATTCGAAAATTAGCAGGGACTGAGTTGTATAACGCATTTATCAAAACGGAAGTGACGTCATCAAGCCTACTGTGAAAATATCCTTATATTGTTTGACGAGTCAGGTCACGGAAGTGACGTCATCAAACCTACTGTGAAAATATCCTTATATTGTTTAGCGAGTCAGGACACGGAAGTGACGTCATCAAACCTACTGTCAAAATATCCTTATATTGTTTAACGAGTCAGGACACGGAAGTGACGTCATCAAACCTACTGTGAAAATATCCTTATATTGTTTAACGAGTCAGGTCAGAATTTCAAGATGCAAGATAAAGAAATATGGACACAGCAGATTACCATTCCAGCCCCGTCTCAAACTCTCTTTTATTTCAATGAAATTGATGAGATATCCCTTATGTATTACTGCGGCTGAACTATTTTTTACACAACTCTCAACATATCTACTTATGTATTCTCTGAATGTCGAAACTTCATGTTTGAAGAACTTAAAATAGGATGAAAGTTTTGTTTCTTTTTCAAACTCCGTTAGATTTCGAGTGCATGTTGAACGGTCAGTGTTTGAAGTCAAATGATTCATGTGTCTTACCTCTGTGGTCAGGTATATACTATACACCTATCTGATTACATTAAATCTGATCTTAAAGATATAGCTCTAAGTTGGTTTAACATACAGTTTGCATTTATCGGACATCATATCATGCCCATGATGGATCACATGATTGCCCATATGATTAGTTTGAGTATGGAGTGCATGTCAGCATTACAACTGACGGGTTTGGAGAAAAGACTTCATCCAATTTATTGTCAAAAATTAGTAAAGACGTCCAGTCCAGTAGTTGAAATAGAAAGTCAGGATTAGACTATGTAATGAATTATTAAGCTTACTTTAGTACTTTATCATAATGCTACACACCTGAATAATACAGCTAGTCAATATGTCACGTGATGCTTTAGTATTGTGAATAAGACTGCTATAGTTAATGGATGCAGAATATGTCGCAGAATAGACACCGAGTGGGTCTTTGGACTAAATGAATAAGACAAACACAATGTGAGAAAGATGGAAATTTATGAATGAATTAATAAAGAAAAATATATAATGTAAAAATACAATGATTCTCTCACGCTCTCAACATACAATTGACTCAAATCACTCTACACAACCTTCACACATTGAAAATAAACCAAAATATTAAATCAATATGAAGTACAGATCCAAGAAACCTCATGGACTGCATATACGCTTCAAACAGTATTTAACACTACAAGAGAGATTCACATAATCTCGAATATGAACTCCTATTAAGATTCAAAATAATCTTATGAACACAACTAAGATTCAAAATAATGTTATGAACACAACGAAGATTCCAAATAATCTTATGAACACAACTAAGATTCAAAATAATCTTATGAACATAAAAATGCAATTGGAACAACAATTGAACCAAACGTATGCTTCTAGACCCGTTGTACAGTCGCACGATTCCTTGGGTTGGCCCACACTCTTATTGGCCGCTCCCACCCTTTATGGATCCACCACATGTACAGTCATACGTATACACACGTACAGACAGCATACAGCACCCTTTTTAATTTGCTGTGTCTACATCTGTGGCACATACATACATACATACATACATACATACATACATACATACATACATACATATCGACAGCACGCAGCCTTAAATATTCTGGAAACTCCAGACAGCTCTAAACAACTTTAGACAGCTTCAGACAGCTCTAGTCATATTCACAGTCCTAATCACAGTGACAGTCACAATCAGAATCATGGCCACAATCATCTACAATAAAACCAAATTGGTCATAATAATAGTTTCTGTATAATCTCTAGATATATGATAATACTTTAACCTCTAATAGTGACTTGTAATTCAAAGTTCAAATCTGCGTTGTAATAAATGCATTATTACGCGATAAGACATTACAAACCGAATAAGCTTCTCATATCAAATGAAATGTAAATTTAACACTTACCCCTATGGCTGGAGAACAATGGAGAGCGTACACTCCTTGACGTGATCCAAAACGACCAGTGTCGGTTTTATAAATTGATCTTACTTAAATCCATAGGAGAGTGAGCAAATGTCAGAGTAAAATACCCGTACATATCATGTTAGTAATGTTACTTCGTCACAAGTAATTTCTGGCGAGGTACATGTTAATACAGTCGCTTACCTGGAAAAACACGTATTCACCCTAGATAACGTTGTACGCATGTACAACGAGAAATAGTCAAATAGTTCTAAGAAGAAACCAAGTTATTTCTTTGCCTAATTCTGTGACAGAATAATATCCAAGAATTATACATTCTGAATTTATTTTGTGTTTCAGCAAAATCCAGAAGATTATACATTAGATTAATATTTTTACCAATGTATCTACCTTTAGAAATCATTTTATTTATCTTTTCTATCAGACCGCACAGAACTGACTTGATACAACAGGCAATACATCCGGATGCAGTATTGTTAGGAATAGAAAATAAATAAATTGTCTTTTAATTTTGAAATTATTGTCTCGGTTTGTTTGTAGTACAGGACGACAATGTAGCCTCAAGGGGGCGATATAGCGACAATGGAAAATCTAGTCAAAATGGTTATGGGCATATATAGCGACAAGATTTATAGCGACAAGGAAAAATCCAGTCAAAAAGGTCGTGGACCTGTATAGCGACAATGGGATTTACCATTAATATAGGGACAATAGGAATGGAACAGGTAAGGTGATGTCACGGTACTGAAGATTGGCAACAATGTAGTAAAGGCTGACCTCAGTCGGACCAAACAGCGGGGAAAACACCCAGAACGGTTGGCGGGAACGGGACTGGCGGGACAGAGACAGAGATAACACATACAACAGACAACATACAAACATAAACAAATATAGAACTAATTTTCAAAACATTTTTAGCAAAAAAGCAAATCTTTTCGAGTCATATCTACACTATACAACATATATAACGCAAACAACCATACAACTAACTAAAATACTTGCAGGCAAGAAAGCAAATATTTTCGAGACGTATGAGTGCCCTTGAAATTGGCCTTTGGATTTAAGTTAACATCATTCCGTTAACATAGATTGCATCGCATAGGTCTTATTCTCTTCCTCAGACTTCTTCTGATTTCTGGTCTATAGATAAGGACTCTCTTCAAACAGCCTTGTCTCTCCACATAAATTCCTCTTTTCCTCTTTTCCAAACACTCGTATCGGTCATCAGGATAATTGTCCATGATGATTTTACATACATGGGTTAAGTCCGTACGGAACAGCATCGACGATACTAGAGTAGATGATTCTACGTTTGTCCACATCTTGTGACGAGAACAGATGAAGGGAATGCAGTGAATAGGAGAAAAGGATCGAAACGGATTGAGTTTATTCACCAATCCAAACACGCGTTACAAAATTCAGTCACAACCCGGAATCGGTCTTCCGATCCGAAGAGATCAGTCTGTGACGTCACATTCCCTATATAGATCCGCTAGCGTCTGTGCGCAGTCAATCCATGCAACACAGTTTTCATACATGACGGAAACTAAGAAGACGATGTTGGGGTGCACCGGCCATGGAGACGACAAGCAATGGTATAGTAGCGGTTACCAATGTCAACACAGGCCTACTTCCAGAATAGGTCGATTTTAATTGGGATTTAGTCGATTTTTTTTCTTCTCAAGAATTTCTTCCGGTACCAGTACCGTCTCCACCTTCTCCTTCTTAACCTTCTTTACCACACGTCAATGATTTTAAACAGAGACAGAAAGAAGAATTGGAGAAATTTTTACAACAGCAGAAGGATGCAGAACAAGCTTTTCTTCTTCAACAGCAACAGCGAGAAGAAGAAGAGGCAAGAAGGAAACGACAGGAAGAAGCAGCAGAGAAGAAACAAGGTCTAAGAGAGAAGGAGGACAGTGAAAGTCAAACGGAGACGGTACTCTTGACATTTTAGCAGAGTTAAGGAGTCTGAAACGAATGTATCAGACTTCTTTATTACGACCCAAGAGAGAAGGACCTTCTCGAACCAAACAACCAAGCCCTGTTACTACTCCTGCGATACCACCCCTAGTGATTTCTACCAAATCGTCATCGACAGGAGCCAGCCCAGAATTGGGCATTGGTCGTGGTAAAGGCTTAAGACAGTTAAAGATAATTTCGTCCCGTTCCTGAGTTTTTTTTTATATAAAAAAACCAAATACCCAACGGTCCTTTTCAGGGTGACCCACTTCTCTCGAAAAGAGATAGTAATTCAATTGTCAAATTCAATTAAAACTCAAAAAGCCCTTTTTAACCCATGATGTACGTGTTTGAATGTTTGAGTGAGTGCGTGAGTGTATGTTCTTATTCTAAAAATCAAAATCAAGAGACACGTTTTCTCTCTGGTCTATTATGGTACAAGTTTTACAATCCAATTGACAGCACAACACAACACTTTAAAAACGTCATAGACTTCTGTGTCTTTGTTCACTCTCTCTGGTTTTTTTCTTTCAATTTCTTCACTTTCACAGGCTTTTCCTCCTCTTCTTCCCCACTTTCTCCTCGTCTTCTTGTGTTCTCATATTTCTCTTTCTGCACGTGTCTGGGTTCTTCCTTTGGGGAAGTTACCTCTTCTTCTTCCTGTTCGAACCCCTATATTTTTCTTGCACCTGTTGTTTCTTAGGGCATTTTGAAGACCAATGTCCTTTTTCTTGACAATCATAATAAATATCTTGACTTTTGTCTCTTCTAGCACCTGTTTTGCATTTTTGACGGTCTGGACACTCTGTAGTCCAATGCCCTTTCTTCTTACAGATATAGCAAGTATCTTAACTTTTATCTCGAAATGATGGTGAGTAGTCCGTCGGCGTGTCTGAAGAATTTTTTTATGACACCTCGCAAAGGTCTGACTGATCAAAAGTTCGATAGGTGTGGGCTTTTTCATCGTTCTGCTCGGTTTAAGAGTGAAATGAATATTAGAACGGAAGTCAAACACCCTTTATATATATGCTGGTCTGACATGGATATAAAGTGACCCATGGCGTTTAAAATGGAGTCATTTGACCTTTTGCATCCAAGATGACAGGATCGCATCATGTCACGGAGAAATGAGAAGAAAGTTAAAGGCAGAAACGTGATTTATCGCCTCGTACAGTAGCTGAAGTATTGGCACCAACTCATGCCAGTGATTTTGAAGATGACATGAATGAGCCAGAATCCAGACTCAGAGAGTCAACACCCAGCCAAAGTTCACCACTATTTGAAAACCCTGAAAAGTACTATCACATTTGAGAGACGGAAAAACGCTCCTCTAGAAAATTTAGAACTACGGCTTACACGTACACGTTGAAGTTTAAAGATTTCAGGTCTAACGTACCACTGGAGAAAGCAAAGGGTTTCATCACCGAGGTGTGGGACTTTGTTAATCATTTTGAAACCACAATGTCAAGCCAAATGATCGCTTGAGACCTTCCATTCATCATGACGGTCTGAAGTCCCCCGTTTGGATCAAGTTTCACAGCCCATCAGAATTGATACCTTCCAAAGTCATCGACAAGATTCAACACGTGCAACAATCCAACGACAAATTTCACATCACCGATGGAAAAACTACACTGTTCATGACCCACGTCTCTCTACCCAAGGGGACCGGACAACTCAGAAAAGTGTTATTGGTGGACGACCTTCGTAGCATCAAGCGTAGCCTCGTCCAAATTAACAACCCTCAAGAGAATATGTGTTTAGCCCGTGCCATCATCGTAGGGCGAACGTATGCCGACAAGAACGATACGGTAGAATGGAAAAGAGTCTGGGAAACTATTCAACGATCGGATCGAGCCAAACAACGAAGTGAAGCAGAACTCTTGTTGCAGCAAGCTTGGGCTATGCAAAGACACACCACGTGGCATTCCTGAAAAAAATTTCAAGACGTCTTGGCTCCACGCTACACGTTGAAAGTACACCCTCAAGAAGTGCGCGGTCCTCTGTTGTTTCGAAGCAAAAATTTCCAAGACAGAAAAGGCATTAATGTCTATTATCATAATGAACATTTCGATGCCATCACCAGTATCACCGCGTTCATGGGATACAGTTATTACTGTGAGGAATTAGACTATGGCTATAACGAGAGGAACACAAGCATTGTGGATCGAAATGTGAGGGATATTTGGCCTCTAAGCCCAGCCTGGACGAAAGACAAGAACGAGTGCATTGCCCTGCTTGTGAACGAACTTTTGTCAGCCCTGCCCGTTGCCAACAACATCAGAAGATGCAAGGTTCACAGCAGAAAATGCTTGTCAACTCCAAAGATTGCGTCCTATTTGTGGACAAGACATACGTACCAACAGTGCTAAGTTTCACGTATGTCGAGGAAAGAAACGATGTCACATTTGTCACCAAATCGTCAATTTGGAACACGAATGCTTCATTCAAAAATACCATTCGATCAAGATGAGGAAGATGACCAGAAGAAATGCAATTTCATCTTTTTCGATTTCGAATGCAAGCAAGAGACCGGTACTCACATTCCTAATTTCTGAGTGACTCATCGAGCGTGCGAGAAGTGCACCCAAGAGCCTATCTTTAGTCATTGCCCTCACTGCAGCAACATTCCTGGAGGACGTGAATAAATATTCGTGTACGAGTTTAACGGTTTCTTTTTTCATGGATGTCCTACTCTGTTACCCTCAACGTGTCACAAAAAATCAGTTTTTGCAACGGACAATATAAGACTTGTACGAGGATATTTGTCAGCGACTGAAGTTAGAAAAGCAAGGATACCAAGTGGTGGAAATGTGGGAACACGACTACAATCACCGTTTGAAAACCGATCCCGAGTTTAAATCATCGTAGAGAGTCACAAGCTGGTGAAACCACTGAACCCGCGGGATAGTTTGTACGGAGGACGGACAAATGCCATCTGTCTGCTATACCAAGCCGACGAGGAGAACAGAGAAGAAATCAAATACTTGGTCGTGTGTTCACTGTATCCTTACGTGTGCAATTGCTGACGAAACACATCGACGTGGACAACATTCGACAATACGAAGGATTGATCAAGTGCAATGTCTTGCCTCCCACGGATTTGTACAATCCCATTTTATCTCATCTTTGCCAAAGGAAAACTGATGTTTGCCTTGTGCTGAAACAAGCAATCAAAACACAGGAAGAACTCGCCTTGACGGGAAGGTGGGTCAGCGTGGAATTGTTCAAAGCTCTGGATATGGGATACCAACTGTTAGAAGTGTACGAAAGTTACCACTTTCCCAAGGCAGAACAGTACCACAAGTGTGACGAGACTCAGAAAGTCATTTTCGCAGACTCCGTGGATGCCTTTTTGAAACTGAAACAAGAAGCCAGCGGCTATCCTTCCTGGTGCCACACTCCCGAAGACCAAATGAAATTCAAAGAGAAATACTGGGAGCAGGAAGGCATCACTTTAGATCTCATCGAGAAAAATGAAGGAAGGCGATCGTCTGCCAAAGTGATGTTAAATTGCTTGTGGGGCAAAATGGCACAACGACCGTATTTCCCCAACAAAGAGTAATTGACTGAACCTTCCACGTACTTTCAGAATATTCACGACAAAATCAAAAACATGAAACACGTGGACGTCGTTCGTGAGGACTTGATCTTAGTTAATTACGAAGAAGAACTGGACTTTGTAGAAGCCGACGAATTTGGAAATGTCGTCATTGCGGCTTACGTGACAGCCCATGCTCGCTTAAAATTGTACGAAGCTTTAGAACTGTTAGGTGATCGCGTCCTGTACTTTGACACTGACAGTTCCATCTACATCGATGGCCCGGGTCAACGTCACCCCGACAACAAGATTCTAAGTTTTGCTACTGGCGGTCCAAAAAATTACGGCTACGAATACCGGGACAAACAAGGAGAAGTACACATGGAGTGTAAAGTGAAAGGATTGACTATCAATTATCACAACAGTCGACTGGTGAACTTTGGCATATTGAAAGAAGCCTTGCATTCATGACAGGTTGGAAATTTTAGTGTGACCACCTACGAACCGCACAAGATTGTACCTTTACCCACTCACCAAATCGTCAGTCGGCCTTTGGAAAAACTTTCTCAAATCGGGCACCAGAAGTGAGTGCGGCTTCACAAAATCGCTTCACTTTACCGCACAGTCCCGTCCATATTAGTCAGCATATAAAAAGGGACAACGTCCAAGACCGATAGTTCATTGTAACTACCTAGTCCAAGCATCAACGGTGAACCTTGTTAAACAAACATCATTCCATTTCGTTGATTCTGAAGTGGATTGCGATGCTATGCCTTGCGATGTGAGCGATGTCGTACGCTGTTACCTCCGCGATGCAGTAAAGCACAATGGGAACTTTTCTATAACTACTACTACTACCACTCCACCTCCCATGGAAAGTGATGCTGTGCGTGTCAAACCTGACGGATGCAAAGGTGATGACACTCGTTATCATGGACTCTTTGCTGGTTTTCATTGTCAATGTCAACCTTCACGCGAGACCATGCGTCTACCACCCTACGGATGTCATCCAAAACTGAGCAAACTCCTGTCGGTTTCACCCTGCCCTCATCGAATATACATATAAACAAACATGAACACTACTTGTTGACTAACATCATATTTACAGATTGAACATATGAATTATGAGTCAGGGGTGTCTACACAGATTGAACACCCATGTCAGTACTTTAATCAGTTATTCTGAAGATTACAGATGTGGAATTGCATAATCTCTGTAAAAGTCAGCTAACGTTTGTAATATTGAAGCTATAAATGGAATGTCTGGTTTAATTCTTTCCATATGCATATCCTCCTGCGTGTACACAATGAATTCATACAATTCCCAACCTGTAACCTAAGTTGGCCTTGAATATGTGCATAGTAACTGTATGTTTTTTTTATGATCATGCTCATTCTTCTGTAAATGGAAATCTAGTATATATATGCATGCTTCCCAATGGGTGGAATTTCATCTCCTCTGTCAAGTGCTTGGGGTCAGCTCCCATCGAGATTGAAATCAAAGGACAGCCCAAAGATTACATCGATCTGAATAGCAGTTACTTGTACTTGGAAGTGAAAGTGATCGACACATCGACGTACGGTACCGATATAACGGACGAAGATAAGGTAGACCCCGTCAACAATTTCATGCACTCCTTGTCCAGTGGAGTATATTTGTATTTGAATAACAAACTGGTCAGTAGCAGCATGGACACTTACCTGGAAAATCTCTTGACGTACAGAAAAGAAGCCAAGAACACCCATCTGGATGCTTGCGTGGTATGGAAACATGACATAGCGGGCAAGTTTGACGATACCGATTCATTACAGAAAAAGACCCCAACCACAATGTTGGATTCAACGCCCGACGATTCAAAATAAAAAGCCCCAACAGTAATTTAGAACTGATGGATCGTTTCCATTGTGACATGTGGTCGCAAGAGAAGTATTTGCTGAACGACGTGGATGCCCCCCTGAGACTGAATCGTAGCTGTGCAGCTTTCCATTTGATAAGTGACGCTTTCTATTACAAAACCATCATCCAAGAAGCCAGAATCTACGTGCGACGTGTGGAATTATTTCCTAAAGTGGGAAACGACGTCAGTCACACTTTGAGCAGAACGACCGCCAAGTATCCGATACGACGCGTAGAAGTGAAAACCATTGATCATTCGAACTATCTTGGCTCAGAGTGCAGAGAGGAAACAAAGAAACGGTTACTTGTCAGACTTTTACAATCAGAAAGTCAGGATTGAATTGATCACTTGTGAAGAAAGAAAAGAAAAAAACCCACTGCTTCTTGGAATCCTGTCGTGTGTGGTAAAGATGATCTGCCTCATCGCAAACCTCAAGACCATCAAGCTTCAGTCATCTCCCAGGAACCCACTGGGTAGCCGTCTACTATCCTAAAGAAGGTTATGTGGATTATTTTGATTCGTATGGAGTGCAACCTTTGGAAGACGATGTCATCGACTTTATGAGAAAAAATGCCCAGACCACGATTAAATAATGTGAAATTACAAGGCACAGATTCCACGTTGTGTGGACAATATTGTGTGTATTTTCTGCATCAACGCAGTCTTGGATATTCTTAAGAACATTTCGTGACTTATTTTGATCGTCACTCAACTAGAAACGATGATAAAGTAGATTGATGGTTCTGTGACCACTATAGTTATAATTTGTTTTTAACTAGGAAATGTAGTGTAAATCAATGGCCCAATGACTTCCATACCTGGAATTCTAGCTTCACTTCACAACGTTATTAAACCTGTCCAAAATAGTTTATTATTAGAACAAAATATTTGTTAGTTTATTTGATTGTTAATTTAAAAATGTGTTAATTGTTGGTTGTTAGTTATTTGAATAAAATTTTTATATTTTGAAAACAATGTGTCTTTCGGTTGTTTACAATTGTTTCGGATGAACCATGCTCCAGTTACCAAAGATTTTGCGACAAGTGACAAGCCTGAAAGTGGCCTGTGATCTGGTACAAAGCATGAGCGAAAAGGAAGTAAAAAACTTACGAGGCTTCATTCAACCAGCAGACGTGCGAGTGGGCACCTTGAAGGAGATTTAGAATTAGACAGAGAGGTCCTTTGTGAAGTGGGGTTAACCCAGCTAAAGAAAGCAGAAGAACTAATGATAAAAGTGCTGAAAGAAGAAGTGAAGAAGATAAAAGACAAGTGGTCTGAAGAAAGAAAGAACAAAGAAAACAAAGAAAAAAGAGGAGTTTGACAGACTAAATCAAAACTGGATGAAGGTGCAGAAAAAATTTAGATCGATGGGCCATCCTGACTGGATGCCACACAAAGAGAAAAAGAAGAAAGGAATGATTGACAAAGTGAAGAAATGATGGAATACAGGAGAAAATAGAAGAACCCAAAGGTCCTGTTCAGGGCCACTCATATGCCTCGAAAAGATTTGCTTTCTTGCCTAAAATTGTTTTAATTAGTTGAATAGCTGTTGATGTTTGCATGCTGTCTGTTGTATGTGCTATGTCTGTCTCTGTCCTGCTAGCCCCGTTCCCGCTAAGCATTCTATATTTTTTTCTCGCTGTTTGGTCCGATTGATGTCAGCCTTTCCAACATTTTTGCCAATCTCCAGTATTGTGACGGCACCTTACTTGTTCCATTCCTATTATTCCTATATTTAAAGTAAGTCCCAGTGTCGCTATACAGGCTAACGACCTTTTTCGACTGGATTTTCCCTTGTCGCTATACAGGCCCACGACCCTTTTGACTAGATTTCCCATTGTCGCTATATCGCCCCCATTAACTATGATGCGGAGTAGGAATGATGAGTGCGTCAGGGCGAGACTATGCTTCTGCCCCGTATCAAACGAGTTCGTTCTCCCGACTCGGAACAAAACTCTTAAGTGGTTTTGTATTTATTTCATATCCCCGTTTTATAAATACGTTCTTTTAAATATGTATAATGTTAACTTTCAAAAATCTAAACTAGATATTTGCCGTTTTATGAAAGATATTTTACAACCATCCCCATGTACGCATCCAGGGCTATCTACTGTAGGTAAGTCTTCGAACTTCCTGCAATGCAAATATGGTGATTAGCTTTAAATTTTCACAAATGGTGTATGGGGTTTATGATAGAAATTAATCTGGAGTTACAGAGAAGTAAATGTTTTCCTTATCACTCAAATGAAACATAGGTTTTTGATCAGTAATGGCCCATAGGTTTTGGACCAGTAATGTCCTATAAGGTTTGGACCAATAAGGGCCTATAAGGTTTGGACCAGTAATGGCCTATAAGGTTTGGATCAATAAGGGCCTATAAGGTTTGGACCAGTAATGACCTATAAGGTTTGGACAAGTAATGGCCTATAGGGTTTAGACCAGTAATGGCCTATAAGGTTTGGACCAGTAAGGGCCTATAAGGTTTGGACCAGTAAGGGCCTATAAGGTTTGGAACAATAAGGGCCAGTTTTCTTACACACTACTTACTGAATCGACAATCTACATCCAAGCACATTCAGTTCAATTTTTTCAGACCAGCGGTAGTTAAATACATTCAAGTTTACACAGAAAGCTTAAGAATTTATAGGAGATTCAAACTGTATATTTTTATGTTTTCATTCAAAGCCCCATGTCGTGCAGAAAGTTGTATATGCCAAATCATCTGAATAATATTGAGTCTTGAAAGACATTGATCCTAAACATCTTTGAGCTCCACGAAAACCAGATGACGTCGACGTTTAATCACATTATGAGTCATGTAACGTATCACTTCAAGTTCAATGAATCAAGAATTTCTTGAAGTGGCAAAAATGTCAAATGTAAACATAAAATTCGCTCCGTGTGACCAAGTTATGAAATAGTCTCACCACAATGATGTTTAAATAACTCAAAATATTTCAAATCTAAAAATACATATATACACTGATGTTTAAATACCTCAAAATATTTCGAATATAAAAATACATCTATACACTGATGTTTAAATAACTCACAATATTTTAAATCTAAAAATACCACTATACACTGATGTTTAAATAACTCAAATATTTCAAACAAAAAGAATGCCACTATACACTGATGTTTAAATAACTCAAAATATTTCGAATATAAAAATACATCTACACACTAATGATTAAATAACTCACAATATTTCAAATCTAAAAATGCCACTATACACTGATGTTTAAATAACTCAAAATATTTCAAACAAAAAAACACCACTATACACTGATGCTTAAATAACTCAGAATATTTCAAATCTAACAATACATCTACACACTAATGTTTAAATAACTCATAATATTTCAAATCTAGAAATACCACTATACACTGATGTTTAAATAACTCAAAATATGTCAACTCTAAAAATACATCTATATAATGATGTTTAAATAACTCAAAATATTTCAAATCTAAAAATACCAGTATACACTGATGTTTAAATAACTCAAAATATCTAAAATCTAAAAATACCACTATACACTGATGTTTAAATAAATCAAAATATTTCAAATCTAACAATACATCTACACACTAATGTTTAAAAACTCACAATATTTCAAATCTAAAAATACATATATACACTGATGTTTAAATAACACCAAATATTTCAAATCTAAAAATACATCTATACACTGATGTTTAAATAACTCAAAATATTTCGAATATAAAAATACGTCAACACACTAATGATTAAATAACTCACAATATTTCAAATCTAAAAATATCACTATAAACTGATGTTTAAATAACTCAAAATATTTCAAACAAAATAATACCACTATACACTGATGTTTAAATAACTCAGAATATTTCGAATATAAAAATACATCTATACGCTGATGTTTGAATAACTCAAAATATTTCAAATCTAACAATACATCTACACACTAATATTTAAAAACTCACAATATTTCAAATCTAGAAATAACACTATACACTGATGTTTAGATAACTCAAAATATGTCAAATCTAAAAATACATCTGTACAATGATGTTTAAATAACTCAAAATATCTCAAATCTAAAAATACCACTATACACTGATGTTTAAATGAATCAAAATATTTCAAATCTAACAATACATCTACACACTAATGTTTAAAAAACTCACAATATTTCAAATCTAAAAATACATATATGCACTGATGTTTAAATAACACCAAATATTTCAAATCTAAAAACACATATATACACAGATGTTTAAATAACTCAAAATATTTTGAATATAAAAATACATCTATACACTGATGTTTAAATAACTTAAAATATTTCAAATCTAGAAATACCACTGTACACTGATGTTTAAATAACTCAAAATATTTCAAACAAAAAAATACCACTATACACTGATGTTTAAATAACTCTAAATATTTCGAATATAAAAATACATCTATACACTGATGTTTAAATAACTAAATATATTTCAAATATAAAAATACCACTATACACTGATGTCTGAATAACTCAAAATATTTTAAATCTAACAATACATCTACACACTAATGTTTAAATAACTCACAATTTTCAAATCTAGAAATAACACTATACACTGATGTTTAAATAACTCAAAATATGTCAAATCAAAAAATACATCTATACAATAATGTTTAAATAACTCAAAATATTTCGAATATAAAAATACATCTACACACTAATGATTAAATAACTCACAATATTTCAGATCTAGAAATACCACTATACACTGATGTTTAAATAACTCCAAATATTTCAAATCTAAAAATACATATATACACTGATGTTTAAATAACTCAAAATATTTCGAATATAAAAGTACATCTATACAATGATGTTTAAATAACTCAAAATATTTCAAATCTAACAATACATCTACACACTAATGATTAAATAACTCACAATATTTCAAATCTAGAAATACCACTATACACTGATGTTTAAACAACTCAAAATATTTCAAATCTAAAAATACCACTATACAGTGATGTTTAAATAACTCACAATATTTTAAATCTACAAATACCACTATACACTGATGTTTAAATAACTCAAAATATTTCAAACAAAAAAATACCACTACACAGTGATGTTTAAATAACTCAAAATATTTCAAATCTAAAAATACCACTATGCACTAATGTTTAAATAACTCAAAATATTTCTGATCTAAAAATACTACTATACAGTGATGTTTAAATAACTCAAAATATTTCAAATCTAAAAGTACATCTAAAATTTCACCCCCACCCCATTGTAATTAAGACTTTTGTTCCTGATGATTCATTATTTTCTCGCAATTAAATATTTTCATTCATTATTTCTATACAGAGTGGTACTATAAATAGGAACAGTTTTTAGTGTATACCTTTCATGTTACTGTAGTGTAATGCATATTCAATTTAATTATTTGTCTGTTAATTTTAAATTATTTATTCCATTATATGCTATTGTAAAGTAACATTGTTTACTGGATATAACACTGTCGAGAATTGATTCTTTTTTTTATTTCATTGATATAAACAGCTAATAAATGAAACATTGTATCTATTGCTGACCTTGTTCAAAAATCGGTGACAGTTTTGGTAAACAACTTTTTAATTTTATTTTATCTGTCTCAGTGTAAGAATCGTGCAAAGTATGCCACCAAATTTGACCTTCTGAAAGGATTTTAGCAAATCCCACTGACGGAAAGCAAAGGAAATTTCGGCATTCGTGACTCTAGATGAACTTTATCAATATAAAGTGATTTCCTTTGGGATGAAGGATTCGCAAAGTTCTTTTCAACGTTTAATGAACATGATTGCATCTTGTCCAGAAGATTGTGATGCTTACATCGTTGGTGTCATCATCAACAACGACTTCTGGAAAGAACATTTAGCGACAATTCAGAAATTCGTTGATAGACTCACTGCTGCAAATTTGACAATTAATTTATCCAAAAGTGAGTTTTGCCGTGCTTGTGTAATATTTCTAGGACATATTGTTGGACATGGATAAATTAAACATATAGATGCTAAGGACAAGGCTATCTCTGAATTCCCTGTGCCTATCAGCAAAAGCAACTGATGTGATATTCGGTATGACTGGATACTATCGGAAATGTTGTTCCAATTTTTCTATAATTGCTGAGCACCTGACAAATTTACTGAGCAAGAAAACCAAGTATAATTGGACGGAAAAATGTCAGGAGGCTTTTGATAGGTTAAAGGCCAAACTTAAGAGTGCACCGTTTCTTACAGCTCCAAATGTCAGCCAATCATTTGAACTGTCCGTTGATGCAAGTGATTTTATGGTTGGAGCAGTACTTGATTCAAGACGATAACAAATGGTGTTGATCATCCAGTGTGATATTGTTCTAAGAAATTAAATAAGCACCAGATAAATTATTCATCAATTGAGAAGGAATGGCAAGAGGAAGATCAAAATCAGAGGTTATTAAGGTCGAGTTTGTTGTTACAGGTATATAATATTGACATCAGGCACATCAAGGGAAAAGACAACTTAATAGCAGATGCCTTTTCCCGTGTAAGGAAATATATTATTTCATTTATGCTTTGTATCATTCATATGATTTCTTCTTATATTTTTTTTATAAACCACGTGTATAATTTACCTATGGTAACAAGAAAGATTTATTATATAAATCTTTCTTTTACATTAATGAGGGAAGTGTTATGCATATTTAATTTAATTGTTTGTTTGTTTGTTTTACATATTTTTTCTCCATTACATGCTATCGTAAAGTAACATTGTTTACTGGATTTGACATTGTCCAGAATTGAAACATTGTAACTAATTGCTGACCTTCAAAATAAGTGACAGGTTTGGTAAACAACTTGTTTTAAAAAAATTTAATTATCTTTCTCAGAGTAAGAATCGTAAAGTTGTGTCAAGGTCATACCTGGACTACGTGTCATTAAGCATGTGTCAATTGGTAAACCAACTTCTATTTTATCCAGAATGATGAACGTTTGACCCCCATCCGGGAATTTGTTTTGCGTCGTAATTAGGCGTATAATAGATGTGTTGATAAACGCTAGTCAGTTGGGATTATACGTTTGACACATTAAGTTGTATTAAGTTGTGGCCTAGTTGGGCTTACATTTTATTTTTTCAAATTATTGAATTCAATTGATGATTTTCTTTAGAAATACAAAAGTGCTCTGATAATTCTTGAACAAAGACATTTACTGAAATGTATACGTTATTCAAAAACTGGAATAATATTATTAGTAATTCAACAAGAGCCTGTTGACACATCAGTACAACGCTGACTTTTACATACGTCATCGCCATTGAATTTCATCGGATTGGAACCGAGATTCCCTTAGAACTTTTTATTACTAGGACTTGTGTTTTCATTCTTAAATTAAAATTAGGATTTAATTCGTAAAACCGTAAGTTCTTTTCTTCTCATTTTTCACTTTTTATTCTAGGGATGTAAATTATTTGTTAAATTTTACCAAACTTGTTGTCTTCACTCTCTTCCGTTACTTATTTTAAGATCTTAGACTCGTAACAATATCAACATATTTTCATTCATTTATTACATTGTGGGAAAGTTTTTAACCACCTTGTTTTCTATTGTTTTTTTTTTTAAAATAAGGACATTAATTGAATCTTTTTAAAAATATGATTACCATATTTGGGAAGCTTCTGTCAGTTTCTTTATTGGAATAGGGGTACAATAAAATATGACATCATCCATCACTTCTGAGGATCTTCGTTTCAAATAAAGTTGAATTGGGTCTCGTTTCGGTGCTGTTCCGGTGGCTAAAATGCGAGATATTGTTGATCTTTAATCATCCCATCCAGTACTGTCCAATGTTTTGCTATCCCTTATCAGCATATTGAAGGTATTGGGTACTGGTCGAATCTGTGAATACTGATAACCTCCACACTTCTTTGCTCCTCTCGGCCTCTAAATCCAAACGTTTTCTCAAAATGGAAGGAACAGTAAAAATTAGAAAGCAGATGGCGTGTGAGAACCCATTTCACTAGCGAAAAATAAAGATTCTTCGTCATCGTCACTTATCGAATCTGAGGCTTCTGCTTTTTTTTTCTCCAAAAACCAGCATTCCTAAGTTGCATTTTTTTCGAGGTTAGACTAGATAAGAGAGACAAGATACGACTTAGCCTTAATATGACTTTGTGTGCTATTTTTAAAAAAAAAAAGAATCTAGAAATCACTTCATTACATTGTCTGAAATTCTTTTCCGACTTTGTTTATCCTTATCCTTATTATAGTTTTATTTGAAATAAGGACGTTAGTTGAATCTGTAGAAATATGATTACCATATTTGAGAATAGCTGCCAGTTTCTGCATTGTACACATCCCTAAAATTTGTTGCTTTTTTCCATTTGGAAACATTATTTTAATTATCACTTTTCGTTTCTGCAAGCTAGACATTTTTCAAAGCTATTTGTCTATAATATTGTTACATAATATGCATTGCAAATTAATGCGGTACAACAGTATAGCAATGACCTTATCATATACCATATTATAAAGTATATTGGCAATGTTTTCCTTCATACTGAAAAGTATCCTTTCATAATATATGATATGATGTACTTTAAATTCATAAGTCAGGTCTTAAAATTTTTTGATAAGAGTTTTAAAATATTTTGGAAATAATTCCTCTAAATTTCAATCGCACCAGACGGACTAATTTTTAGTCCTTTTGTAGTAATGCCAGTTTTTCCTCGATTGTTTGCTGCAAAAAGACCCAGAACAGGCAAATTTACAAAACTTTCACAAACTCCAAGATGATCCTCCCTGATCTTAAAATAATATTGAATTTGAAAGCGACTAGACAAGAATATATCCAGTCTTCTCTACAATTTTAATGCAGCAGTATACCCAATAATTACAGTACTGCTCGGCTGATCAACTGGAAATACTGTTGGAAGATGTCATTCGACATAACAATCAGAAAGGATAAATTGGAAATACTGTTGGAAGATGTCATTCGACATAACAATCAGAAAGGCTCAAATGGAAATACTGTTGGAAGATGTCATTCGACATAACAATCAGAAAGGATAAATTGGAAATACTGTTGGAAGGTGTCATTCGACATAACAATCAGAAAGGATAAATTGGAAATACTGTTGGAAGGTGTCATTCGACATAACAATCAGAAAGGATAAATTGGAAATACTGTTGGAAGGTGTCATTCGACATAACAATCAGAAAGGATAAATTGGAAATACTGTTGGAAGATGTCATTCGACATAACAATCAGAAAGGATAAATTGGAAATACTGTTGGAAGGTGTCATTCGACATAACAATCAGAAAGGATAAATTGGAATCCTGTTGGAAGATGTCATTCGACATAACAATCAGAAAGGATAAATTGTAATCCTGTTGGAAGGTGTCATTCGACATAACAATCAGAAAGGCTCAAATTGGAAATACTGTTGGAAGATGTCATTCGACATAACAATCAGAAAGGCTCAAATTGGAAATACTGTTGGAAGGTGTCATTCGACATAACAATCAGAAAGGCTCAAATGGGAAGCATGTTGAACTTTGCCTGTCAAGTTAATAATCAAATCACTGTTGATCCACTAGGATGGGAAAGCTGCTGGAGGCTGAGTTGTCTAACAAGCTGACAATCACAACACTGCTGAACCACTCGAATAGGAAAACTTGAAAGTTGTCGACCGCCACGTTAACAATTAGAGCGTTGCCGAACCCCTCTGACAGGAATACTGTTGGAAGTTATCTTTCTCCGATTTCTGCAAGTCGTGACAATGGCTCATTTAAAATTTCAACAAACACACGTAGGCACACATAACCCCACACCCATTATCTTTCTCCAAATGAGATTATCAACATAGATTACAACCACAGTTGACTTTTTCGAATAATGGATTAGGTCAAACAGGTCCCTGGCGCGAAAAAATCTTTTGAAAATACCAAAAGTGGAATTGAAAATACAACAACAAAAACAAACAGAAACATGCAACCAAAGAAATAAATAAAAAAAATAAAAACATCAGCTGGTAACTTAAGAGGTATTTTATATATTTTAAAATTGTTAAATGTTAAAACGATTTCAAGTAAAAGAGTCTTTTATTGGAACACGAATAATTATCGTAAAATGGACCCTCCCTAATTTCTTAACATAAGGATAATATTTGTTATACATGTTGCGCAGTTTGAGAGAGGAATATTTTTTGTTATCGGGCGTTGCGGTCATCTTTTGTACTGTCTGATTTGAAATACTAATATCCGGCCTCGAAATGTTTACTGATGGATCATACAAATGTGAAATCAGAAAGACCAGGTACATATACAGGCAACTATTACATTACAGAGAGAGAGAGAGAGAGAGAGAGAGAGAGAGAGAGAGAGAGAGAGAGAGAGAGAGAGAGAGAGAGAGAGAGAGAGAGAGAGAGAGAGAGAGAGAGAGAAGAGAAGAGAAGAGAAGAGAAGAGAAGAGAAGAGAAGAGAAGAGAAAAGAGATATACAATGTTGTATACGTGCTTTTCTTAAAAATGATGTTTTAGTTAAGAATGAGGGACGACTCTTCTTTTCATCTTGAAGATACATATCATGATATTAACTGAGTGGATCCCCTTTAAAAGGCAAATCTGAATACACGAAGCATCAAACGTTTTTTTTTTTATTTTATAGACATTTTAAGTTTTTAAAAATGTATGTATGTGTTGTGTATGTTAAATCTGTATTTATAATGTGTGCTTCACCTTTCTCCATAATTGAGGGTAGGAGTTCGGGCCTACCTGACTGTCATTTTTAAATGTGATTACTTGGATCTGAGTTCAGGACATGGTTTCTTCCCCTGGAATTTCCATGGTCTACCTGATTTTTGTCAGGTTGGTTACTAAAATTTAAATAAACAGCCGTGATCTTGTATACAAATTGAATTCAAAAATTACCCACATCCTGGTAATTTTATTGTGTCTTAAGTTTTTATATAAAGTTCTGAAGTAAACAAAATTCTTCATTCTTCTTTTAACATCAGTGTAGTGGAATTACTTTTACTTGTGTTCAGATATAAACTTAGATGAATTATTTAAATTATTCAACGGAATTACAAAGTGCTCATTGACGGGATGAAAATTATTTTGGGATTCGCGTTCAAAGACATTCTGGATTATATTTTATTATATATCAAAACTGCTGGGACATCATAATCAGAATATTCATGGCTATTGGTACATCAGCACATTCAAGATTGGAATTTCATTTTGTATTTGTGATATAACTTTTAGGATTATTTGGGATTTAACTCACAATACTGTAATTTCCTCTTAAATTGTTATGTCATATGTTTCAGATTAAATTATTTGCTGAATTTTACAAAACGTGTTGGCTAAGGTTGCAACGTCACAAGTGTAACCGGCATTTTCTAATTTACTTACTGTAAGCGTTAACAAAATAGATACACATGTAAACGAACTTGCCTTTGGCTGTTAGTGATCAAGAACTACGCGTTCCAATTAAATTAGATAAATCTCCGCCATTAGGGAATGCTTAGTAGGTTTTGATGTTACCTCCTTTCTTAAAGTATGTATGATTTTGCTCATCGAATATAGGTTTCTCAAGGTAAAAGCAGAGGTTAACGAGAATTTGTTGTAGCACACATTACACAACGTTACACATCAGGTTGATTCACTGATGATCCTGATAAAAATGTCTTTAAACTCTGTCATCATAACCTTTCATTAGTAACATTTTATTTTGAAGAAGCACTATTTCAATTTTATGTCATTTCACAGTGTCTTATTCTTTGTGGATTCTAGAAACACATCATATACGCATGCCCAGTCTAAACGTCCTGTTGTATTCTCAATTTTGATCTACGAGTGTATATATAAAAACAGTTAGAACTATATCGGGACGACCCTAAGGATGTTATACAAATATTGTCAGATATATTCAGCAAAAGACATGTCTTGCAAGCTGAATCATGTCTGAAATATTTAACAAAGAAATGTTTTGCAAACTAAATCCTGTCCGATAAATTCAACACAGCTATGTCTTACAAAGTGGATCCTTTCCAATATATTTATCAAATACACGTCTTTCTGATTGAAAATTTCGTATTAAGATCCTAATGAAATAAATGGGAGCTGAGATAGGTACGACATGCGTATTAAAATATATGTCATCTAGTCGGATTGCCGTACGAGTAGATAGGTAATAAAGTTTGTCACACATCGTTTCGAACGGCATCGTTTTGATTTATTATAAATTGTTTAGAGAATTTGGTAGACGTTGCAACCTTAATTAGGTGAATGTGTACATATTTACACAAGGCTTTTTCTGTTGACAGAATATGCCAATAAAATCAGTGCATGTAGGTATCGGTTGTGCCAAAAAGAAATGTAAATTCAACCGAAACAAACAGGATCTTAAACCGAAGTTAATCATACAGATACGAAATTCTTCAAAACATGTATTTTACCTGGATAATGAAGCATTCAAAAGTTTCTACTCATAATACTAAATGCATTGATATGTTTAAGTGTGTTCATGTGTTAATAACATAGAACACACACACACACACACACACACACACACACACACACACACACACAGCAGTGGCGGGGATGATCTCACATTCGCAGTTAAGGCTGAATGTTGTCTGAAACTGTTGCATTTTTTCACTCAATATTCTGGATAGGGGCAACAGTTTCTTACCTTAGAATGTTTTTTAAGTGTCAGTTTGATATCCAATATGTAACAGTGGGAATAAATCAATACGAGATCTATGATAACAACCCCTAATTACCCCTAATTACCCTGGTTAACATTCATATGTATTATGATACGTCACGTGTACACGTTTCTGACACAGTATATTCAGTTTCAAAGGGTCTGTCTATAAGGACTGAATCTAACAGAAAAAGTCAAGGTATACCAAACCAGATGAAAAATAGTCAAAATAAACAATTTGACGAAAAGTCATAATTATTGAGTATGATACAATGTTTTCTTCGACATAAAGTAAAGCGAATTTGTTCTTGCAATTTAGTTGCATATTGTTTGAAAAACATCTTTCATTATTTGTATAAGCTAGTGTTTGTCTTTTTTTTTTTGATGGGGTGGGTGGGGTTTTTTTTGACTGGATGATGCTGTTGTTGTTTTTTTAAACCATATTAAAGTTTTATGATTTTAATGAAGTGGTTTAGAATGATGAGGATGTTTAAATGTCTCTGACAAGACTACTGAATCAAATAATAACACTGCTTATATATTACGGAACTGTCATGGCAAAAAGAACCACAATACTGGCTTTGAAACTGGGCTCGTTACATTTCTAATATTCAAGTCAAATGCACAGTGTTTTGGTCAATAAATTAGTTATATTATTTGTTAGTAACCGTATACGAGATGTATGGAGCCAGTGTCAAAACCCCTTGTCAAATACAAACTGCACATAGGCCCCATTATTCACGAATGCTATCACCAACATATTGTATAACAAATTGTTGACACATATATAGGTTACTGTTTCTCAGAAATAGGTCAAATCGTCTCAAACCGGAGTTAACCGAGTCTCAACCCGGCGCTCAAAGAGTCTCACGCAACTATAGATCGGGTCAGAGAGAGAGAGAGAGAGAGAGAGAAATAGGCAATATAGTCTGGAGTCAGAATGCATCTATTTCTGGTCGTAATTTTCTCAATCACTCGTGGCCATTTATCGTTAGAAAATCTTGGAAACTATTGGATACTGTAGTTATATAACCCATCTTTATTTCTGCACGTACATAGGTAATTAGTCTGATGAATCAATAATTCACTCACTTGACTAAGCAATACAGAGATTCTATCGTTAGAATATGTACAATCTACAATGTAAGTTTGATGGCCAGTGCGGGGTACAGTTTGGTGTAATGTACGGAGTATTTCTTTGAAAACGGTGAAATATCAACAATGCATAATTCTTAAAACTAAAATTTGTCCGTTTCGTGGTGATTCAACATAGTTTGGACCCAGATAGCGTCGGCATGGGGTAGCCGCTTACTAGCCAGCCCAGCAAACTTGAACGACCTTTCATCGGGATATACCTGCATGAAATCGATAGGAGTATGATTTATTTTCTCAGAACTTTTGATCATAGCATCCGTTATGTCTTTAATCCGCTGACAGACGAGACGAAAGTACATCGTTGCTGAAATTTGACCTGGATCGGTCCATTTGCATTCCTAGTCACGTGACTATTGAAGTTGGGTTACTAGTTATTTGCAGGATCACAGGCTGCGGAACTGTGAAACAGTTGTCAGCGAAATTC
Organism: Sinohyriopsis cumingii; assembly: GCA_028554795.2. NCBI lineage: Eukaryota > Metazoa > Mollusca > Bivalvia > Unionida > Unionidae > Sinohyriopsis > Sinohyriopsis cumingii. The sequence continues at coordinate 120,046,202 of CM068827.1, forward strand.
GCTTCCTTGTGAAAAGTTCCAGTTCAGTTTTGGGAAAGGGCGTTAATATAGTCGGGTACAGGTACGAACGTATTGTTCTTATATCTAATATAAAATGCAATATTCACCAACAATAAAGAAGAGTAACATAGTAAAGGATCATGTCAAAGCGTACATCTAGTTGACCGACAATTTCTTTAAACAATGAAGAATGATAAAAGTTGGAGTGTAATTTTATGTGGCTATACCATCTGCAGTGTCAGACTTAACCACAATCAATATAATTTTTCTTTGATTTGCATTGTTTTGCTTTATGGTCTTGTACTAACACAGCTATTGTGTTGTCTTCTTATCTCATAAATGAAGTTCAAATTTCTTTTCAAATGAGTCGATTATTCTTTATATTAATCTGATACAGGCAACGGGTGCACAGCTGTTGTTTTCATACGAACATGACTTTTACAAGCAAGGTGTAGCATAGATGTATATCTTCAGATGTTGCATTAGGCTTTACAAATTATGCACATGTTTCTTTTTCAGTTATAAAAAACCCACACAAGCACCAAAGCGAACTTGGAAAAAAGCATACTAACTTTCTACGCACAGAGAGAGAGACAGAGAGAGAGACAAACAGACAGACAGACAGATTCGTGTTCTGATATAAATTTGAAATATTGACTCGGTTGTAAAACCGTATTTCCAACGCCAAGGTCTCACTCTAAACATTTATTTAAATGATCTCGAAAAGATAAAACGTATGCATTAAAACATATTTTATTTACAAATCAAATACACCCAAATGAGCAGTGTTAGACGCAAAGGTTCATATCGTGCGAATTGTGAAATCGAATGTGACACTCCAAAGAGGATACTTTTTCCGTTTTCTAATCTGCCATTCACTAATACATAAAATATCTATTACGTAACAATAAAATTCCATTTACAAAGATAATCCTGATATTACACCGTAGTGAATTGTCAAAATTTGTAGTCTAGGAAAGTACAGTAATTTGCGGCATAGTATAAAATAAATAGTGGATATTATTTTCCTACGTTATTACGTGAAGTATTTCCTCGTGTGGTACATTTGTCAAGGACGTAAGGAGCAATAACTTTATGGACGCGAACGGTGCCGACTCAAATTTCAGGAGCGAAAATTTAATTTTCATGTATGAAACGCAGCACCGTTTCAAAGCCCACAAAGTCCTCGATTTTGCTTTTGAAGGTATAACTTGTTTAGGTACACACAATCAAACGTCGCTTGGCATGATGGAAAATCTTATTTTATTTACATGTGAGAATTTTGTCAAGGTAAAGGATATTTAAGTTTTATGAGTTGATATTGCTTCAAATTGTTTATTTTGTTGAATTAATGAATGTTTTAATACGAAAACTAAGAGATTTTTTATTTTATTTTTCGTTAACTCATTTCTTGTGTCGAGTGATGTAGCGTACATTACTTTGGTGGTGGTACTGTAGCAACATCACAAAACGCTCAAACAAATTTCTGAGCGTAATATCATTAAGCAGCAGCTTTTATTGATTGTGAATTGATTGTAATGTTTTTGGTTGATATCTCTATTTATTTCTGCATTTAGACGTGAATCCTATGTATCGGCAAGCTTGTAGTCTACTTCGGTAACAAACGCTGAACCTAAAGTATGATTGCCACTTAATTTCAGTTTGCAATCGACACTATTGAATGTTTGATATCTTCATCGTGATTAATGATTGTAATAACAGTTAAAATGATCTTCTTGTTAGTGATAGACCGACTGATGAAGATGGCAATCGAACAACCACTAGGATTACAGTGGACCTTGACCCCGTAACTGAAAGATCTGGGCTTTGCAGAAGGTATTAGAGTGCTGTCACACACACACTCTAGCGCATGTAGTTAAAAACATAGAGCATACATACCGTAGCCCGAACTACCGGCATGGAGATCAATGTTGACTAGATGAAATGCCTACGAGTCAATATAAACCAGGATGACTATTCTCTCAGAGGGATAAGCTTGTCGACAAGTTCACATACTGTAGCAGCATTGTGAACAATTCAGGAGGAGCCGGTGTGAATGTCAACAAAAAGAATGCCAAGGCAAGCAATGGCTTTACCATTCTCCGACCAGTCTGAAGGAATGATAACATCCACCAGAAAACAAAGCTTAGACTGCTATACTCCAACGTGAAATCAGTTTGCGAGAAGAGACCTGTATACACAAAAATTGGAACACCAGCTGTAGGTCTTCGTCATCAGTTTGCTGTGGCGATATCATTTTACCGCTGATACATTTCAATATCTCATTATGAAATATGTAATAAAGGAAGGTTATGACATGGGTATTTTAACATCAATAATTTGTAATAACAAGAATAGCTCGAGCTTTGGCGAACCAAAGCTGGAAATGATTCAGTTTCATAAGTAAAATACTAAATCGTTATCCTTTTGAGATTCTGTTTATCATATAGTTTTCATAATAGTGGAAAATATCTAGATAGAAAGAAGAACAAATGATTGTCGGCGTTTCATTTAATTCTGTATCAGCTTCTGCGCATTTCTATTCTTGCCACTGAGAGAAAAGTTTGAGTCACGAGTCTAAGAACATTGTACATGGGCGACATCCTTTTTCTTCAACAATGAATTTGCGTTGGGAAATTCGTGTCCGATATCACATAGTTCATTCGGGTCAGGTCAACTGATGTATTGAGGCGCCACATGTATTTCAATATGACTGTTTACAACATTTTCAGTATTGGATAATGTAGAAGAAACAACATCTTAATTGTTAAATATTTATCTGAAATGATGCTTACTGAAGTAATTATACTGATTTGCATTCATATGGCACTAGCGATTCCTAGATTTAATATTTTGTGACCAAATATTTGCATTATTGAATTGGAAAAAATGTTGTGGTTTGATAACGTTTGACATTTGGGAAACCATAATTTATCAGCACCCGATTCATTGGGTGGTATTTATTCCTTTTGGTTGACATTTTACACATTCTTGTCCTGGAGTTGGGTTACTTGACCCATAGCGCGTGGTACCAGCAACGAAAAGGAGACTTTGTACAGCTGCCTTGCCTGGCGTTCAGCGTTAAGAGGTTAGTGTTGCTACATGTCTGCGGCATGATGCCAGAGTGCTAGACATCACTATAAACGGTCACACTGCAGACATCGTAGCGATATGACTGAATTATTAAAGCTACGTTAAAAATCCAAATCACACACACACACACACACACACACTTTCTAAATTACAAATCCCTTCAGAGTGTATATCTGCATGGATTCATTTTGTTTGTATTGTACGTTGTGATAGATTTTGTTCTGGGTTCATTTTTTGTTTTCGGTACAACTAAACTTGCCGAATATCCTACGGGATTACTTATGTTCTAATTTCATTCTGGTATTCGGCTAATTCCATGCAGCGTAAATAGAGAAGATAAGATAAGAATTCTTTATTTCAGGCTACGTAATCCATACATCTAAATTAAAATATAGATATAAATTAAAAACACTGTACAAGTATACATCTACATATACACAATTAACTGCGCCTTGCATTGCTAGAATGAAATTAAGTGGCACATTTAAAGAGTAATTTGATCTATCTGCTAATAATACTAGAATTTAAATGAATGTCAGAGTTCCAAAGAGTTTTCAATATACAGTTCGTACTACTAGATATTCTTGTCATCATTGAGAATATATACTTTCTCATTACTTCATCAAAACTGAATAAATTATAATTTACAAACTTGTTGGAGGCACTGAACCCATCTAGAAAGACCTAATTGAAAACGAATACTATTGTTATAACCAATAGCTAGTTATCTTTACATACATTCACATAAGTTTGTCAACAGAGAAGCAAACTACATAGTGCAGCAATAAGATATGAATAATAATTTGTTCGAGTACAAAAACATCGGTCTTGTCTCATCGTATCTTCCTTATCTGACCGATTGGATTTCGAAATATGACCCAAATACGTCTAACTGTTGACATACGTAAGAGCATTGCCGTTAAGATGTACGGGGTGGGGGGGAGGAGATGGTAATTTGAAAGGAGTTGGCTGAAAGACCATGCATACTGATTTTTTTTGTATTATAGATGATATCATTCTCAAATGCGTATTGTTCACATATCTTTAATAATTTCCTTAAACCTGTGATAGAAGGACTTATCAATGGCATATCATCAGCAAAACTAAAACTGTTAAGAAACAACACATTTAGTGGCAGACGTAACCCCAAGTAACACTGACCCAGCATACGATTTAACTCGTCTATATCTAAATTAAATAACAAAGGGGAAAGAATACCCCCTGCCTCACCCCACTGGTTCCATGGAAAGCGCTGGATATTACACTTCCCCATAGCACATAATACAACTGTTTGCATACCAGTTAACTAAAATATGAACTATGTAGACAGGTATTTTAATATCAGTCAACTTTTTCAAGAGTGTCCAATAATTAACCCTATCAAATGCCTTACTAGCGTCTAAAATCATGCAAACACGGGGCTGCCATGTTCTACATAATAGTTGACAGTTTGCTTAAAGGCATATAGGCATAAGTTTGTTGAATGCTGCTATTTAAAACCAAACTGATTATCGGAGATTGTGACTTTGCATTATGATAGATTCAAATATTCAGACAAAAACTTTGTAATTTCGTGATAGTCGCCCGATTTTATTCCCATGGTGTATTGTGTGCCAATGCGATTAACGACTCCATTACTATATAAATAAAAATAAGTTCAGAAAGCTTTCAATAATTTTAACAGAGTGACTTATTACAAATTTGGCTTGTAAATATAATGCTTCACATGAAATATTTGGTTACATTAATGGCTGTTTTCATACGAAGATGAAGACATTGACAAAGTGAACATTGTTGGAGCGGGGATGTAGTAGAAACATTACAGAGAACTCGTAGCCGACAGGCTTTGGATCATAAAATCTTTCAACATAGATTGTTATGATTGTGAGTATACGTGTAAGGATTTGGGTTCTTTGTTGTGTTTGTTTCTGTATTCAGTCATGAATTGTGTCGGCCAAGCTAACAGTCTAGTCCAGTGTGTGTGTGTGTGTGTGACTTGGATTTTTAACGTAGCTTTAAAAAAAATCAGTCATATCGCTACGATGTCTGCAGTATGACAGTTTATAGTGATGTCTAGCACTGAGGCATCGTGCCGCATACATGTAGCATGATGTCCCACCCAGTCACATTATCCTGACACCAGACCGACCAGTCCTAACACTAACCTCTTAATGCTGAGCGCCAGGCGAGGCAGCTGTTAGTACCATTTTTGTAAGTTTTTGGTATGACTCGGCCGGGGATCGAACCCACATCCGAGGCGGACGCTCTAACCACTAGGCCACCGGAGCAGTTGCCTAGTTCAGTAACAACTCTGCTCCCAAATTTCGGTTTTCCTTAATTTCTGTTTGCAATCAACACCCATCTACCCCCGATTTTTCATTGTTTTCAAACATTATCATGACTGTGCTGAAAGCTCAAGTCTCGACCTGGACGCTTTTATTACTACATTTAAGGAAGGGTTCTTCTGATGCTGTACTTCGTTCTGCCGATACCAAATTGCTTACCCTTCTTTGGGGTCTGATATCGCCATATCTTAAATTAACATTGAATACAGAAAGAAGAAATAACGGCTATAATTTGTAAAATAGATGAGAATCTTGACTTTGTGCTGTTTAATACTGTAAATGCAGCAATCTCATAAATAAAATAAGTTGACGTAATGTGGCCCCGGTTGACCGAGTGATATTAAACGATCGTCTTTACCGATCACTACCACTTCATTTCTGTCCACGTGGGTTCGAGTCATGCTCGGCATATGGAGCTATCTGAGAAAACCTGCCAAAAGCTTCCCGTGGGTCGGTGGTTGTTCCCGGGCTTTTCCTGTTTTTTTTTTATGTACCAGTTATACTGGCCGCCTATCTGAAAAAATGGCGTCAAGCCCACAACAACAACGTTCACGTATATTTTAAATACTGAATCCATGATCTAAGTTGAATATGAATCAGATAGATGTTGTCACATACAATAACATACCAATGAGAATTACTGAATCTTAAAATGAGCAACCTAACGTTGATATATAGCTCACACAAACAACAGAAAAACGAAGATCCTTTGTGTCATTGAATTTTTGTTTGAATCTATTTTTTATATTATTTAAAACTGTTATCCTGTTTAAACGGTCTTTCAATAACTTTTGTGCCCGTGGAGTATTTATCTCACCGTGAATTATATCTTAAATTTTTGTCATATGTACTTTGTTTTAAGATGTAAAATATTCGTCCTGAGGCGCAACAACTGGTACAATCGTGAAAAGGCCAACTTGAAAGCAAGGTATGATCCTAGGATTACGTTGATATGTAGCTGTCGCTATGGTTAAAGTAACTCTACAGTTACAGATGAGTATTTTGCTTCATCCGGGTCCTCCTACGTGTATAATAAATCCATAGAACTATAATAAATATAATTATATGCTGGTTGAAAACATACGAAATAATTTCATCCTGAACTGTAACACTCCTCATACGTGCATTCAAATTACTTTGTGACAGTGTTGACTGCATTCGGATCATCCCAGTCAGATTATACAATTATTGCCAAGGCAGAATGGAATTCAACGGAATGTGAAGAGGAAACGACAACACTGATCGTATTACGTTAAGGACAATGCACGATTACTATAAATGTTTGTACATTGTTGAATCAGGTTAATTCATACACACCTGTTATTGACATTTTTTAAAAACAATCTCTCCATTTATTCACCCCTCCCACAATCTTTCAAGTTTGAAATGAGTGTATGTCTGAAGTTAATCTTACGTGGCAAGCTGGCTGAACGAGGATAGACTGGGGATTAATTTTAATTTGTCTTTTTATAATTCATGGCGCCATGTGTATGCCTTTAGGGGCCAGGAGCTAATCATGCGACAATAGACAACATACATGTATATTTAATTGTATGGGCACCATAGGCACCAAAATACATATTTTGTTCCGAATGTGTACATTGTTATGTATATTTACATTTTCTGTAACTTCTGGTATAATATTTTATTTAATTTTCTTAATTTTTACTTATGATCGTAAAGTGTATTGAATATTTTTGTCATAAATTGAGCACGTAATTTGGCTCTGTTAAAAACGCGAATTACGTAGGATCTATAAATAGATGTTTACGTACGTGTTGACAATAGGTACAAATAATCGTAACAAAAAGACTTAAAATGGCGCCTATGGCGTATTTTCTCAGTGACTGATGATATATGGATGTTTCCATAATAATTATGCGGATTCCCATTGTCTGCATGAGGTCATGTCCATATAGTTAGTTTGTCGAAAATAAATAGTGTATGTTGTCACATGGGGTCTATTGCGAACTACAGTCGCAATATACGGTGTATACAAGGTGAAAATTAAGCATTCAGTTTTATTCCGACTTCTGGAGTTCATCACACTTTTAGTGTTCCTGTTGTAAGATCTGCAGGCGTTTTTTTATGTTGTACTTAGATATTTTTCGAGAGGAAAATCATTTGTTTGGACTATTCAGTGGTTCGAAAGTGCTCATTATTTGGATTCTAATATTATTCTGGAACTGTTATAAATTATTCGAAAGTCTTGTGGACAATGCCATCTTGACGACGTCACGGTTCTTGGAGGACCAGTATATTTTCGTTATTGAAAATTATAAAGGATTTTCATTCGTTTTGGACTTTCATAGACCTTTAAAACGACTAATTTGGATTCACTTCGTGATACTGTAAGTTCCTCTCACATTTTTTCATTTATTACTTTAATAATTAAATTGTTTGTTAAGTTTTACAAAACTTGTCGATTTTGCTTCTTTTTTGTTAATTAAGTTTGTGACTATAGGGTCGTAACAACCTCAACTAGTGTGATGTGTAATATGTAATACGCAGATCAACTAGTGTGATATGTGATATCTACATCACCTAGTGTAATACGAGGGCAGATTCACGTGCCTATATGCTCCTCTAAGCCACATACTGCTAATTATATGCCATGCTTTTTAATGATACTTATGATTTAATTTCGAACACGAGTGTTTGTCTTGTAACTTTTTCCTTTAGAAATACGAAAGAAAAGTAGAAAAAATCAGATGTCTGGAACACATTGGAACACAGTGAGAGCCCTCGTACTGCATTTTATAGTGTACAATTTGTTCGAGGCACGGTCAGACTTCGATAAAACTGTTATTTGTAAATTGAAAAGTTAGATGCCCTTCTGTTTTTATTTCAAGTAATGTCGATATATATAGAGATCATGGATGTGTCCGAACTAATCTAATATAATTGTATCCCTAAGCTACAGTCGTAGTCCAGCTCACAAGCTGAACGAGTACATATGTACCTGTTAACCAATCAGAAAGGTTTATAGCGTCACGTGCAATCAAAAGTCAGACACACTTTGGGCGAGATCGTTGCCACGAAGACTGTGTTTTGGTCCATTGGGTCCCACTGGATAGTTTCGTATTTTGACACCTCCCTAATTTTTAAGGTAGACGGCATGATTCTAATTATCGTAAGCCTAGCTTTTATAAATTCACACAGAAGCTAAATCTGTAATGTAGTTTAGATTTACTTTGAGTTAGGCTTGAAAAATAGGTTGGCTTGTTTGGTGACTGCATGTCACAGTTAGACTAGCACTGGAGATCACATGCGTAATTTGGGCTAGAAACGAACAGCCGACTTGACTTACGTATTCACGTATGGCTGTTTCAGAGGTAAATATCTAAAAATCAGATGGTTGAGGGCTGATGAAAAATATACTAATTTGTTTTTGTACTAGTCAACTTTATTCATGCATAAAGCACATACTGATTCTTTTAGCTGCCTTGTCACAGGAACATATTCAAAATAGCCCTCTGCTGTCAAAAATGAATGTAAAAAAGAGGGGTTGGTGGTAGTGTTGGTTCAGTATAAAATCAACCATTTGTATAAAGAATTAACCTAATTGCCGCAGTCAAAATCTCACATGCATGCTTTCTACAAAAATTATTAGTTTGTTTTTATTTGTATCTTCTATGTAAAATTAGTCTCATTTTTCTGCAATAAGTCATTGTCGGATAAAAATTCACCAGGTAAATTGTCCAGTGAGATCATACAGCGGAACTGTACTATATACACTGTTGAAATACATCCTTAGATAACGTTTGTCGTAGCGACGAGGTAACAACTTTCACTTCATAGAAACTCGGACATTCAAAGATTTTAAATTAGCTTTATGAATGGAAGATTACAAAATAATTAGGTTAATATCCATGAATAATTAATCCTTGCTTCGCAGTCCCATTAGTAGTAGCAGGGTAATAGTGGTAGTAGTAGTATTTATAGTAGTAGTAGTAGTAGTTCTTGATGTTGTCGTTATAGATGTAGTAGGTGGTGACAGTAGAGGAATAACATCACCAACCACTTATACGATTGGACGAAAACCTATGGTTTGAAACCAATGTAGATTTTTAGCTCCTCCTCCTCCTCCACCTCAGCTTTAGGTTGAACATTAGTACAGTTCTTTGAAAAACAAACGTGTCAGCCTTGTAAGGATTAACAACATACCGCATTCAATCTCTCTGAATGGTTTCAGCGGAAGAAATTATTATTATTATTATTATTATTATTATTATTATTAGTAGTAGTAGTAGTAGTAGTAGTTGTAGTAGTAGTAGCAGTAGCATCGCCATCAATAGTAGTAGTAGTGGCATTAGTATTGCAGTACAGTGGTACTTATTTGCTAATACTAAATTTTGTCAGAGTTAATAACACTATCTATCCATCTAAACCTATTAACATCTTATACTGACTATCCCAGGGGTTGGATCTAAAAGAAAAAAAAAAAAACTTTCGTGGCTCATCAACAGTTCTCCTTAAGTCATATTTAGAGGTAATTACCCCGTTGTAATTATATTTAGAGTTAATTACCCTGTTGTAATTATATTTAGAGTTAATTACTCTGTTGTACTTATATTTAGCGGTAATTACCCAGTTGTAATTATTTTCGAGGTAATTACCGTGCAGTAATGTAATTTGAACCAAACAAACAGAGCGAGGGTGTAAAAGCCATTTAAGCAATTATTCCTGGCGGTACTGTTCCTTTTGCTCTTTTGTAAATACAGTTCTTCATGCATATTGTAGAATTCATAAGGAAACAGCACTTTGGGCAGTTACTAAAAGCAAAAAGGTATGAGGCACTTTCTACAGCAAGATTTAAGAACAGCCCAAGTGTTTGAAGAGGTCTAATTTCCAAAGATTATAAAATTATAGAATATTGTAGTTCTAAAGATATGTTTAATTTCATTGTCACACAATGTGGTCAATCATGAAGGCCCGTTAAAAAGAAACACACCAGGACTAATGCGTTTACGTCTGCCAGACTGCTACAATGAAGTACATATTGAACGTTATCTGTCTGTGCTGAGTGTTTAGGCAAATAATTTTATGAAACAAAATATATCCGCTAATCGCGATTATAATTTTTTAAAAATTTGTCCTTTCTCAAAGTTCATTTGTATCTTTTCCAAATGTATTATCTTAAATAAATACGCGAATTTCCGGTAATTTCCTCCTTTCTGCTTCGATTTAGCTGATTTTAGACCATTTGCATCTTCATGCTACAATCTAAATCTGTACTGTTATTGAAAATATCATACAGGAATTCTGCAATACATTTTAGACAGATTGTACAGCATAATCTGAAACCCACTGTATAATACTATTTGACTGCACCTGTATTTACCTCGTGTGGTCTCTGAGTAAGACAATTAGAACTTCTGAAGTGCATATCCATGGTGGAGCTGGGGGATTAGATCTTTAAAAGCTGTATATAACAATTCAATTTTAACTTTTAATCTGGGGAAGAAACATTGAAAAATGAGTTTGTCGCTATCAATATGGCAGTTGTACAAAGGTGACTAAATGTATTACGTTGAAGTGAAATTATTACGTACTAATTTTAAAGCCTTACTTTATTCTGAGGTGTTTGCATTCTCCAAACTTAAAATTCCTCAACATTACAGTATAAAACTCATATTTCGGGACATTGTGACACAAATATATATATTGAAACAGGATACTGTCCATAGGTAGACAAAGGTAATCTGCAATTTATTTATGTAAATATCATTTTAAACACAATATGGCAGGTCCTCGGTTTCCGCCCCCACCCCCACCCCAAAAATAAGGATACGTACACACAAACGTATAGTCACGTAACGTGTCACTTGAAATTTGATTATAGTTTTATTCTTGCCCACGTTTATTGAGTAGTAAGCATAATTTGAGTAAATAGACACATGCACATTTGTTTTGGTACCCTTTCGAGGAAAGTCAGGGCCCTTTTGATATTTTGTAACCCCACCTCTAACACTTGACTTGCCGCCCTGTGATCGTATAGTAAGAGGAGGTTGTTGTATTTAATTCAAAGCTATAAATAAGTCAGAAATTAATTTATGTTTTGTAGATGTACGACTCATTGAACATCCCCGTCTGTTTCCGTCCCAACTCTACAGCAAAGAAAAAGTTTTCAATAATTTTCTGAAAGTCATTCAGTTGTTTTGACTCTAACTGTAAGATTGTTTTGTTACAGATTTATCTCCCATGACTTGACTGGTTTCTCTACAATTTTTTTTCTTCAGATCTTGAAGATTTCCATTTTGCTTCTATACAAGAGTAAATGATGCCTTTCGTTTACTCAGTGATCTTGTTGTATGCATTCTACCTGATTACATTTGTTAATAGCTTCATGGCTGTGCATCTGACAGAGCAAAGGGACAATAACAAAGAAGTCAATATCCCTTTTCAATAAATCAAATACCTAATTTGATGTCGTTTAGTTTTGAATATTATGGTATTATTTTTTTCTCCAAAGCAATTACTCTACATGTATTGAGAGCAGCGCTCATACACTAACCATAATCAATTACCGTGGAGGAACATATCCCCATTATCTTTTTCAAGTCTATATATTGATTACCAAACAATGGCATTGGGCATACAAATGCTCAATTGATTTGCGTATTGGTTCCGAACAAGCCGAACTGTACACACATTTTCTACAAAATGGATTCGGAGAAACAACCCGTATCATCCCCAAGTCAGTGTAAAATCAAACGTGAAGCCTGTTTAATGCAAGTGGTAAATGATCCAAATATAATTTTTTCTCGTGATTGCTAATACACGTCAAAGACTGCTTTTGCAGAGTTCCTGATCCGACAAAATACCGTGTGTATTCAAAAGACGCATCCAGCTGCAAACAAAAATGCACAGATCCAGATCTGGGCTAATCAGTAGAACAAACAACATAGACCCTGATCTGCAGAAGAAATATGCAATTGCAGATCATGATATGTGTTTTTTGCAGTTTGACTCGACTTATAAGCGAGTACATATTGTATTTCTTGTGTGTGTGTGTGTGTGTGTGTGTGTGTGTGTGTGTTTTGGATTTCTAATGTAGTTTTAACAATTTTTCAGTCACATCGATACGATGTCTGCAGTGTGGCAGTTTATAGTGATGTCAAACACTGGGACATCATGCTGCAGACATGAAGCACCATGTCCCATCCCGTCATATTAACCTGACACCAGGCCGACTGGCAATTATTCACTTCATCTGGAGCCATATACATCAATATTCCTTTAAAAGGTCATTTTTACACCCCTTGAGAGGTACATAGGGCCAAATCAATGTTTAAGTGCGTAGATATATTTGCACGAGGTCAAACTATGAAAACTGGATTGAATATGGCGCTGTACGATGTCACAATGAATGTAGTTTGTGTTGAAAACAAAATGTGTACTACTGCGGTGTTTCGATGAAGGCAGCCTGTGTTGAAAATCAAATGTGCACTGCTCTGTTATCTGTTACGATAGTCCGATGTCCTCGTTTCTTGGCCTCGTTCAATACCTGGTGACCGCTGTAGAAGTCCATGGTGATCAACGATTTTCATCTGAAAGGTTTTTAGTGTGACATTTGAGGTACAGAATATTCAACAATCAGGATTGAATAGGGGCAGGTTAAACTTTTTAGGTATGAAATTTTAGAACAAAAATTAACATTTAATTTTATTTAAATACATGCACATGACATTCACTTTAGCTATATCTGACGGTAGGTGGAAAAGCACTATTTATATTTGATCAGAGTATTGGCAAGTCGCCAGAAAAAAAACTCAGTCCATTCGTTATCTTAGTATTATATTTTAGTTTTTAAACTAAAGTTTTGTTATTTTTTTTAAAAACACAAACTTTTGAATTTTTTAAAGACATATTTTATATTGATTTCATTCTGTCACGTTGTGTGAGAAAATTTGCTAACAATACCTGCCTCATATTTAAAAATGTCTTCTGATGCAATTCGTAATTCAAAGTACATTGGGTAATGACAATACGTGTTATATAATAGCACGACTTTAGATCGATTCTGAAACAAAGAAACTACCTTAGCCGTTGCGTTACGGTCAAATTCACAATTACTTTAAAGAGAACCTTGACACGGTCGTGAGAAGCTCTGTTTGTTTTGCAATCAGCAGTGAAGTCACCGGTCGGCTTAGGTCTAGAATCCGGAAACGCGACATTATAACATATCAGTGACACTACCCCCAGACAGTTTTCAAGGAGACCACCTGTATCCAATCAGAACTAAGATAGTGGAGGGGTGCAAGTGGAATTACGCAGTTGTGCGAAGGGGCAGGGCCGGTAGACGGAACATGGGTACCGGAAATACCGACAAGGGGGCCGTTAGAATTGAAATGAGGTTCGGAGAATTGAAACAAGGGTACCGAAAGTACCGACAATGAGAGCCGGGAGAACATAAACAAGGGTACCGGAAGTACCGAAAGGAATACAAAGCGGAAGTTACAGATGAGTAACATAGAAGGGGCACGGGGAAAAAACACTCTCACCTTTAATTTCTGAAATAATTGACAAGTTGTATATGTCTTGTATTGATTGAATGTAATTTCATTGGAAATTCCCTGTAGTTGTTTAATACCGTGATGTAGTTTATTACATTTTTATACATTTCACCTTATTATTTCATATTTTATACACATAGACCGTCGGCTTTGCTGACATCCGGCTCGGAGCTATTTAACCTTTTTAATTGTCCGTCCTTTTCCAGGGTTAGTAATAATTCCGTAGGGGGCGCGTGACATACACCAAATAAGGGGCACTCACCAGTTAGTGTGTACTTTTGAGACAGTGACGTATGTAAGATGTAGTTTTATGAATTTAAAACATGCACAGTGCAGAGAATGTTGGCATACCTCTATGCTTCTTTGAAGCAATGTGGCTGACATTTCTTTGGACATTGTTTATGTGGAAATTGTAGAATATCTCAGCACACTGATAACTCAAACGACTGCCTCCTTGGGCAAATAAAAATTAGCTTGAATTAGTCCAAAATACATTATATTTAGCATCCATTCAAATATGGAAAATGAATTTACCTGAATAGACAATACCAGCTTTTAAAAGTGCATTGAATGAATTACCATATATATATATATATATATATATATATATATATATATATATATATATATATATATATATATATATATATATATATATATATATATATATATATATATATATATGTATGTATGTATATATATATATATATATATATATATATATATATATATATATATATATATATATATATATATATATATATATATATATACATATATATATATATACATACATATATATATATATATATATATATATATATATATATATATATATATATATATATATATATATATATAGTGTAAAAATGTTATCGGCTCTTTTTTACAATTTACCTCTGAAGTCCGGGAAGCTAAAATGACCAAGTGGAGCTAGCAGTTTTTTTAAAGGGGCACATCTGGAGTAAGGTCAAACTGTATACTCTATAACCCATATTACACCAATCAATCATACGCCAAATTAAAGGAAATTAAAGGCTTATTGAACAAAACAGACGATATGCAAAGTCTTTTTTAAATAGCTAGTATAACCATTGAGAAAACCCGAGGAAATTCTTTTTCTTCAAAATTCTGAACCTATGCAAATTACGAAACTGTAGAGCGTTACCCGAAGTCGTCAAAATGTTAACAATAAGAACGAAAAAAAACCCCACAACTTAAACAGGTTATATATCGCGAACTGTTAAGTTGTCTAAACATTAGAGCAGCAGACTTCCTCTTGGACAAGCTAAGCATAACATGTGTATTTTCGTGACAGATCAAACGTTTCCAAGGACAAGATTCGCTAACGTTCCAGTTTCAAATAAACAATTGTTGACTGAGGCTGGTGGTGACATGTAGGGACTGTGTATGTCCCTGTTGCATTTATTGAAAATAATCCCATCACTCGTGCACTATACTATAACTGGCGTCAACCGATTGTTCTGCCTTCTATAACTGTGAATGAAATAATAAAAATGCAAAATAAGCTTAGCTGAAATTGTTCAGTTATCAATAAATTTGTGGAATGGAAAAAATCACAAACCATAGCGAGCATCCATATTGAAAGTTTTGAATACCAAACTTGAAATTTTGTTTATCAAGAGGAGGTAATCCGACTGTAACATGCAATGTCTGCATCAAGAGTATTTAATCCAACTTTGACATTAGAATAAAAGAAGGTCCCTTGCTGTTATTCAGAAATGCTTAAAATGCAGAATTAGATAAGTGTATTTTGTTATGTATATTTAATTTGAATTGTTTGTTAGTTTTTGATTTATTATACTCTATGGATAATTGTATTTTGGTATTGATCCTGTTGAAAATCAAGTTCATTTCCTGACCTGAATCATTGATTTGATTTTGTGAACAACATGTTTATCTCAGTCTGAGTCCAGAACATTGGCAATTCAACATGAAGTGCCTGGTCTACATGTTGTTTATTAATTTTATATTAAAATTGTCATAAGAGACCGTCTAATTATAACAAAGATTTTATCTTGTAAACATTTGGAACCTTCCAGAATGAAATTTTCCATTAGGTGATATTCTTTTTTTATTAGAACATGCTAATTATGACACGATGTCAAGTAGAGGGAAATATAATCTCATTTATCAAGAAATTATTCATTTGTGCTGTAAGAGCTCAACACAACCTAGGTGTATTAATGATGTGTCTAGTTCTTCTTTGGGCTGGAATTTATTTATTCAAATTATTTAAGCTATTCTTCTCTGGAAACACAAAGTGCTAAAAGATAACATTCTTGGAAATAGAGACTTGGATTTGAAACACAAATAATAATATATTCCAGGAATATATTATTGTGATTAAATAAAATAATGATGGTACATCGCTACGATACATGCCATAACATACACATCAACACTTCTCAACGTTGGAGATATTTTGGAATACCAAGAAAGTTTATTCAGAGTTTGAATCATTAAAACTTGTGTTAGAAATTGTAGGATTATTTGGGATTAAATTATAAATACCTAAGTTCTTTTTATTTCTTTCACTTTGTATTTGAGAGAACTAAATTATTTGTTGAATTGTACAATATATATATATATATATATATA